>CM038676.1:470504424-470849569 GCA_021605205.1 Aegilops longissima
TCCGGCGAGCCGGAGACCCTCGACGAGCTGCTAATCATAGCAGAACAAATGCATCACGGCCGACTCCTCCATGAAGCGGAGATTGGAGTCGGTCTGGTGGCAAGAGTGGCTCCTCGGGCTCCCAGAACTCCAGTGGAGACACCGGTCGGACAACAACAAGAGCGATCCTGGCGCAAGGCCCCCACGGCTGGCTTCCGGCAGCGGGCGGTGGCGGCGATCGAACCAGCAGCGGAGGGCAGCCTCGTAGCGACCAAAAGGCGGCAAGTCAACTGGTTGCCGGCCTTCTCTTCTGGCAGACTCTAGATGGTCCTGCAAGTTCCATAGCGGCGCGAAGCGTCAAACCACACCACCGGAAGTGTCGCTGGCTCACGGGATCGCCAAGGAGGCGACCTCCTGCCTCCCCGCTTTCTTTGGGCCGCCGCCTCCACCGCCGCCCGGCAGCGGCTGTCGAGCCGATCGGCCATGATGCAAGACGCAGTACCCAGAGGAGCATGGAGCTTATGTGGTGTTCACCGGTGTGGCCGATGACCGGCGCAGCGGTGGCTGCGGCAGAACAAGTGAATGCGATAGCATCGAGATACCCCGAGTTCATGCACTGGTCGAAAAACCTATCGGTTGGGCGGTGATCACCCAGGTGATGCGAATCGAGCTCCTCGCCCTGGTCTTGGGAGCCACTCTTGCCGTGGATAGGCGGGCCACTCGCTTCTCGAGTCTTTTGATAAACAGAGCAGCAGCATCAACATCTGTACAAGGACACGATGGAGAAGTTAGGAATCAAGCAAAGACAGCTTGAGTGGCGGTTTGTGTTCCGCGGCATTGTACGGTCTTTCCTGCTCACCGATCGGCAAGATCTTGATAGGCGTCCTTTTGGGGACAAAGATCATTTCCGCCGAGCGATCTGGTTGAAGTGGTGGACCTCGGCCCGTACCACGCTTTCGCTTGGCCGACCTGCTTTGGCCAAGTTCATGGCGATCCCCACTATGCCTACCTCAAGATGAAGATGCGAGTTCAAGGGATCTGGCCGTGGCGGCGACTCGAAAATCGTCGCTTGTGCGGTGAAAGCGGTCGGTTGGCGAGTCCCTAGTGATCGCGGTGAAGCGGCTTCTTGATCGGGTTGTGGTGATGGCGGCAAGCAGCGAAATATCGCCCAACCCCAAGGAGTCGGGTGAGGGCTCGTTCAAGCCGGCCAAAAAGCGAAGAAGATACCCTTGGACCGGAGCACGGAGAGGTGCTGTTGTCATAGGTGCAAACCTTGACGGTAAATAGGAAAAGCGAGCTCGTCGATTTCCTCCGTGAGAATAGGGACATTTACGCATGGTCCCTAAAGACATGCCAGTGTACCAAGCGAAATTCGCCGAGCACAAGTTACATGTCAATCGATGTGAAGCCCGTCGAGGCAGCCCTTGCGCCGCTGTCGAGAAGAAGAGAAGAGTTGTGGAGAAGAGATAGCCCGGCTCCTAGCAGCGGTTTCATCATGGAAGTGTTCTTCCCGGAATGGTTAGCAAACCGGTCTTGGTATTGAAGAAGAACAAGCGATGGCGGATGTGTATTGACTACACAAGCCTCAACAAAGCTTGCCCCAGGACCCGTTAAGCTCTGCCGAAATTGATCGGTGATAGACTCCACGGCGGATGCGAGCTGTTGAGCTTCTTAGATGCATATTCAGGATATCACGGATCAAGCTGAACCGGATAGACGGGCCGAAGACCGCCTTCATCCGCCGTTTGGAGCCTTACGCTGCGACCATGACGTTTGGCTTAAGGAATACCGGCGCCACCTTTGAGCGTTGCATGCGAAGTGCCTCCTCAAGCAGCTCGGCGGGAAAGCCCGTCTCGTGGATGATGTGAGTGGTAAAGGCGGAAGCGAGGAACACTGCTGGAAGACCTCAAGGAGACCTTTGAGAACCTGCGCGATTCGGATCAAGCTCAACCACGAAGTGCGTCTTGGTACCGGCCGACCAGCTCCTTGGTTTCTGGTCTCCGAACACGGCATAAGTGCAACCACAGTGAAGATCAAGGCCATCGAGAGGATGGAAGTACCTGCGCGACTGCTAGATGTGCGAGAAGTTCACGGCTGCTTGGCGTCCATCGGCCGATTCATCGATCGGTTGGGGAAAGCTCTCCGTTATATCAGCTCATGAAAGACCACCTTCTTGAATGGAACCACAAAGGCGGATGAAGCTTTTCTCCGGTTGAAGAAAATGCTGACTACTCCCCGTCTTTGGCGGCCCGACTCCTAAAGGCCCATGCTCTGTACATTACCGCCACCAGCGGGGTAGTCGGCCTGATCATTGTAGTTGGCGCAAGGAGGAAGGCAAAGCGCTACTTGTCCGAAGACCGATATATTACACGAAAGCGAATCTTGTCGACCTCAGAAGAACTACCCCCTACCGAGAAGATGTGATGCGGCGTGCACTTTGCGCCAAGAAGTGAAACCTTACTTTCAAGAGCATCCAATCAGCATGGTTTGCACAGCCCCACTTGCCGAGATCGCCGGGCGAGGCAGCTTACGGCGAGTGGCCAAATGGGCCATAGAGCTGGCCCCTACACCATCTATTACCAACCCTTTTACGCCATCAAGTGCAAGCACTGGCCGACTTCTGGCCGACTTCCTGCGTCGATTGGCGAGACGATTACACCTTGACGCCGACTCCACCATTGGCGGATGCATTTCGATGGCTCAAGATGCGCACCGACTTGGGAGCGGCGTTGTCCTCACTTCCCCAAAGCGACAAGCTCAAGTGCCTGCTGCGAGATCCATTCGCCGCCTCTAACAGCGTCGCCGAATCTGGCGCTCATTCACGAGCTCCGGCTTGCCAAGAACGGCATTCACGGATCTGTGTTATGGCGACTCGACAGTAGTCAACAGTCATCTGGCGGTGGGGCGCCAAAGATGCAAATATGGCAAGCTACCGTTTCCTGGTACAACAATTGAGTGGATATTTTGAGGGTGCGAGTTCCTCACGTGCCAAGCGACAACGACCAGCGAGATACCACAGCGAAATTGGCGCCACCGGCAAGGCGTGCCATCGGCGTCGCCCTTGAGCGCCTCCTCAAGCCATCATCAAGCCGGCTCCCCCTGAAGAAGTCGGATCGACTCCAAAGCCTCGGCCAGGCAGCACGAGAATTCTTGCGGATGGCCCCAAGAATGCCTTGATCGAAGCGGCCGGGGACTTGAGAACCCGGCCGGGGCTGCGGCAACCATCTTGAACTCGAGCTCGGCTGGCGATTACCGGTCGGCCGGGGACTTCGTCAACCCGACAAGCGGCGCGGACTCCAGCCGCCGCCTCCCAGCCAACCGCCCTCGTCCAAGTAGTTATCTTGGCGGTTGAAGAAATAGCGGCACCATCATGGGCCCGGCCCATCCACGAAGTTCTAGTAAGCGGAGAGCTACCAACGATGAAATCTTGGCTCGGCAAGTACAACGCCGGCAGGCAGCCACCATAGTCAGCAGAGCTGGTGGTAGCGGCGTCTTTGGTGTCTACCAGCGTAGCGTCGAGCCAGAGCAAGGCCAAGCGATTCTCGAAGACATTCATCAAGGTGAGTGTGGCCACCATGCGGCCTCAAGAGCACTCGTCGCCAAAGCCATCCGACACGGTTTCTTCTGGCCAACCGCCCTAGAAGAAGCGAAGGAATTAGTCCAAAAATGCAAGGGTGCTAGATGTTTCGCTCCAAGCCGTTTGGCCGGCTTCGCCTCAAGACTATCCCCATCTTTGGCCCTTTGTTGTTTGGGGCCTGGACATGGTGGGACCATTCAAAGCGACCGCGGTGGCCTAACTCACTTACTTGTCGCGGTGGACAAGTTCACCAAGTGGATAAGTAAAGCCCATCAAGAGTTGAATGGTCCAACTGCGGTGACTTTCATCGCCGACATCACGACTCGATGCGGCGTACCACAACATCATCACCGACAATGGCAAATTTTTTTGCCAAAGGCATACAACTCGTTTAAATGCGGCGCAAGGCATCCGGCTGGACTTAAGCGTCCGTTGCCCATCCATGATCAAGCGGCGGTGGAGGCGACAAGCGGCCTCATCACATGCGGCATCAAGCCTCAACTGGTCGAACCAACTGGAGCATTCGGCGGCTGTTGAAAACGAGGTTACGGCTATCCTCTGGAGGTTCTTGCGACTCCAAACAAGTCAACCGGCTTCACCCTTCTTCCTCGTCTCACGGTGCGAAGCCGTCATCCCAACGGACATAGAGTTTGACTCCCATGGTCACCATGTACACCGAGGAGAAGCGGAAGAAGCATGACAAGGCGGCGTCGATCTGCTGGAAGAGGGCGACTATTGGCTTTCGGTGGTCTAGCATCTACCGGAGAACTGCACGCTACTACAGCAGGAAGGTCGAGCGAGATCTTTCCAGAGGCGATCTTGTGCTCCGGCTGATCAGCGAACAACCGGCCAGCACAAGCTTGTCGGCGCCTTAGGAAGGCCCCTTCATTATCGACAAAGTCTTGGCAGCGACTCCTACTACGATCGGCCTTTCGAAGCCCGAACGCATAGAGGGCGACTCGGCAAAGGCGGGGCGGCCATCGAGCATAAATCTTCTCGAAGATTTTCTGATTGATACAATATGTACCACGCTACCTTTTGTGTTAAAGTACCAAGACTTTGGGCCCCGAGATGAGCTCGGGGACTGCCCTTTGTTATCTGCATGATAAAATTATTCCTTGAGTATGTTACTCTTTGATTATGCACGCTTGCACGGGTTAAAACTAGTCCATGGGGACTCGCCGCCATATGCTGTGAAATTCTTCCTGCGATCGGACAAGTAGCGTGCGGTGCCTAAGCCGTCTCTGTCAAAAAGCCGCATTTCATGAAGAAGCTGTTTAGTGGGCAGGAATGCGGAAGAATAGGCGCTCACGAAAAATAGCTAGGACCCAAAGCATAAACATAGCTCAAGCCGACTTCCAGCCCTTTTTTGCAAACCGACTCTTGAGTGGTCGACTTGCCGCTTTCTATCAACTTGTTTAAAGACTCTAAAAAGCGGCCAAGTACTTGCCTTCCCAAGAGTATCAAGCACTTGATCCAAGCGGCGATCCATGAGGCGGTTGTCCACGAGCAAGAGCGGAGAACAAGGGAAAGGCGGCGAAGGAAAAACCATAAGAGCAATGGCGAGGAAAAGATAGAATTAGGATAATATTTACACAGCATAGGCCCTTGGCGAATCTTTGGCAGTTCAAAATACACCCATGGTGGAATTGTCTTAATTAACAAGTTTTTCAAAGACTACCAGCAGATAAAATAAAGCGAGACAGCAGCCTAAGGCGGCAGGCGGGTTTGGAGGCGGAGGAGGCAGGCGTCGAGCGCCGAGGCGGCCAGGTGAGGCGATCTCGGCTTGATCATCTCCGGCTGACGGCCAAGCTTGATCAGGCGGCTCGTTTACGGAGGCCGCAGTCGGCTGAGGCTGATCGCCCGCTCCGTCTTCTGGCGCCTTCATCTCATCTCCATCCTCCGCCTCGCCTTCCTCCTCGGTCTTTGGGCCGATCACCTCCGCGAGTCCTCGTCGTAATCCGGGTTCATCCCGAACCACTCGTGGCGCTCCTGCCGTCCTCGGCCCGCTCCCGGGACGAAGCGGCTGGTATGTCTGCGTGTAATCGGCGATCGCGCCCGCCGCCTCAGCGAGCGTCTTCCGCAGCCAGCAGCTCCACCTGGCCTTGACCATAACCGCCAGCGGTCCAGATCCAGCCACGGATACCACGCCTTGGCCAATTCCAAGGCCCGGCGCTCGGCCGGGCGCGAACCCTTCTAGGCCTCAAGGCGGCCAGCCGCGACCTCCGGCCGATCGGCGATCCAGTAGGACACTACTAGAAAAAGGGCTATAGATGGGATTGACACTAATGGCGCACCGGACAAGCGGTGCGCCATTAAGTATCTCTAATGGCGCACCACCTTCTAATATGCCATTAGAGTTGAAACTACTAATGGCGCTTTTGGCCCAAGGTGCGCCATTAGTATCAATTTTTGAACTAGTGTGCTGTCCAAACATACTAATGGCGCATCCGGACTCAGTCGCCATTACTAGTTGTAACTAGTAATGGCGCTTTGTCGGAAAATGCGCCACTAATGTTGTTTTTTATTATATTTTTATTCCTTTTTTTGCAAAACTACTAATGGCGCTTTGTTCACCGTGCGCCATTACTAATTTAAACTAGTAATGGCGCATTGTGGAACGATGCGCCATTATATATGTTTTTTTGAAAACTACTAATGGCGCACCACGGAGAAGGTGCGCCATTAGTAACCTGAATTACTAATGGCGCATTTAGAGTTAGTGCGCCATTAGTAAGTGAGCAACAACAAGATATTTTGGACAGCCTCTCCCTACCCACACTCACTTTCTCCCCACTTCATTCTCTCCACCTCCTCCTTGTCTCGGGTGCCTCCTCTTTTCACCTCATTTCCACCATAGATTCATTCAAATTAAGTGGTTAAATTACCTTGTTTTGATAGGTAAGTAAGGGGAAGCTATATTTATGTTGTTCTCCCTACAACAATGTGCACATGCACTTTTTATGGCCTAGCTAGATCTATGTATGTTCGTGGTGTTGCATATGTTTGTGGTGTTGCATATGTGTTTGTGTTTGGAGGTGTACGGTATTTGAAATCGATAGTTGCCAATATTTTGCGGAATGTTGATTCATTTCCGTTTAGGCGAAATTTTGGCATTAAGCATTCTTTTAGTCCTATTTTAGGAAAGTCATGCCAAATTTTTTCTTGGTTCTAAAATATCGTTTTGCTCTACCCAGATGACGACCATAGTCCGCACGATGACCGAAGGCATCGTGAATAGGTTTGAGGTCCATGAAGGCGAGATGCTTCAAAAGAGCGCGGAGATAAGATGTCCGTGTCGAAGATGCAAGTGAAGAGCCTTATTGCGGACCCGGATTCGGCAGGTCGCGGGACCACCTGCTCTTGCGTGGTTTCATGGATGGCTATCGGTGGCAAGGTGATGAAGATGACTACGAAGTCGTCCATGGGGGCGGGCAAGAAATGAGGAAGGGCAACAAGACAACCACCGCGGCTCGGCAGGCGAGAAGACGAAGAATCCCGAGGAGATGATCACGACGGTGATGCTATACATAGTCATCATGTAGAAGATGCAGGACATGATGATGAGGAAGATGCGGAGCATTTACGGGCATGATCATGAAGATGATGATGCGGCGGAGCGAGCGACATTGGACCATCGATGGGCTGGGTGCAGGACCCTCATATTCAAGAGTTGCTTCTCAAGCGGGCGGATAACGCAAGAGCTGCCGCCCAGAGAAAGCCAAGATGGATCAACTTGAGTTAGACGCGGTTACTCCATTGTATGAAGGATGCAGGCCGAGGATACCGCTTTGAAAGTAGCGCTCATGGCTCTGGAGATGAAGGTAAAACACAAAATGACCGACGATGCCGGCGAGAACATGTCATTACAGCACGAACGTCTTCCCAAGGGGAACAAGTGCCCGACCAGTTTGGAGGAGGCTAAGAAAATCGTGTGTCCTCTGGATTTACCGCACGTGAAATACCATGTGTGCATGAACAATTGCATCATTTATCGGGGCGAGCGCGGAGTCTACCATATGTCCGGTGTCTTGGCGTCACTCGATACAAGAAGAGGAAGAAAGCTCCTCGAAAAGTGGTGTGGTACTTTCCGATCACTCCTAAATGCAGCGGTATTTCGCGGACCCTAAGGTAGCAAATCTCCTGCGTTGCACGCGGATAGGAGGAGAAGAAGTGAGAAGATGGCGCAAATGATCCGGAGATAGATAAAAAGACAAGATCTTTGAGTCACCCTAAGGATGTGAGCGGTGTAGCGTTGAACTTGAAGACCGAATTTGGGAAGGATCCAGGAACATCGTCTTTGGCGCGAGCACCGATGGAGTCAATCCGTTTGGCAGCAGAGAAGCACACATAGCACCTGGCCTGTGTTTGTGTGGATGTACAACCTTCCCCCTGGTTGTGCATGAAGAGGAAGTACATTCACATGAGTATGCTAATTGAAGGGCGAAACAACCAGGGAGCGACATCAATCATATCTGGGGCTGCTGAAGAGGAGCTTGACACGCTGTGGAAAGCGCCAGCCAATCGTGGGATGCCGCAGAGAAAGAATATTTCCCTATGAGCCGCACTGCTCACGGCGGTGCACGACTATCTCGATTCACGGATATCTCATGAGGCAGGTAGTCCACGGATTTTACGGATGCGTAAGGTGCATGGATGACTGGCGTATCGCCAGCTAGATAGAGATCCGGGTCTTGAAAACCGTGTTCATGGGACATCGAAGGTGGCCAGCGACGATGACCCGTGGAGGAAGCGCAAGGATCTGTTCGATGGTGAAACCGAACCCAAGCGCGCGATGTCACGAGGAGCGGCGAGAAATAGACAAGCTGTTGAAAAATTGGAAAGACGCCCACCTGCGGAAAGAAGCAAAAGGCGCGAGCCGGGAAAGAAGCGAAGGCGCCCGAGCAGCTGCGAAGGTATGGAAAAGCGAGTCTGTTTTACGGGACTTGCCGTCTTGGAAGATCCACCGTGTGCCTCACAGCCTTGATGTCATGCATATCACGAAGAAAGTGTGCGAGAGTCTGCTTGGTACCCTGCTCAACATGCCGAGAGGACCAAAGATGGGCGAAAGCAAGGGCGGACTTGAAATCAATGGGCATCGGCAGGGAGCTTCACGCTAATGATGATGATGATGATGATGATGATGATGATGATGATGAGGTGAAGCAGGACCACGATGAAGTCGTCGCCAAAGGCAAAAGGCCAAGAAGACCGGAAATGACTACCCTCCGCATGCTTCACTCTAAGTCGGGAGGAGATCGAGCAGTTTTCACCTGCCTCCTAGGAGTAAAACTTCCTTCTGATTCTGTGGGAAGATAAGCAGATACCTAGACCCAGTGAAGCGAAGTTGATGGGATGAAGTCTCACGGTATCACGTCTTGATGACTTGAGATACTTCCAGTTGCAATCGTGGGATCATGGACGCGCACGTCCGTGAAACGCTATTTGGCCTATGCAACTTTTTTGACGTCATCTCGGAAGTCGATTGGCGTGAGGCAACTCGAAGGCTACAGGAAGAGATCGTGGTGATACTATGCGAGCTTGAGATGTACTTCCGCCCGCATTCTTGACGTTATGGTGCATCTGCTGGTCCATATAGTGGAGGATATCATCCAACTTCGGGCCGATGTTCTGCACAGCATGATGCCTTTCGAAAGGATGAATGGTGTCATCAAAGGATACGTTCGCAACATGTCACATCCAGAGGAAGTATAGCGGGGCTTTCGATCAAGAGTGCATCTCCTCTGCACGAATTATCTAGGCATCGAGAACCCGTTGGTCTGCCCGTCAACAGCACCTCGGCAGGCTCGCTGGATGGGGTCACCGTGAGGGTCGCCCGAAATGCATGTCGACTTAGAGGTCGACTCGCCGACTTTGAAAGAGCAAACCTAGTCGCGCTACAACACATAGGCGTGGTTGATCCTTGGGTGGTAGAGCACAAAACCTTTATTAAGAAGGCGTTACAATGACCGAGGCCAACAGAGGACGGACGGAGATATAATCAAAGAGCACAACTCATGTTTCACGCGTTGGTTCAAGAAGAAGCTTCGTCGTACCCTTTACATGAGGATTCTTCCGCGGAAGAACAACTCATATTCGCCTTGTCACGTATGCCGAGCACAACGATGACCTATGAGGCGTCACGATATCATGGCTACACATTCTACACCGAGGCCAAGGACATGAAGAGCGATGGTTATCGAACTCCGGGTAACGATGGAATCCTACACGGTAATGACAAGGACAGATACTACGGAAGGATCGAGGAGATCTGGGAGCTGAGCTCTGTTGGAGAGAAGGTCCCGATGTTCCGTGTCGGATGGCAAGGCGTCCTAAAAGAAGACCGGTATTTCACCACCATGGTTATACCCAAAGCCAAATCCAAGATCATGCGCATAAGCGTCACCGCGAAAAATGAGCCATGGTGCTGGCTTCCCAAGTTGACCAATGCTTCTTCATTACCGACCGTCAAAGCCCGATCGTGTTGTCGTGAGGAGAGGCAAAAGGAAGATCATCGGAATGGATGGAGTAGCCAATGAGCAAGACTTGACAAGTCTGGCGACCGAGGATCGAACATGACGACGATGATGAAGTAGCAGCATACACCACAAGAAGAAGCAGGACCACCCTACCTAAGGGCGTCCGTTCCACGGAAGAACTCCATTTGCGAAAAAGAAGGGCAAGAAGATTGTGAGCAGATAGCTAGCTAAGATCGATTGTATTTAAATCGTAGCCTTCATTTCTCGATTGTATTTCATGGGCACTTTTGAACTATCATGAATATTTTAAATTTCATGGACACTCGATCTCGATCCCCTCCATCTCGATCGCTATCCCACCTCGCCAGATCCGGTCCCCCTCGCTTGAGCACCCTCCGGTCCATCGGCCGCCCCGCCGACCCCGCACCTCGATTCCCTACTCAACCGCCAACCCCCGCACCTCCCTACTCAACCGTTTGCCGACCCCCGCACCCCGCACCTCCCCGCTCCACCGGCATTACTGTTTGATGATATTTTTAAAAATATTACTGTCTTATAAAAAAATATTACTGTTATGATTTAAACAAGTTTGAACATATTTAAACACAAATAAGTATCAAACATCATTTTAAATGCATAAAAAATTTGTGGAGCACAGGAATCAAACCCAAGACCTCTGGTGTGAGGCGGCTCTTGACGGTCGAGCTAGTAGAGGAACTTGATGTGGATCAGGTCGGTGGAAGATAACCTGTTGGCTCGGAAATAAAAAAAAAAAACTAATGGCGCACCGGGGCGAGTGCGCCATTAGTATGGATACTTATGGCGCACCGAGGTGTGGTGCGCCATTAGTATTGTGCCGCCCCATCCATACTTCCTCCGGGCCCAAACCTATCCCTCTCTCCCTCGCCCTCGCCCTCGATCCCTTCCCTCTCCTCTCCCGCCCGCTGCCCGCCGCCTCGGCGCTGCCTCGACGCCTCGGCCTCCGCCCGCTCCTCCTCCGGCGCCTCGCCCAGCCCAAGCCCAAGGCCGCTCCGCCTCCACCTCCTCCGCCTCCGCCCGTCGGACAAGGCGCGCCATGGGCCGTCGTCCTGCGGCGCCTCTCTTCTTGGGGCTCACCGGCGCCGTCGCTACCAGCGCCTTCAGCGACCTCTCCGTCTTCCTCTCCTGCTCCAGGTCCATCCCCCCCGCCCTCCCCGCTATCGCTTGTCGTCTCTCTGTAATTTCTACTGTGTTGACGGGACGTGGAACCAGATCGCCCAAGATCACAACTTTGCGCCGATTTGTTTACTGTTAGCATTCGTTTCCACGTGTTAAGTATCGCTCTTCTTGCTGATGTTGATTTGTACTCAAATTTGTCAATTTTGTTATTTACAAAGGTGAGGGTATGGAGCTAACCGCTTTAGCTGCTCTTGTTGTTGTTGCAGCCGGGCATTGGAGAAGGCTACCAAGAACCGGAGGTAGCGGCTTGATCGGCGAGCCAATCACGCTGGGTGCACAGTGCACAGCGTCCATTGCCGTGAATCGCGCCGAGCGCTCCGTCTCCTGCACTTTCCGGTGTCGGGCCCCATGGCGAGCTTCTTAAGTTCAAGGCTGTTCGCTTGGGAGGTGTGTACGGTGACAACGACATCACTGTTTTGTGTCTAATTTCATAGATGAATGGAGCATGATTCAGATAAATCTTTGCCGGCAGTTACCATAGCTATAGCAATTGCTGCAAGGGCAGACTAGAATTACCTACCTAGATAGATTCTGATATTTGCTGCATAAAAGTTACATGGTTCAAGAGAAGTTGACCATGCTAAGCATAGGGATTGAGGTTGAGCACTGGTGCTCACTATGCAACATCAGTATTCTCATGATCCTTTTACAATGTAAAAGAAAGAATGAAACTCAAGTTCTACCCTTGTTGCCCCTGGTTGTTTCAACACTTGTAACAAATTATTTCTGATTTCATAAATGAATGAAGCATGATTGATTGGTGTGGCTTATACATAATTACATACATAAGTACATAACAGTTAGGACAGATGTAGGCTGTAGAATGAAATAGCTTAAATTATATAATTTGTTCCCAAATTTCCATACCTAGTCTCTCTAGTGGTCTTCTTAATGGCGGCTATATTATTGTGATAAAGATGGTAGTCCGGCTAAATCAAATATGAGACTAAAACAGGAATGGAAACTTGTACGACAACTTAAGCGAAGTAGTGATCAAAATCTTGAATATGACTATTATGACTTACACTTGGGGGTATATTGTTTTGACTTACACTTGTTAGCTTTTTTATAAGCAAAAACAATTGTTAGCTTTTATAAGCAAAAACAATTGTTAGCTTTTATAAACAAAATGCGAGACAAACACTTACTACATACATATGCTCAAGAAACACTTACTAACGGAAAAGGTTTTGACTTGAAATGTTAATAGCACAGAGAGCACCACAAGTTAAACACCTCAATCTGTTAGTATTTATGCCATTTTCTCACATTCTTCTTGTATCGATCCATTATTGCTTGTAGTGGTTTGTCCAAAACTTTGAATGATCTGCTTGGACATGCATATATTGTTTCACCTCTTCACATGCCAATGTATTTTCCATGTTGTGATGGAGGCCTTTTTGCCTTGTCCACCGAGAGGCCCTTGAGTTTGCTGGAATGTCGATTAACTTCCGTTCCGACAAATTGGTACTCCATATGTCCTATTTTCAGCAAAGGTCATGCTGAAATTTTCCGTGAATTTTAGCATGACTTTGCTAAAAATAGGACATATGGGGTACTTGTGACTAATGCATGGGCAGGGTACTTGTGACTAATGATGAAAGCTTAGGCTTTTAGTGTGCCTCGGCGTCGAAAAATCCTCAATGATAAAAGCTTAGCTTTTAGGATGCCTCGGTGTCGACAAACCCTAAATGATGAGACCATGATCTTGTTCCTTGACAATAACCAACTTTTGACCAAACTTTGTTCCTATTTAGAGAGAAACATGGCCAACAACGATGAGGCGGGGTTGAGGCGGCAAGGCATTCAGGAGCTGTCCCGGAGATGGAGGAACAACCTCACTTGTATGAGGACGCCGCCTTCCCCACCGATCCCGAGACCACCGATGGTACCGCCGAGGATGATCCCATTGATGCCACCACCGATGGTGCCGCCGAGGATGCCACCAGCGATGATGGCGGCGCACGCTGAGATGGCAGCCAACGAAGAGGCAGCGGAAGGACCGGCGCTGACCGTGCTCCGCACCCTCAAGGAGGAAGTTCTTGAAGTGGACTCGGCGGGAATCCAACGGCGCCGAGCGAATAGTCAAGGGTACTCGCTTCAGCTCGGGTGCATTCTCCGGAGCACCATCTCGATCAACACCGAGAACACGAGGCATCTGACCGAGGGAATTTGCGCAACCTCCTCTTCACGAAGCTGCTGAGCGATACAAGTTCCCGCTGAATTTGAAAACACAAGCCTCAAAGGTAATAAAGTGAACAATGCTGCCCTCACGAAGATGAGCAAGGCCCTATCTACTTGGAAAAGCAATGTGAAGAGAATGATCGAGAAAGGTGAGAGTTATGAGAAGATCAAGGAGAAAATCCTTGATCACCGAAGATGACTACAACGACTTCAAGATCAATTGCTCGAGCACCGCAAACTCGAATCAAGTCGATGGGGGAAAGAAATGCGGGAGCTGAACTTAGGGAACACACACTCGGTCCCGGCGGTTCTGAGTGGCGGAGCCTATATGGGACAAGGAGGAGGCGGACCGTGCGAGCAAGGCCTACCGCCCTCTTTGATAAATCGGTGACAAGCGGACCGGGAACTTTGTGGGGCCGGTACAAGAAGGACCGAAAACAAAGGAGCTTACCACGGATCCGAAGACCAGGCGCTTGAGCTTGTTCGGTAAGGAATACACCCCGCGTAATTAGCTCCATATGGTTGCATTCTAATTAATGAAGCCAAATTTCTAAATGGTTCACATTCCTTCCACAGTATTGAAAGCGATGGCTGGGTCGACTAAGAGCAACCCTTGGGACACCACTCTAAATAGGGCGTTGAATGTAATGAAGAACAAGGATAAGCTCGATAAGCCGACGTCGGCTGGTGGTGTGGCGGCAAAGGCTTGTCGACAAAATGGTCGTCATACTATAACACGGGTGGGCGAAAGGAGAAAAGACCAGCTCGGAAAGCGGTAGCGAGGTTCAAGAACTCAAAGGCACAGGTGGCGCGGATTCCGGAGATTGTCCAAGAGCAAGTGCAACAACAACTCGGGCGACGATCACCGCCATTGTGCCTACCTTGATCGAGGGTTGAGTGCATGGATTGCGGCGGCCAACAGGGCCGCCCGATTCCTAGCTTCACGGCCAGCAACTTCGCTGAAGCGATGGCGGGGCCATTGGTGTCTCCGGCGGGCGGTATTGGTGTCTCCGGCGCCCGCACGGAGCTTAATGCACCGGGTGTCGCCGCCACCACCTCTGCAGCAAGCCCCTCCGTCAAGCTGCCGCCCGCCGTTGGCGGTGCCTCGACATTAGCCGAGCTCGGCGCCATCATCACGGTAACTAATTAAGCCTCTCTCGGCGAGGACTTCATCTCCTTGCCTTTGGTGGGCATCCACGACGCCCTACATGTTTCGCAGGGCGCCGCCGACGTTCCGTGCACTCTCCCGCATTTCGTGAACAACGAGTTGGTCGATGTAGCCAAGGGCAAAATCGTTCAACCGGGCAACCTTGTTCCACGGTACCGGATGCCACCCAACTTGTTTAGGGTTCAACTGGTTGGTGCTGCTAGGCTGCGACGAGTTGTTACCTCCGATTTGACCCGTCGGGGCCGCGATGATGACGTGATGACCCTCGGCGCTGCGGAGCTGGCCCTGCTTTGGCGAAGAGCCAGATTCGTTTGGGGCGGGGACACCACCCCAAAGACAACACCGCCGGTCGTGCGGCGTAAGTCGGCCCCATGGCAAGACCGCCGCAGCGGTGCGGACATCCCTATGCTGCTGGATCCAAACATGCATATGGCACGGGATCGAGCGACGACGGCAACGACGATACATTTGGCAGCGTCGATCAGACTTTGCCGATCATGGGTGCGGTGGCGACTTCATGGGGCCTCCTTCTCAAGAACCCAACCCAACAAAAGACGTGCGATCTAGCTGGTACCGCGGAGAAGCCAAGTTGCAGCAGCGTAAATGCCGTTCAGCTCTCGGAGGCGCCTCAGCTTCCGACTTCACCGAGCCTCGGATAGGCGAGGTGCGAATATTATCAGCCCCAACACACTCAAGAAGGCGGTCCGTGAGCGAACTCGGTCCCATTACAGGAGAAGAAGAAGGCACGCAAAAGAAAGACTAACAAGGGTGCGGGCCAGGCGGCACCGAAATGCGATCCGTGCTCGGGATGGGCCACCTTCACGAGGATATCTCGAGGAGGTGCATGTGGTGGGTAGAGGCGATGCTACCGACAAATATGCTCAATGCTGCAACCGGTGCTATCGCGGAGATCGCATGACAGTGTTCTTTCTTTGGAGAAGCGGCGTCTCGAGAGAGAAGGATGTGGCATACCGGTTTTCGCGGCCAAGGTGCCGAGGGCAAGGGCTTTGTGGATAACTCCATCGGGCGCATCGATCATCCTGCGGTTTGATGACATCCACGCTATGTTGAACCTTCATCCGCTGCACTACACCTTCGTTCGGCTATTTTATTTGAGTATGGAGATGCGGATCATTAGCGACAAGACCCGGACATCGTGATAGTCGACCCCTTCTACATGCGTGCCAAGATCTTGGGCAGCGCGGGGACCGCAAGTCGCGAGTTCTTACCTCGGCGTCATTTCGGCAAACCAAGATAAGGATAACTTCCTCGTGCCTTACTTTCCGAGTAAGTCCTCCCCTCAACGGGCCCGTAACATATGAATTCTTAGATTTCGATCGTTTTCTTTTAATATTCCGTGTTTTCTGCGGTGACACATTGCACGCTCATCCTCCTAAGCCCCAAATATTCCATGGCCACGTATTTCGACCCGGACCGTCGATCGAACGTAGACTACACAAATGTCAAGAAGGTTCTTGATGATGTTCTCCCTGCCACGCCAAATCTGGAGGCACCTTCACCAGGCCTATTCGTGAAGCACGGCAAGCACGTGTTCTCCCACAATACGATGTTCGCTGCGTCAAGCAACCGCTGGCGGTCGAAGGGTGCCTACTACGCCATCCATCACATGCGGCGATCGACGGGACCATCATCAACTTCGCACCGAGTAAACTCAAAGATTGGGCGCGGCGTGTCGGCAATCCAGGACGCGGACATCGACAAGAATTCTTTGGCATCCGATCGAGTTTGCGGAAATCATCCATCAAGATGTCGCCGTACCTCGGGGCAGTTCTACCTCGAAATCAACCGTCCAACGGTGACATCGACACAATGCTACAAATGCAGTGACAACGCCCGTTATTTCATGACTCCCACGGTGAGACGGCGGCTTCATCCACGCTCCGGTCCCTTGAGTCGAGTCGAAAGCGGTGATCTTGTGTCTAGTTCTGAAACATCGATTGGCTCATGTTGTAATTAAACTTTAATGAACTTGTAGTATGTCTCTTTGGTTTGAGAGTCATTCAACTTAGATGTAATCGATGCTATTAATGTCTTGCTTTTCTCTTCCGATCGTTCTGTTGCATACTTATATATTGCTTATGTATTGTTTGTGAATTGGTACTAACGTTTCGTTTGGCTAGTGCATAGCGATGCCGTCGTATGTCGTGTACAAGGGTAAGGTTCCCGAGTCTCGACGATCGGGAGGAGTGTCGGAGACAGGTTCACCGATTCAGCGGTATGATTACAAAGGGTACACCACTAGGGCGAGGCGAATCTAGATCGCCCGCTATCTAGCGGGAGAGGGAGGGCGTTGGAGGAACCGGATGAAGACGAGTTTCATCGTGATGATGCTCATCGTGATGACCGCAGCTCTCTTCTATGTGATGGTAGTTTAGATGATCGATATCGACTTGTAATGTGAAGACAAACTCGCTACTCGCGGTCTCGAGACTTGTAATATAATGTTCTATCTTTGTTCGGTCTTTTCAATTCGGAGACTAATATGATGAATTGTATTAGGAGACTAATATGATGAACTGTATTCAGAGACTAATCTTCTATTGTATTCGATGAATCATTGTTGATGTGTGCTGTCTATATTTTGTCCAATTATACATTTTGTAACCTGTGAAAAAACAGAAAATAAAAAAATAAAAAACCTAATATTCATACTAATGGCGCATCACATCACGATTGCACCATTAGTATGCCAAAGGATACTAATGGCATCATTAAACAAAGGCGCCATTAGTATGCCGGGTTACTAATGGCGATCTTGTTGTTGCGCCATTAGTATGCCAAAGCACTGGTATACATGGCCCCTCAGGAGGCATACTAATGGCGATTGTTGTATATACTAATGGCGATCGAGGTCCGCCATTAGTATATCAGATACTAATGGCGCAGCGTGCGCCATTAGTAAAATATACTAATGGCGTGGCACTAATGACGCACCACTAATGCGCCATTAATGGCCAAATTAGGTGCGCCATTAGTAGGCCTTTTCCTAGTAGTGGGAGTACGCAGATCCGGCATGTCTGGCCATAGGGCAGCAATCGCCTGGGCGCCGAAACATTGAAGTCGGCGCAGCATCCGATGGGCCGGCCGCAGACGAGCCTCAATGCTTAGAAGCTGCTCGTCAAAGGTCCGGGGGGCGTTGGCATCGATCTCAGCACCACTCGCCCTCCGCGCCTCGCGGTCAGCCTCAATGGCTTGATTGGCCGCCTGCGTATGGCCGCGGAAGAAGTCTGCCAAGACGAAGAAGAAGCAAGTCAAAAAACTAGGAGTCAGCCTGACCAATAGTCAGCGGCTCAAAGAAGGAAAGTAAAGAAACTCACCATCGACGATGTCCTCGATTTCATGGAAGCCGGAGGTCATTTGCGCCTCCTTGTCGGTCAGAGGAGGCGCCGCTTCGAACTTGGCCAGAGGCGGCCTCTCTGCTCCGCCTCGCCCCGCGCCTTCTTAAGCAGCTCCCTTTGCTCCGCCAGCTACATAGCCAACAGGTCGCGCTCTGCGGCGAGCTTGCTGCACTCCTCCCCCTTGATGCGCAAGGCGGTGTCGGCTGCGCTCAGCTCCCGTCGGAGAGTGGCGTTGGCCTCTGAAGAATAAAAAGAAAAGGGACGTCAAGTCGTCAACTAAGAAGGTCGCCCGGAAGATCCGGCCCGACTGCTCAGCAGTCGGCCCAAATCTCAGGGACTACAGCCCGCGGGTGCGCCAGCGCGCCCCCGCGAAGAAGAAAGAAGACTTACCTCGGCTCCTCGACAAGTCGGTTGTCCTCTTGCCCAGCTCCTCAACATTGCGGTTGAAGGTAGTGGCGCGGAGATTGTGATACTCCTGCGATAAGCAGTTCAGACAAAGGTAAAAATTTGGAAATCGACAGATGGAGTTCCGAGCCGCCTGCTCAGCAGCCGACCCGAAACTCGGGGACTACACTTAGTGGGTGCGCTGGCGCGCCCCCACAGAGAAGAACAAGGAAAAATTCAAAGAAACATACCCGAACGACGGTTCACGACGCCAAGTGCGCCTTGGTGCAGTTCTGGATGGCGTCACCTTCAGCTCGCAGCTTCGCCTGAACGTCCAGAAGTGCCTGGTTCAGCGGGCCTGTGCCGCCTCCTCGCACCCACCCAGCGGGCGCGGCGCTTGTCGCCTCGGCGTCTGGAATGGCCGAGCTGGCGGCGCCGGTCTCCAAGGGGCATGGCGCCGAAGTCACCTTCTCAAGACGGCGCGTGGTCGGGCAAAGGCGATTTGAAGGGCAGCCGCCAGCTTCATATTCGGTCGGTGGCCGCGTGGTCCGATGTTATTTACCAGCAAGGCCTCGGAAAGGCGGCGGAGGCGACGGCGACGGCACGGCAACCTAAGAGACCCCATGACCAAGCCCGCGTCATTAGAAGCATCGGCCACAAGAATCCGCAAAGCAAGAGACCACAGGGCGGACAAGGCTTGTCGGCCCCATCCGATCGGGGCCCACTAGTCGGCGGGCCCGTAAGTCGGCGAAGAAGACGGCGACCTAAGAGACCGACGGTGGGACCCGCGCCTGGCGGATTATTATTGTACCCGGGTAGGCCTATATAAACTTCTGGGACCCATGCGAGAGGTTGGACCCTAATAGTTTTAGACACACAGAGAGGAGAGAAGAGCTAGCCGTGCCTTCTCCTTCCTCACTTGAACAGCTCAAGGAGCAACCTTGTACCCACTTTGCCATAGTGATCATGCGGAGACCCAGCGGAGCAACAGATGGGGTATTATCTCCACGGAGAGCCACGAAGTGGGTAAGATCCGCCGCGCATGCCTTCGCCTCATCCCGTTTCAAGGCACCAATGACGTTCTACTCCCCCACCATGATAAGCCATCCTTTGGCATATGTCGCACCCAACCCCCGACAGCAATGCAAACTACCCTAAAGGATTAGCGCGACCAACTATTTCTTGTCATCAATCTCTTGGGCAATGACCACAGCCTGAGCACAACGGCATGGGAATCGATCTACGGGCGATGTCCACAGATCGATCATGACATGAGAATCGATTCTCGGCCGTCCACAGGATGGACAGCGGCATCGGAATCGATCTCCGGCGATGTCAGCGAAGGCGGACCGCGACATCGAAAACGATCTTCAGGCGTTGTCCACGGGGCGGCCGCGACATCGGAATCATCAAGGACGCCCACCGCACCTGCACAACCCTAACATATTAGCAAGCACATTGCAAATAATCAAAAGCGACAACTATGGTAAGCCATTATTTTTTACCTTGTGCAGCTCACCGGGGGATCCCATCCCTCCAGGGGCCATCTCCTCGTCCTCGATGGGGCCATCACCTTGCTGGGAATATCGCTTCAACAGCGACTATCTCCTCAAACTTGGCCTTGAACCTCGCATAGGTGGCCATTAGAGTTTCTGGGGTAGGCACGGTGGGGCCCTTGCTGTTATTCCAACTTTCTTTGAGGAGTTCGTCCGCCAACGTTGTCAACTATTTGGCCAGTGCTTGTTTCTTGGAGTTCTTCGTCTCCATGGGTTGGCCCGCCAACATGGTCAACTCGTTGGTCGGTGCTCGCTTCCTGGAGATCGCTGTCTCCAGTGGGTTATCCGCCGACAACTCTTTGGCTAGTGCTCCAGGATCCATCAATGAACTGACAAACAAAAAGCAATCGAAAGGAATCCACAATCGCAATGAAAACGGGAAAATAATAGGCTGTGAGAACCGGTCGGTGCTTCGCAAAAAGAAGATTCTTGGAATGAAAATATAGCAGCATCACTGATTCGCCCACCTTTCCTTCGTCGGTACCGAAGAAAAATAGCAGAAGTGAGTAGCCCGGAGTGAGGTTTTCTTCAAGAAAGGGGAGAAAGGGCTTCAACGAGTGTTCCAGTGAAATGATGGTTGCTTCGTCCTGTAACATCCCAAATTTTCAATTTGGAATGTTATACATAGATCATTCATGCATATCATATTTTATTGCATTTTTATTTGTGATCCTCGAAATCCTAAGCAACGCAAGGACCTTCGGAGAGAGTTGGGGATTTCCCGGGTTTCATATTTGATTTTTATCAAATATTGAAACGAGGATTTTGATTTTAATTATTTTTCTCTCCGAAAATATTTCCTATTAAAATATATGAGAGGAGATAATATGACTTCTCCAAAATAATTGAAATATTGGAGGGAAAATATTAAAATCAATTAATTGATTTTATTCGGATTTTATTGCTATTTTATTTGCATTAGAAAATTGCATGTTTTTCAAAATTGCATTTTAGGCCAAGAAAATGTTCATCTCGTTCTAAATATTTTATTTAGATGGTGAAAATTTGTTTTGGCATTTTAGATTTTATTTTATTTTCTAGGATTTATTTTTGGTTGGTGGAATTGTTAAAAAGTTCGTACTTTGTGGGCGAAGCTCAGTGAGCCGGCCAGCCTCAGCGCCGCCGCCTCCCTCCAGAGACCCACGCCGCCCGCCCTCGAGTCCGCCGGGACTCCGCCTCCCATGCCTTGCCCTCCTCCAAGCCATCCCCTCCTTAAATACCCCCAACCCCACTGCCACCACCACCCACCCCCCCCAGCCCACCCCAACCGCCTCTGCCTTAGCTTGCCTAGCTGCGCCTTCGCCGCTGCATTGGCCAGCCAATAGCCGCCGCCCATCGCCGCCCTCCGCCACCGTCGCCCGCCAAGAGCCACACCTCGCGGAGCCTCATGGGAGGTAACGCCGCCATTTGCGCCGCGTTTTTTTAAAATAGTTCCGTTTTTTAGAAACCCTAGTTCATTTTTTTAGATCGGTTTGCCGGTTTCTCTCGGTTTAGTTACTTAGTGGACGTTCGTCCGTACGTTCATTTTAACAGACGGTTTTCGTTGATACTTACAGACAACGAACGTTCGTTCGTTAGCCTGTTCGTCAGTTTTCTTTTTCTCGGATTTTTCCACGATTATTTTCGATCGCGATTTCTGATCCGATTTTCGTTTCAGTTTATCTTTTCGCTCGTTTATCGGAATCAGGCGATTCAAGCGCCCAGATCTTCGTCTCGAGACCCTCTTTCTGTTTAATCAACTTGAACAAGATTTTGGTACTGTAAAATTTGACTTTAGTCCAGATTAGTAAACGGACCTTGTTTCTTTCACAGTTTGAGTTTCGCTGCTCCGTTTGATTTGATTCTTTTCGCAAACCGGAGTTCTTAAGTTGAAATTTCCGGTCAATTCTTCTTATTTGAGTTTTGACCGTGCATCTTTGCTTGATTGCTTATGTATGCTATTGTTTGTTTGCAACAGAATTCCCGGAGTGCGAAGCGTGCTACTATGAGTCCCTAGGTTTTGCGGACCGTCAGCAAGGCAAGTAACACACTGATCATACTCTTCCCATACCCAGTTTTTATGCATTAGTTTTAATCCTCAAACATTGCATGATTAGGATGTCATTAACATGTGGGTTGGGAAGTAGTTGATGAGATAGAACCTATTGCCATGTAATATTCAAACCCTTGGGAGTTACTTTCTACGTATTGCTTATATTGCTATTCTATGCTCGTAGACCTGGTATGGGTGAGTGAAATCCATGACAAATGTGAGATTGTTAATTAATGGTTCAACTTAAGGTGGCAACTTAAATACACATCTGGGTGGATTGAGGCACCTGGAGAATCCAGTGTTGCCTGTATTTTTGGAAATCCCGGGGTTCCGTGTGATTTTCCTATGGACCGCCACCTGTGCTCAAAGGGCGAGGTATTTTCATGCTAGAAACTTCCGTGTGCAGCCACAAGCTATTATGGGCTCTAGCATAGTTGAGTAGGTTACATGAAGCTCTTGAAGAGGCGGATCAGCATGTATAGGGTTATAGGTTTTGTATGGTCTGCCCAGAGTAGAGAGTTAATGTTTCTGAAAGACTGTGTCTCGGTCATCCGTTTCTCAAACACCGTGTAGTGCGAGAACTCCAACGGAGGCGATCGAGTCTTGTGGGGAAAAGTGCGCAAACCTCTGCAGAGTGTGCAATCTAATCATGGTTAGCCGTGTCCCGATTCTGGACAATCTTGAGTATCTAGTACTTGGAGTATCCTAAGTATCTCATCACTCTAAATTAATATTGTTGGGCTGATAACTACTTTAATTGGGATTGAGTTGGAGGAACCTTCTCAATGATGTTTCAATGTTTCAACTACCATGATAGTTAAAATAAAATTTATTCCTTTGTTGTAGGAAAAAATTGGCTTTTTGCAAAAACTATAACCATAGAGCTTTCCACCAGCCAAATATGCATGTAGTGATAGCATTATTCTGTTTTTGCTCTACTGTGTTACATTGCTAGCATATTCCATGTGCTGACCCGTTTTCGGGCTGCAACGTATTATGTTGCAGACTTTTCAGTCGAGGAGTAAGGTTCGTTAGGTCGTTGCCGTGCAGCTCAGCTATGTCGTTGGAGTTGATGGACTCACTTTATCTTCCAAGCCTTCCACTGTTATCGTATTAGATGGCCTTAAGCCACATTTATTGTAATATATCTCTTTTGAGACATTCGATGTAATAAGTGTGTGATTGCTACTCTGTTATAAATCCTTCGAGTACTGTGTGTGTCAGCATTACCGATCCAGGGATGACATTGAAGCACAGAGACTTGACCGTTTGAGGTCGGGTTGCTACACGTCCAGTCCAACTTCAAGGCCACTTTGAGGCCACTTTACCACTGCTGGTAAAGGTGGGTTTTGTGATATGACGGGTCCTGACAGCCACACCGGGGTGACCGGTGAGTCTGAACTGTAGCACCTCGCTATGATTTGGTGGATGGCACGTGGGCCCGGATGCTTTGATGTCCCGCATGTAGATAGAGCGGCTAGTCATATAGGAGTGCTCAATATTGTGAACCGCGACCAAGGCGGAGAGGAAAACGAGAGAACTACGTAATTAATGCATGAGTTTATTTAGGGTAGTTTTGTAAAGTATGAGATACATTCCTCCAATCACAAAATGCCTTGGTTGATGAGATTTGAATTGAGCCAGTACTGCACGCGGTGAAATCTCTAGGGCCTCATTCGGTTTGGAGGATTTTTGTAGGAAAAACATAGGAACAAAGATTCCAGAGGAAAATTTCCTATATATGCATTCGGTTTGTAGGAAATGCATAGAGGAATTCCGTAGGAATACTACTCAATTCCCATGTTTTTTGAGGAAATTACACATCCACTCGAAGCTCATTTTGCGCGTCGGAATGAGGCAAGTCAATTCCTTAGGATGGAAAGTGCCATCGTATCAAATTCCTATACTAATCCTAGTTCCTACGTTTTGATTTCCTCCAAACCGAATGAGCCCTAGAAAGGCAAATAATCCTTTCCGGTTTACAGGGCTATATTAGCAAGTACTAGTACTACAATAGTGGGCTCAAATAGCAATTTCGTCTCATGCAAGAGCCTGGCTATATGCGTGCTCCAAGGCTCCGCACCACGCCCCACCCCTACACAAAGACTGCCACGCGAGCATTCGCAACAGCCACGTTCGGGTTGCGCTTGGCTCTTCGCCTCTTCGAGAAGACGAACAATGATGTTACTACTACTTCTCTGAGAGTATCGAATCCTTCTTGCAGATGTCCGTCCATCGCGTGCTGGAGGGATAGCCACCGCGCGCTTGGGAGAGGGAGAAGGTTTGTAGTAGTAAAATCAAGCTTCTCCTCGTTGTACGAGTTGATGCGACACATCATAGCACTGGCCCGACATGGTTGCCTCTAAACTTGGCTGAAAGACCCGCAGTGTACAATACTCCATTTGCTGCAACCTCTAACATTTACCCCACCACAAATTAAAATATATATTCCCGTTTTGACCAGATGAGCGTGCAAACTAGAATCACCAGGATGACAGGTAGGGCCACAAGATTATTTTAATATAAAAAAGCATGGAGCCGACCCCAACGATTTTAAGCTTACGGGCATGGTACATGCTATCCTAGACTACTCTACACATGAAACTGCCACACGAGCGTCCGGGCTGCGTGCTCTTCGCCTCTTCGAGAAGTCGAACAATGATGGAGTACTACTAGAGTGGAGGAGTACTACAGTATGCTTCTGGCCATCTGACACCGATTGAACTGCTGCATGTCCACCACGTGTGGGAGGGAGAGTGTGTAGCGAACGAAAGCTTCTCCTAGTCCTGCCAGCCACCACACTCATGGGCGAGGGAGGGACGCAGCTTCATTGACTTACTCCTCCTGCCTTTGCGTCTATGACAGGTGGGCCCAACAGGTCGGTGGCCCACCTGTCATGCAGCCTGAGGCAGGTGCGGTTAAGGCGAGAGGGCGTTGTAGTAATCAAACTTCTCGGTCTTGTACAAGTTGACGTGACACATCAAAGCACTGCACTCGATATATTTTAATAATTTGCATTTACCGATGCATCAGTTACTCCCTCCATTCCTAAATATATGTCTTTTTAGACATTTTAAATGGACTACAACATACGGATGTATGTAGACATATTTTAGAGTGTAGATTCACTCATTTTGCTTCGTATGTAGTCACTTGTTGCAATCTCTAAAAAGACTTATATTTGGAAACGGAGGGAGTACAACGCATGCACGCATGCCGTGACTTTCCTTTTGATACTTGCACGTGTTGATTTGATGCACCTTGCCAAATTTTGACTATAAATTTAACTAACCAAATGTTCATGCATGTCACAAAAAATTACGGGGCTGATTGGATTGTGACTATGTTTATATTATGTTGCCACATTATTTTTGCCACACTTGCCTCACTTGAGTTGCTCAAATTGTTAGACCCACTTTGGCTTGCCTAAGGGAATCTTGCCACACTTTTTGTGTCCACGACATGTGGGGTTCACTGCTAATAAAAAAATTCTTGTCTTAGGTGTGGCTAGAACCAAACACCCACCTAACTTGGTCAAATTTGCCTAAGGTGAGGTGTGGCAAAGTGTGGCAATATGTGGCTGGAAACCAAACAGCCCCTACATCATTGAAAACTATGTTCAAATATGAATCAAACGATATAATTTTGGTTAACATGCACTAACATTTTGTCAGTTAAATCTTTGGTCAAAATTTAGCAGCAGTTATGAAGGGGCCCAATAAATATTGTACTCTCACATTTTGTTTTGAGGATACTCCCACATAATCCATCTGTTCCCAAATATAAGTCTTTTTAAAGGTTATAACAAGTGACTACATACGGAGCAAAATGAATGAATCCATACTTTAAAATATGTCTAAATACATTCGTATGTTGTAGTCCATTTGAAATGTCTAAAAAGACATATATTTAGGTAGGGAGGGAGTAGAAAATATAAATAATAATGCATGTTGGGGCAGCCCACGTTTCCGATAATTTTAGCCATGGGCTTGTTCACAATTTTTACGAGGGGGTGGTTGTTCATTTAATGGAGGGTCTTGTACCAGACTTGAACGATACAAAGTGCGACCTGGCACACCGTAACACCACTTGGAATAAGTGGGTAGCTATCTCAAAAAACAATCAACAACTAAAAAAACGGCGACCTGACACGTACACAATTTTAAACGATTGTTTTGATGGAGTGAAAAAGGAAAACTATCCCACTACATATATATAGGCTGGAGCCTCCGCGCTTGCTTGCTAGGGTTGCTCTATTCACACACTCTCATCCTCTCCAGATCTAAACATGATAGCGGTGGTAACACTGTCTTTCTCCCTTCAAAAAACATTGTCTTTCTATCCTCACCGCTGGTTACAGATCCGGACGTATCCCCCTCCGCCGATAAAGGGGAGGAGGGGCAGCGTTTAGGCCGTCGTCGACAGTGAGGGAAGAGATCCACTGCCGGCCGCACCGTTATCTCTGGCTGAGCGCCAGCGCGGGTGGTCCTCCGATCCCTTCGTCGTTGCCCTAGTGTGGGCGGATCCGGCCTCCCGCTGCCCACCTATCCACATCCCGACGACCTTCAAGTATATCTTCCTTCGAAACCGCCGTAGCTCTACTTCCCCAGCTCGCTACATAACTGCATGTGCATCATTTTCTACCTCTCAACCCCTCTCGATCGGATGGTCCAATGTCACCTTTTTCTTCTTCTATTGTTGCAGGTAAAGCTACTTCATGGAGTCGAATCTTGTACTTTGTTCAAACATGAAATAAAGTGGGGGTGGGGGAATTTAGTATGTGCATCAGACTTGGTACAAACAGGAAGGATATGGGGTGAAAGTAGTACAAACTGGTCATCCAACCGGTCTCTTGGTCGAAAAGGGAAATATAGGGGAAACGCTGTACACAGTGGTATGACCAGAACTAGATTTGCTATCCACACATAAGATGGCTGCATGCATCATTATGATGCAGAGGCCGGGGGCACGCCCCCATTTCTAAAAAAAACATAGGAGTAGGTGGCTAGAGTGAACAAAAATGGGACCAACCCAGATATGTTTCTTGGATGTTTGTTTCTCGAGGCAACAAACTCTGAATCACCACTTTATGCCCCGGTTTAGGTACATGGTGCTAGACTGCTGGTGCATCGACTGTCCCATGCCCTTATACCAAATATTTAGCTGTTATTAATCTAATGCCCCTGGTAAAATGAAGCCATGCCACTGTTATAAGCCATGGCACGTTTAGCCAAATGTTTTTGCGTGTAATTGTTTGAGACTTTGACTGTTTCCTCTATAGCTATTTGTGCAAACAGGGATATCCATTTCACCTGGTTGCTGTTGTAACCTTTTGGTGCACTGCACAAAACACTTCTTAAAAGAAGTGACTTTTGTGTTGCTTAACTGGAATGTCAGAATGGAACAGTAGGTTCATTTCGGTGGAACTGCACAAAGGGAGATCTGCGTTCCAATCCTCATCATCCATATTGGCACCATAACCTTCCTTTAGGTAAAAATGATATTTAATGCATGTGTTCATCTCTTTTGCGACTGCCATGAGAAAATAATGCTATTGTTTACTAGTACACTTGTACTCCCTCACTAACAAAACCAATTCTGAAATAGAAGGCCAATCATGTACTTGGTTTCACCAACTGGTGAGGAGAAAGAGAAACAGAGCATGAAGAGGAAGAAGAAGAAGAATAAACAGTGCCAAGGTGATATTGCTGAAGCCGAGGCCTCAGTCGAGGCCATTCAAGGTCTCCGGCAACGTCTACCTTACATGTGAGATGATCCTCCAGGGAGCCCTTCCACTTCTGCGTATTGTCCATGATGAATTTGATGCTACTATTAGAGTAATATGCTAATGTCTTTCTATCCTTTCTCACTAAGCTAATGAAGGTTTCACCTTGTTCCTACTTGTGAAAATAGGATCATGTTGTGCCAATCGTACATTTTAGTGGAACTACACAAGACAATACAATGAACTGTATCCCAGCCAGTGCTTTAACTCTGCTAGAAGCTTGATAATCTTTCGATATAATCTCAGCACTGGTAATCAAGATTGATTTCAACCATACATTTGAAGTGCGCAAAAATATATACTATTGAGTGATTCAAGTGAGTGCTTTATCATCTCTTCTGGGACTACATGAATAAGCTTTTTTTCTCAGGTTGGTACCGGCCTATGGCCTTCATCCATATTAGTTTGCTGTCATTTCTATTTGTATCATGCTACTGTCATGAGAAACTCCTTTATCTTTGCACATTAAAGTTCTGCAACCTATGATACATGGCAATGCTTTGAGTGTTGAGCTAATTGGCACTGATTAAATAAACAAATACCTCTCTTTAAGCAAGACTACTATGTTGCTAACTTTACCCATTAAGGTAATGATGGTGCTTCTATTTGTTAGTGTACTAGATCATGATGGCGCGCGTTGCTGCACCCGTCATTTTTTCTAATAGAATGATGCAGACTTGCATAAATAATCAAACATATAGATAATATTGACAAAAGAAACTTTGTAACATAATAAAAATAATTAAGTAACCCTTGTTTTGTTTCATCTCCATACTACATTCATTGTGTACCAGTAGTTAAATCCAGGCAATTAGCTAGGATTGCCAAGTGGAAGTGCACCGATAAAGCTGAAAAGGGACCGGGCGATATGAATATGCAGGTGGAAGCAATTATAGTTGTGAGAAAAACTAATAGGAAATTTGTTAACCCTTTTTATTTGACCATAAAAATACATTAACTTAATAGGGTAACAAACTTTAAAGTTACAATCTGGAGTTTGGAAATGTTATGTCGGCAAAATAATCTGCAAGAATAATATTAAGTGTAGGAAAATCAACTGAAAGGGATGTGTGGCACTAATGCATGCCCATATGTCATGAAAGAATAATCTTACATAGACATCATTGTAGGCTATATAGAGTCCATTATCAGAAGACCCATTCAGTAATACGGTGGAGGCGTATTTTCATAAATAAATAATGATCATTGATGCGAGTATTTAGGTCACGATGAAAATGAGAAATCTTAATATATCTGCCCTCATAATGCAGGCGTATCATTATCTCCAGACTCCATGGAGGGAAAAGGAAAAGGGACTGACACAAAATACATAACAGCAAGGAAATTTAATGGTGGCTGGTGAATCACGTAAAACTATAGGTTATGTTTCTGTTTAATTTCCTATAGCAACAGGAGGAACAGAATAAAAATACTCTTTTATATACAACATGAAGGCTTAGCAATCAACAACCTGAGAAATAAGTCTTACATGTACTTAACTACTTGAGGTTCTTGAGATAACGAACTGAATTAGGGTGCTGCTACCTAGATGCCTTCTCAGTTCTCACCAAGTAATATGGCCAGAAATTGAATTGTTCTGCAATAAGCATGTTCATGAACAATAAACACGATCACTTCGATTACTGTGAGACATTAGCGGCAGCTCGCCCAGACTCGCCACCTCGCATATGAAATTGGACGCCACTGCCTCTTTGTCCTTCTCTTGTGGCCAGAAATTCCGCATGATACACGGATATAGAGAGAAGTGGCAAAGAAACGGAAGATCGACAAGAATTCACCTTTGGAGAGCCATAACTGATCTAGGAGGTATCGCGGGAGTAGTGGAGACATCGAACACGACGATGAAAGACCGGGTGATGGCATATAAATAGAAGCAGGAGGGAGGCAAGGGGACTGCAACTGACCTCCAAAATCAGCATAGGAGTGGCGCACCTCCACTACCATTAATGGCTAGTAGGAACGGCAGCTTAACTCATTAATTCGACGGGGCACTTCTGAACGAAGCACCAGAACAATCAGAAAAGGAATATCCAATATGCGAAACTGAATCTGCACGGTATATGAAAAATAGTTACTTGTCGACCTGAAAATTAGTTTTGTGAAGTAGGAACTCAACCATTGGAGTACCTTTGTACCGAAAAAATCTTACATCTAAAATGAAAGGGGAACAGAAACATAGATGCTCGCTGGTCAGTGGTCACCCCTCAACAGGGAACGAACGGAGCGTGAACACAAAAACTGGAAAAACTGATAGAACCAGAGGGATAATCCTAACGCTTTGTTGCTATTAAATTCAGAATCAGTGTTAGCAACCTCGGCCATGAACTAAATCAGGTGGGCAGGGTTGAATTTCACGATATACCTTAGTCGTTGGCCTTCACCCTGCAGACGGCTGTTAAATGCATCGATGGCAGGGACATCAAACTACAATCAGGACGCGAGGGTTCTTCGTCGCGCCTTGTCCCTTCTCACCGTCACCTTCATAGACATCTATATGAAGGCGCGGCCGCCGCCGCCTCCGGGGTTGCAAGTGTAGCACTTCCCCTTCGCATCTTCCTTGCGCATCGGTGACATCTCGCAAAAGTGACGGCACACCAAGGATTCACCCTCGGTCACAAGAGGAGAAGGATTGGGAGGGTCGGGGTTTGGGGATGAGTGGAAACGACGGCTGAAAGGGTAGAAGCTTTCCAGACGAAAGGAAATCGAGGGAGGCAGCGTACCGCGTACCTAGGTTTCTCGTGAGGACTTGCATCGCCGCGCTCCATACCTTTTTCTCCGGAGCAGTCGTTGTGTGCGGGAAGCCACGGAGGTTGCTAGAGGCTCATTTGGCCCGCATTAACCCGGGACGCCCAAAAAAGCTACCGGAGCAGCGCCCGGCATGGTTAGCGATCGAAGGAGCCGGATTAGGAGCGATTCATTGCAAATCTGACGGCTAGAAATGCTTAAAAGTGTCGATCCGACGGCTGGGAGCGCTGATGGACTGAGAGGGCTGGGAGGGTGCTTAGTTTTAATGTATCTAAATGTTTCATCAACTAGTCCCACTATTACAGTAATCTCACTCTCTCAATATATGTGCCAACAGGGATGCTCGATTTTGGTGGAACTGCACAAAAACTTTGGGTGCTTATTTGCCTCGACAACTTCCTTCCTTTCCTATCAGTCGCTAATCTCGGCTTGCATTCTTCCTTTGCTGCCAGTCGCTTGGCTTATCTTGGATTCGAGTCAAAGGAAATAGTAATTGATATGCTACCTCACATAGGTTGGTACTGGTCTTTATCCTGATTATTGTGCTTGTCATATGCATTGGTAATTTGGTATTGTGCTACTATTTGCCGATTTCATAAAGGAGTAACTTGGAGCCTGAACTCGCAGGCAAATCATTACATTGGGTGATTGATGAGGACATGTATTGGGGGTAGGGTAATAAGCCTGACCTAAATACCCTACCCATGGACACCGTACACTTTGTACTGGACCACTGGGCCAGATCACTGTCCAGATGTACCGCAACTTGAAAGTCACTCGGACGGCAACAACCAGTCGGAGCACGACACTCCACTCGACGAGCTCATTCCACTCGGCCGTGTAACTCACTCGGATATGCAAAGACCAATAGTCAGCATGATAGTTTTGTAGTGTGCAGGCATTATGGCATTCATGCCCCACTTTGTAACATAGGAGGTGAGGGGGTGGCGCACTCTATATAAGCCACCCCCACCACTAGACTTGGGGCGGGGGCTGATTCTTCTCCCTCTATTCTCTCTTTTCACCATTAGTCTCAGGACTACGGGGATCCGTTCCTTGCTCTCTCTCTCTCTCTCTCTCATTGTAATCTCCGGATAGATACTAAGATAAAACAAAGCCTCTCCGGAGCACGAGACGTAGGGTTGTTATCTCCACCGTGAGAGGCCCGAACTCGCTAAAACCACCGTGTCACCCATATGCATCTCGATAGATCATGCTCCGTTACCCTATACCTTATTATTGTCGGAATCGTTCCTAGGACAGTTGGCGCCCACCGTGGGGCATGGCGTCTATCGACCCATGATGTCGATGGTTTTTTTTCATTCATCTATGTTTTATTTCCTGTTCATCCTAATCGGATTGTTCGTCTTCGCAGCAAGTAACTGGACCTTCTCAAAAGGAGAGAATACATCTTCACCTGACGCCGGCATGACCGTTCACAAATGGATCGATCAAGAGATTTCTTTCTATGCTATACACTTATGATCTAACAATCATCGTGGATCTAAACATATCTGTTGTTTTCCTCCCTGTACTAGCAGGCGCCCATCGGGATCAACGACGAAAACTTGCGATGAATAAATCAGAGAAGAGACAAGGAAGGGAAAAGGGCATCAACACGGTGCGCCAAGGCTCGTGGCCATCGTCTTCACGCACGGCCGCCAGCGCGCCGGACTGCACCTCCTGCTTCCTCTTCTCAATCGACCTCAACCCGCCCGTCAGCCGGCTGCAGTGATCGCAGGCGCTCGGCAGTCCATCTGGCGGCGCGGACGCTCGGCTGTGGTCACTGTGACGTGCGCGCAGGCCTGGCGCTGCAGCAGCCTCTCCGTGACGGCCTGACACGGCACGTTGCGGTGGCGTCCTCGTCAACCCGCCGGCGGCGACCTCCGCGGTGGATGCACTGACGCGACGCGGCACCAACGCCGGGCTGTCCACGCCTCCGACCCCAATAAGACGGGAGCCGCCGGATCGACTCAGCGCCGCCTCAAGCTCCGCCCGCGCGTGGCCTCGCAGGAGGACGCCGTCCCGCACTCGGATTCGTTGCGGCCGCCTCTCACGATGGATCCGTGCAAAAAACCGCCGCCGCCGTGGCTGACCAGGGAGCTCTGCGCCCCGCCTTTCACTTTCCTTCTAACCTTAATTCCTTTCCATTTATTCTTGCTTAACTGCCGCTAATTAACGCCTCCTGCATGCAGGGGTTAAATGGCTGTGGGAAAGGGAAGCTTCCCTTACATGCACGAACGGTAACACATCTTGCCTAATTACCTAACTAACCACTCCTGCATACACGTACATTTCCTGGACGTGGGCAACTCCATCAATGCATCCTAATGTCTTCTTTGTCTTTATTGTGGCCCCGGCCGGCGGTCCGGCTCCTCGAGTGGAGACATGCAGCAATCGACAGCGTGGGATTCCTCCGCCGAGTCAGCTGATCAACGGCTCCCGCCGCGGAGACGCGTCCGACTGAGTCCTGCTCAGCAGTGACTCCTGTAATGGAAGCGGAGGCCGGCCGTATCACCGCACGCGTGGCAGTTCGTCTCTCCTGCACAGGTACTCGGACGCGGACTGGCAACGGCTCCCATGGTAGATTCGTGGGCTCGACGAGGCACGACAACCAGCAGCGCTACTCCCCCATCGACATCAACACTTGGCCGTGGGCTGAGCGGCCGTGAAACTAGCCTACAACCCGGCTCCCCCGAGCAACGAAGCGTAGCAGCCGGCAATGCTGCTCCATCCATCGGGGTAGACTGCAAGGCGCGACTCACTCGGCGACCTCTCCCTCAGGCATCGACTGCTCGACGCAGCGCGGGCACAGGGTGGCTCTTTTCTCCACCCAACTGCTCGACCGCGGTCTCCGTGGCGGAGTGCCAGCGCTGGACATGGCCCCACAAGCAGCGGCTCCTCCAGTCAGCAGCGTGATGATTCCCTCCGTGGTGAAGCGCACACCGAACGTGACGCGAGCGCGAGCGCCGATCCGTGTCTCCAGACACGGCGGCCTCCACAGCGCAGACGCACCAGATTTCCGCGTTGGGACACACTCCCCTCGCCGGCCCTCACCGGCGAAGGTTACTCGACAGATGGAGAGGTTCTTCTGTTCAAACGACTCATTCCGGCGTTGGGACACACTCCCCTCACCGGCGAAGGTTACTCGGCAGATGGAGAGGTTCTTTTGTTCATGACTGATTCAATTGTCAGTCGGACGGGGACTTCTACATTCACTTGGACGTCCCACACAACGCCACTCCGCGGGACGCATCTACATCACCCGGACGGCCCGCGCAACGTAACTCCGTGGGACGTCTACATCACTTGGACTCCCCGCGCATCGTCACTCCACGGGACGCGTCTACTTCAATCCGCCAGATGCGCCTTCATCACTCAAACGCCCCGCATATCGTCACTTCGCGGGACACGTCTACTTCACCCGACCGCCTGGCGCGTCGCCACTCGGTTGGTCACCTCATAACCACTCGGCCGCCCCGCGCGTCGCCATAGGTTGGTCACCTCATAACCACTCGGCCGCCCCGCGCGTCGCCATAGGTTGGTCACCTCATAACCACTTGGCCGCCCCGCGCGTCGCCATAGGTTGGTCACCTCATAACCACTCGGCCGCCTGCCGCCGCCACACGCTGGTCACCCATAACCACTCGCCGCCCTGCCGCCATAGGTTGGTCACCTCATAACCACTCGGCCGCCCTTGCCGCCATAGGTTGGTCACCTCATAACCACTCGGCCGCCCCACGCGTCGCCACTCGGTTGGTCACCTCATAACCACTCAGCCACCCCGCACGTCGCCACTCGGTTTGTCACCTCATCACCACTCGGCCGCCCCGTGAGTCGCCACTCAGTTGGACACATGTACATCAATCGGTCACCCCTCGCATTGCCATCGGTTGAACACAACTTCACCACTTGTCCACTCGCGCGCTTTCAGACAGCTAAGTCATTCTACCACTACATTCTATTATTTCCCCGCGCCTGAGTATCCCGTAATTCACAAATCATGTTCACTCGGAGGCCACGCCACGGAGTGTGCCCCTACGCTCGGTTTCTTATTTTCACATACTTGCTTAGTACTCACTCCTGAGTCCAACTTCCATTTTAACGCATACATCATTCACGAACACCATGTGTTCTTCATTTCGAGTTTGCATTAGTCCTCGGGGGCTGCAACTCAATCGGAACACTACACTTCCGTTTTATTTGAGCCAGCACTCCAACATGTCCAGTTGGATCCTTCACTTCGTCAAGTTCGACTAGATCCTTCACTCTTTTAGAATCTTGTTGGTTTTGAACCAGCAAGCCCCTTGCACTCCCAGTGGGTGTCTATGGGTGTTATTTATACAAATCATTTCAGCACACATCAAATGTCCTCGAGAAATTATTTCGTTGGTTTGTGTCATTTTTCTTACACAAGTTACGTGATCACTCGACGACCCTATCGCCAACTTCATCGCTGATCGAACTCAGTCACCATATCGGTCCTAGCGCACCACAACACCGACCTTGTCACCTGTTGGCTTCAAACACATTCGGCCAACCCCTCAGAGGAATCCTCTTCATCATATCAATGACATAGACCTCGTCAGGCATGAGACTGATAAGTCCCTTTTTAAACTGCACACTTCACTCCTTGCGAGTCGCCCTCTTTCGAGCATCACTCGGAAGCTTCTCCTCATCTTTACCCGAGTCTGACTCGATGAATTGCAAATTATCCATTCAAAACTATATTTCTCGTATTCTTGCACGTCCGTCCTCGAAGCCTATAGTACGCTCGGGGGCTACGCCGCAGTTGGGAGTTGCAGCTCATTCGGAATGACACTCTCCTAAGTGGTCGAGTACTTCATCACCAATCAGACCCTTCACTTCAACAAGTGCATCCGATCCGCCACTTTGACAAGTTTTATAATCACCCAGGACGAGAACCTGTGGATCGTCATGCCCTACATGGCCGGCGGCTCCTGCTTCCACCTCATGAAATCCTCCTTCGCCACTCGGTTGTGCACGTCTTCACCGCTTGGCCGCTTCGCGCGTCGCCTCTCGGTTATGCATGCCTTCACCACACGGCCGCCCCGCGCGTCACCACTTGGCTGGACACATAGTTCTTCACTCGGCCACCTCGCGCATCCTCACTCGGCCGCCCCGCGCGTCGCCACTCGGTTGTGCACATCTTCAGCACTCGGCCGCCCCGCGCGTCGTCACTCGGTTGTACACATCATCGCCCCTCGGTCACCTCGCGCATCACCATCGGTTGTGCACGTCTTCACCACTAGACCGCCCCGTGCGTCATCACTCGGTTGTACACATCATCGCCCCTCGGCCACCTCGCGTGTCACCATCAGTTGGATATGTCTTTACCTCTACACCTGCAGCGCGGGAACGACTAAGTTACTCATATGATCAAACCTCATATCACACTCTGTAGCAAGTTACCTCTTTCAAACATCACTCGGGGGCTACGCACAGCCGTTGGCCATGCTGTCCTCAGGGGTTATGCCCATTAGATCAATCCATTGATCACATCAGGAATATCTTTCTGACCATACATACAAGTGCCACCAAATTTTTCCTTGCAGTCAACATACCCCGATCAGTCGGGAAGCACGTCCACTCGGATAAATACCCCTTTCCTACAAAAGCTAATGGTCAATATAAGAATTACTACTAGAACGATTACTCCTTGGAGTGTCGAGCTTTTTTCTACAGTCGGCAGTTTCAAGGCCGAATTCATTCATCGTGCTGAGTGCACAAAGATCACTTGATTGATCCAGTTCCAGATTGAATTTATTTATAGTGCCAAGTGCACGAAGATCAGTCCCACTGACTTAGCTCCAAGCTGAGGTTATTTACCATGCCAAGCGCTTGAAGATCCATCCGATTGACTCAATTTCAAACAAAGATATTTACCATGTCGACTGCATGGAGGTTTACCGGGAGACTTAAACCCTCTGCCAGACTCATCTAGTCCGACAGAGGCTCGGGGACTACACCCAGTGGGTGCACTCAGCGTGCCCCCACTGGAAGAGAACTTAGAAGAAAGAAACATTTTGCTCGATGCAAAACCAGCTCCAGAATTACTCGACCTCCGAGTCAGAGAAGAACAAGTTCGATCAGTACCAGCTAAGAAGATTTTAGTTCTTCAGACCCCGCCGACGCCGCGCATCGACGGCGGTCTCGGGACTACACCTAGTGGGTGCACTCAGCGTGCCCCCACTGGAGTAATCTCCACTGCACGGCTGACCAGTCCAAGTGATGAACAACAACAAAAAGACAGGTTTAAGACTCCCCGCCGACTGCCTGCAATGACGGCGATCTCGGGACTACACCAAGTGGGTACACTCGGTGTGCCCCCACCGAATGGTACCCACTCGGAACGGTCCGCCCGGTCCGAGTGACGGCCAAACAACAAAAAAACACGTTCCAGGCGTGAAGAAATTCCGAGTAATCAGTTACTCGATGCAGGACCAGCTCCAAAACACTCCAAAAAAATTGCTATAAGGTGAGTTTAACGCTCCTCCGCGGACCCGTTTGAGCTCATTTCACTCGGACACCATGCAGTCCAGAATCCGTCAAGGCAACACGTGGAGATAAGACCGCCGGGTGACCAAAGGGAGTTCATAAGTCCCTCCGTAGCACTCGACTCATCTGGGAATTCACCTCGACTCAATCCGCTCAACCTCGATCGATTCGGGGGCTAATGGCGAGGACATGTATTGGGGGTAGGGTAACAGGCCTGACCTAAATACCCTACCCATGGACACCGTACACTTTGTACTAGACCCCTGGGCCAGATCGCCGTCCAGATGTACCGCAACTTGAAAGTCACTCGGACGGCAACAACCACTCGGAGCACGGCACTCCACTCGACGAGCTCATTCCACTCAGCCGTGTAACTCACTCGGATATGCGAAGACCAATAGTCAGCATGACGGTTTTGTAGTGTGCAGTCATTATGGCATTCATGCCCCACTTTGTAACATAGGAGGTGAGGGGGTGGTGCACTCTATATAAGCCACCCCCCGCCACTAGACTTGGGGCGGGGGCTGATTCTTCTCCCTCTACTCTCTCTTTTCACCATTAGTCTCAGGACTACGGGGATCTGTTCCTCTCTCTCTCATTGTAATCTCCGGATAGATACTAAGATAAAACAAAGCCTCTCCGGAGCACGAGACGTAGAGTTGTTATCTCCATCGTGAGAGGTCCGAACTCGCTAAAACCACCGTGTCACCCATATGCATCTCGATAGATCATGCTCCGTTACCCTATACCTTATTATTGTCGGAATCGTTCCCACGACAGTGATTTCAGTAGAACTACACAAAAATATCAGATGGACAGGCACTTATGCTGCTGCTATGTACTCCAAAGTTCACTCACACAAGCATCGATGTTGACAAGAAGAAGTGCCTATATTCATTCGAGTATCAACCGGCGTCAACCAGTTGTCAAACTCCAAGTATTAGGAGAGTGAACGCCAAAAATATTGCTTGGCGCATAGCCCAGAAAAACACAGTCTAGTCTTTGGTACCAACTTGTGCCTTTTGGTTATCGGCACATATGGTAGCGAACTGTATGGCATGGAGTCTAAAGATTCCAGACAAGTTGGTTGACGCGTATATTCATCTGGCACTTAATCAGTCTGCATGCCAGGGATGCTCCATTTCAGTTGAACTGCACAAAAAATTTGGGTGGTTCATTTCCTCAACCGCCTCCTTTCTTGTCTGTAATGTAGAATTTTGGCGAGCTACAGGACCAAGATGAGCCAGTAAACTAGTTGGATGAAAGTAGTGGCCAAGTTCCTCAAAACCTCCCTCGGCACGAGGCCACTATTTGAGGATAAACCTACAAGCAAAGTTCAGATTGTCTGTGCTGCCTCTTATGTACTCAAAAGTTTACTCGTACAAGCATTAATTTTAGCAAGAAGTACCTCCGACTGAACACCATTTACCAGTATGTACCCTAGGTAATTAAAGTTCGTCCATGGATGATATTTGTTGTGATCTCAATCATTTGGATGCATACACATACTGAACATGTGTATATCTGAATCTTTTTGTGAATTATCTATGAATATTTTCGTGTGATCTATCAATCGTTTGGATGCATAGACATGCTGAACTTGTGTATATATGAATCTTTTGAGTTGTTGATTGTGAATGTTGGCTATGAATATGAACGTGTCTTGTGAACCTGAGTTTGATACGAATGTTTACCTTTTCTGTTGTACTTGTGTGTGAACTTGTTAGTATGCCTACTGTGGGATTTGTGACGTGTGGGTGTCAACGGCACACCTTCTTCTCGAGAAGAATTGCACCTGCTTTGCTAGGGTAGCAACGTCGCATCAACTCTTTTTAATCTTTTTGCTCTGTCTTCCCCCCTCCCCCACTCAACCCCTGCCGTAATGTTTTTGGCCTCAAAACAAACATAGTACCGCGTTGTTTTTGGGGCTTGATGAAAAATCGAGTGCTGGTTTCTGTAGGTTGGCCCGCCCAGCAAATGGGCTGCTAGTCCACCACGGATTGGGAGGCTAAAAATACAAGTTGTATGGTGCAGATGCAAGTAAAAAAAACGCCATCGAGAGCCATCCACTGAAGAAAAAAATTGCTCCTGCTGTGCTTCTTCAGTCGCGCCGCCGGCCCCCTCTTTAATCCAGTTCGTTCGGGGATCTAGCTGGTATCATTTTTTTCCAGTGGGCGAACAAGTATCAGCTAGGCCTAGGTTTTGTTTTTTAACATGCGTAGCCCACGACATACGGAGACAGTGGTTTCAACTTATTTTTTGAGGTCCATACCGGCCTATGGGCTTTTTCTTAAAGATCATCCGCCCAATGTATTTTTCTTAGTAAAACACAAATCTCTGTTCTATTTATCTATATATAAGAATAATAATGTTGTCTGCAATTTATGTTTTCCCTTCTAACCACATTATATATATTTATATTATTACTATTATCGTATATTTTATAGAAACTTATATATACATTATAAAAACATCCCACGTGTTATTAACTTATAAAAGTAAATGTTTAAGAGAAGTTGGGAAGGAAAATCCTGGTTGTTTTTGAATCACGGGCAAGGAAAATCCTGGTGATTGCGTACAAAAGCTTGCAAAGATTTTAAGGACCAATGTAATAATCACGCGCTCATATTTATTCTGAGCAATAATTTGTTAATTTTATATATAAAAAATGTGCCACTCCGGTTTTTTTTATATTAATTGCTCCTTCTAACCTAACATTATATATAGAACGAGCCCAGCTAATTCGTGTATTTCAAGAAAGTGCAAATGGGCTGGGATTCCTTAGAAAATATAGATGGGCCGCATTGACGCGAATTTTTTTCCACCCAGCCCAGCAAATGGAGAAAACATGGGTTAAATATATGCCACATTTTTGCAGGATGACATGTGGGCCAATAGGTCGAAGCCTACGCAGGGCGTTGTCAACTTGGTCAACAAATGATTATGACATCCACAGCCATTGGATTTATATCCAACGGCCGGCATGCACCTTCAATCTCTCTTCTTCTTTGCTCCAGTTTATTTTTGATATTAATTGCTCCTTCTAACCTAACATTATATATAGAACGAGCCCAGCTAATTCGTGTATTTCAAGAAAGTGCAAATGGGCTGGGATTTCCTAAAAAAAATAAATGGGCCGCATTGACGCGAAATTATTTGTTCATCCAGCCCAGCAAATGGACAAAACATGGGTTAAATATATGCCACATTTTTGCAGGCTGACATGTGGGCCAATAGGTCGAAGCCTACGCAGGGTGCTGTCAACTTGGTCAACAAATGATTATGACATCCACAACCATTGGATTTATATCCAACGGCCGGTATGCACCTTCAATCTCTCGTCTTCTTCCTCCAGTGTCGCCGGGACCGCCTGGTCCGGCCCCCGGCGGCTAGCGGCTCTGCTTATCATGCATCGCTGCGAAGCGCTACCCCACCGACGGCTAGGCTATCCCTCCACACCTCCTGTTATTCTCCACCGACTGTAGCCCCACGCCGCACCAGAACTAGTTATAACCCTTCTCCTTATCTCAATCTGCGACTCCACTGCCGCGTCTTCCCATCTCCGGCTCGTTCCGTCCGGGGCCTCACTGTCGTCCACCGCCTCGCTGCGCTCGGTGCGGCGTGGTCAACAAACTAGAGTCATCAGAAGAGGACTGTACGTGGAGAGCCTGACGGCTGGAACCCACGAGGTCCATGGTCGCACGCAAGGAAAGTTCCTCCTTATTAAGCTGGAAAAAATGTTTCCTCCCCCTGACAGTTGGGACCCACCGGCTGTATCTTCGCACGGAATGAAGTGCCTCCTTGTTATGCGAAAAAAAATATTCCTCCCGTTGACAGCTGGGACCCGTCAAATTTGGTGGCTAACTTGTGGGCCTACTAAGCGGACGTGTACGCAGGGCTTTGTCAACTTAATCAACAAATGATTCTAGCAGTCGGACCGTTGGATGTTAATCCAACAACCGTGCTCCTTCTTCAACCTCTGTTCTTGCTTACATCTCCGTGGCGGCATCTTGGCAAGGTTGTCGCGCAAGACCAACCGATCAAGTTTCCCACTCCTCTCCATATGCGACTCCACTGCCGCGTCTTCCCCATCTCTAGGTCGTTCCAGTCTGGGGTCTCGCCGTCATACACCGTCCTTGGTGCGCTCGGGACGGTGTGGTCAGCGTGGTCAACAACCGAGAGTCATCGGAAGATGACTGTACGTGAGAGGCTGGCAGTGGGGACGCACCACGCCCATGGACGCATGCATACAACTGCATCCTTTTTACCCTGAAAAATAATGTTTTCTCCCCCTGACTGCTGGGACCCACCAGCTACATCTTCGCACACAAGGAAGTGCGTCCGTATTACGGGCAAAAAAATGATTCGCCCCCCTGACTGCTGGGACCCACCAGCTACATCTTCGCGTGCAAGGAAGCGCCTGACAGTCGGGACCCACCCGGTCGAAGCATACGTAGCATTGTCATTCTGGTCGTGAACGTGTACGTACATACTGGTCGATGTAGAGGCGCGCACGTGTGCTAGTAGAGGTGCGCACGTAGCATGCACACGTACGTATAGCAGGCAGGGTGCAAGAAAGTAAATATGGCCACGTACGTACATACGGGAGGGGTCTCGAACGCCTACTCGCACATACGTACGGCCAGGGCTCGTGTACATGGCTGTGGCTGGGGCGGAACAGAGAAACTGCGTCGTCGTGGTGTTCATGGGGAGGCAACGGAATGTGTCGTGTTCATCAGGAGGCAACGGAACGCGTGATGTTCATCGGGAGCCAACTGGCTTGGACGGAACAACCGATGGAAACGAGGCCTGGCGTACTGCAGAATGGAGGAAACGGCCTTGTGTTCGACCGCCACGATGGAAACGGGATCCTGTTCATCGGGGGAGGGGTCTCGCGTACCGCAAAATGGAGGAAACGGACCTCCTACGGTCGAAACGGGGTCCTGTTGATTGGGAGGGGTGTGGCGTACCGCAAAACGGAGGAAACGGACTTGTGTTGGAGCGCTACAGTCGAAACGGGGGTCCTATTTATCGGGATGGGTGTGGCATACCGCAAAACAGGACTCCACGGGATACTATTCATCTCCACCGTCGACCTCCTCTAGCCTCCACGGGCTACTGTTCATCCACCGTCGACCTCCTCCAGCCTCCACCTGTGACTGTTCATCCACGGGCTCCTGTTCATCCAGCCTCCACCGCGCGCTCCTCCACCGGTTACTGTTCAACCAGCCTCTCCACGGGGGTCCTGTTCAACCACCCCTCCACGGGCTACTGTTCATCCAGCCCTCCACCGGCTACTGTTCAACCAACCCTCCACGGGGTCCTGTTCATCCAGCCCTCCATGGGGTCCTGTTCATCCACCGGCTCGATTGATCGGGGTACTGTTTATCCAGCGGCAACGACCTCTACTACCACGGGGTCCTGTTCATCCAACCCCCCACCGGGAACTGTCCATCCAAACCCCCTCAACAACGCTCACTGTTCATCCAGGGAAGGTGGCAGCAGTGTTCGATCGCCTTCAGTTAGCAGCAGTAGCAAAGGAATCACACTCGGGTTTAGTTAACAACAAGGGATCGATCAATTGCTCGGGTTCAGTAACGCGTAGCCTGCAGTGCAATCGCTCGGGTTTAGTTAGAGCCCAACGCCTCGCTCGGGGTTAGTTAGAGCCCAATGCCTCGCACCCACGCGCGTACGTGTACGAGAGAAACGCGCATCGCTCGGCCCCGACCACCCACCGTAACCGGGAACTCCCCGATATTTTCTGCGCCCTGATGTCTACTACACAACCTTCTTCTTGTAGACGTTGTTGGGCCTGCAAGTGCACATGTTTGTAGGACAGTAGCAAATTTCCCTCAAGTGGATGACCTAAGGTTTATCAATCCGTGGGAGGCGTAGGATGAAGATGGTCTCTCTCAAGCAACCCTGCAACCAAATAACAAAGAGTCTCTTGTGTCCCAACACACCCAATACAATGGTAAATTGTATAGGTGCACTAGTTCGGCGAAGAGATTGTGATACAAGTGCAATATGGATGGTAGATATAGGTTTTTGTAATCTGAAATAATAAAAACAGCAAGGTAGCTAATGGTAAAAGTGAGCACAAACGGTATTGCAATGATAGGAAACAAGGCCTAGGGTTCATACTTTCACTAGTGCAAGTTCTCTCAACAATAATAACATAGATAGATCATATAACAAGCCCTCAACATGCAATAAAGAGTCACTCCAAAGCCACTAATAGCGGAGAACAAACGTAGAGATTATGGTAGGGTACGAAACCACCTCAAAGTTGTTCTTTCGGATCGATCTATAAAAGAGTTCGTACTAGAATAACACCTTAAGATACAAATAAACCAAAACCCTAATGTCACCTAGATACTCCATTGTCACCTCAAGTATCCGTGGGCATTATTATACGATATGCATCACACAATCTCAGATTCATCCAACCAACATAAAAGTACTTCAAAGAGTGCGCCAAATTTTCTACCGGAGAGTCAAGAATGTGTGCCAACCCCTATGCATAGGTTCCCAATGTCACGAAACCCGCAAATTGATCACCAAGACATACATCAAGTGTTCTCATAAAAGACTCAATCCGATAAGATAACTTCAAAGGGGAAACTCAATTCATCACAAGAGAGTAGAGGGGGAGAAACATCATAAGATCCACCTACAATAGCAAAGCTCGGGATACATTAAGATCGTACCATAGAGGGAACACGAGAGAGAACACGAGAGAGAGAGAGAGAGAGATCAAACACATAGCTACTGGTACATACCCTCAGCCCTGAGGGTGAACTACTCCCTCCTCGTCATGGAGAGCGCCGGGATGAAGAAGATGGCCACGGAGATGGATCCCCTCCGTGGTAATCTTGGAAAGGGGTCCCATTGGTTTTTGGTGGTTCGGAGGCTTGCGTGGCGGAACTCCGGTCTATCTTCTGTTTTGGAAGTTTTAGGCACGAGGTATATATGGGTGAAAGGAGTACGTCGGTGGAGCTACGGGGGCCCCACGAGGCAGGGTGTAACGCCCGGATGATTAGGGAACAGTAATCACCCCGGTTATGTTAATTTACCTCTCGTTGATTCGAACCCGACCTAAAGCAAAAATCAAAACTAAAACAAACGATAAAAAGTTTCGAAAACAAATTCTAAAATGTTCGGGGGCTGTTTAAAATAACTAACCTAATATTGGTGGGGTGCACTAATTTCTATAAAATGCCAGAGCATTTTAAATAAACTAAAAACAGAAAAAGAAAAATAATAAAAAGAGAAAACAAAAATAAATCGAGAGGGGAAGACCCCTGCCCAGCCAGCCCCTCCCCCGCCCGCTCCTTACCCCCTGGGCCGCCCATCGGCCCAGCGCCCCGCCGCATAACCCCCACCCCTTGGCTAACCCTAGCCGCACCCCACTCCCCCCACGCCGCCTCACCCCTCTCCTCCTCGATTGGATCGGCGGAGAACCACCCCGACCGAGCCCCTCCACCGCCCACCCACCTCACTTGGCCCCCCGCCACCACCGCCGCCCAAACCCCCTCTCCTCCTCCCCATCGCCTGGAGCCCTCTCCTCCCTCAAGTCGCCCCTAAGCGGGCAACTGGCCATGGTCGAGCTCGGCCTCCGCCTCTCCGTCGCCCGCTGAAGCCTCCCCGACCTCCTCCCCGACGGTCATCGCCGCCCCATCGAGCCCGTTGCCGTGACCCTACCCCCCCGTGAGGCTCTCTCTCTCCTCCCTGCCGACGACGGCTCCGGCCACACAGACCGATCCCCTGCTCCCTCTCTCGTCGACGCCGGGTCTGACCGCCCTGCTTGCAGCCTCGGCCGCCCATGGCCTTGCAGACCGCCCGTTCCTCTCTCCCCCCCGCCGGATCCGACTGCCCGCCACCGATGGCCCTCTCCCTTCCTTCCCCATCCGACGGCGACTTCTCCGGCGCCCAGGTGACTCTCACCAACCTCGCCCCCGACCGAGCCCTTCCCCCTCAAGACGGCGCTCGGCCTGTGCCCGAGCCCTCACCTCCGCCGCCCCGGCGCTCGCCGCCGGCCGGACGCAGTGGTTCTCGGCTCGGCCTGCCCAGTGGCATGGGCGCCTGATCCCCTCGGATCGCGCCCGATCGATTCGGGCATCGCCCAATACCCGCATGCCCGATTGGCAAGGCCACTGACATGGGGCCCCACCCCCCTCAAAAAAAACAAAAGAACGTTTTTAATTAAAAACAGAATAAAAATAAAATGAAAATGAATAAAAATTAATTAACTAATTAATTAATTAATTAATTAATCTAATTAATTCTGAATTAATTAACCCCTAATTATTAATTAACTTAATTAACTAAGGTTAATTAACTTTGATTAGGCTAATTAAATTAATTAGTCATTAGTGAATGACATGCGGGACCCACCTGTCAGGGTTGACTCAGTCAACCCTGTTGATCGATGATAGCGTCAAGATGACATCATGCCGATGTCATAAATGCATTTTCGAAATTAATTAAATAATTAATTAAATTCCAGAAATTAATAAAATCTTTTAAAAATCATATCTTTTAATCCGTAATCCGGATTAAAATATTTCCAACATGAAAGTTGCTCAGATCGACGAGACGAATCCGGATACGCAGTCCGTTCGTCCACCACACAACCCTAACCTATCGAACCTGCAAACTTTCCTCTCCGGTTCATCGTCTCGACAGACGTCTCTAACCGGAAAACTTCCCGGATGTTTTCCCCCCTAACCAGTACCCCTCTTACCACGTTAGGGCACGCCTAGCATCGCTTCTTGGCATGTCATACATCGATATGCATCTGTTTACTTTGTATTCATTGTTTCTTCCCCCTCTTCTCTCCAGTAGACTACTGAGACCGACGCTGCTGCTGGCAGTTCGACTACGGTGTTGACGACCCTCTCTCTTGCCGAGCAACCAGCAAGCCCCCTTGATCACCAGATATCGCCTACTCTTATCTACACCGCTTGCATTAGAGTAGCATAGCATGTTACTGTTTTGGATACTCCTATCTTTGCATAGCTTTGTCCTTGTAACTTCATTGTTACCTTACCGCAATCCTATATGCTTAGTATAGGATGCTAGTACTTACATCTGTGGCCCTACATACTTGTCTCTGTCGCTGCGTGCTATACTATCGGGCCGTGATCACTCGGGAGTTGATCACGGGTATATATATATACTTATACATGATACATGTGGAGACTAAAGTCGGGTCGGTGATGGAGCACCATGAGTGGATCTTTGAGGCGGAGCGACAGGCAGGTTGAGACCGCCTAGGAGAGAGGTGGGCCTGGCCTGTTCGGCGCTCGGTTACTTAACACGCTTAACGAGGTCTTGGTATTTGATCTGGGTTGGCTACTGAGCTTTACGCACTAACCATCTACGCGGGAGTAGTTATGGGTATCCGGCGCCGTGGTATCACCAAGCACTTCAGACGTCGGCGACGGCGGCGCGCGCCGGATTGGACTGAACGCTGATGGGCTAGGTCTGCGCTTCGGCACAGACGCATAGCGTGCAGTGTGTGCTCGAGGCGATGGGCCCGGACCCTGCGCGCTTAGGTTTAGACCGCGTGTTGGCCTCTCTGTTGTGCCTAGGTGGGGCTGCGACGTGTTGATCTTCGCGGCGGGCATGACCCAGAAAGTGTGTCCGCCAAATGGGATCAAGCGTCTTTGGGTAAGATGGTGCACCCTGCAGGAAGTTAATCTATTCGGATAGCCGTGATCTTGATAACAGGACGACTTGGAGTTGTACCTTGAGCTTATGACAACTAGAACCGGATACTTGATAAAACACACCCTTCCAAGTGCCGATACAACGGTGGTCGCTCTCGCTCGGGGTTATGAGCAGGGATTGCCGGGTAGGATTATTGCTATATGATGTTACTTGGAGGACTTCCGTTGTCCTCTTCATGCATGCAAGATAGGTGTCCGAAGCGTAGTCTTCGTTAAGACTAGCTATCCCCTCTTATTACGGCATTCTGCAGATTCAGTCCACCGATATGGCCTTTACCCATATATCCATGCATAAGTAGTGTAGCTCCTTGCTTGTAGTACTTTGGATGAGTACTCACGGTTGCCTTGTTCCCCTTTTTTCCCTATCTCTACTCGATTGCTGCAATCGACGATGGAGCCCAGGAGCGACGCCGCCGCCTATGGCGACTACTACTCGAGGCGCCTACTACTACGTGCAGCCCGCCGACGGCGACCGGGAGTGACCTAGGAGGATCCTGCAGCGGAGGCCTGCTCCTCTTCGATCCAGATCCCAGTTTGTGCTAGCCATCTTATGGCACCTTGTTTAACTTATGTCTCGTACTCAGATATTGTTGCTTCCGCTGACTCGTCTATGATCGAGCACTTGTATTCGAGCCCTCGAGGCCCCCGGCTTGTATTATGATGCTTGTATGACTTATTTTATTGTAGAGTTGTGTTGTGATATCTTCCGTGAGTCCTTGATCTTGATCGTACACATTTGCGTGCATGATTAGTGTACGATTGAATCGAGGGCGCACAAGTTGGTATCGAGCCGATTGCTGTAGGAATCTCCTTCCACACTCCTGGGCAAGTCGAGTCTAGACATTGCAAAACTTTTACTAACTTGGCTGTGTGCCTTACGGCCCACGCCGCCATCGGGTGGTATTAGGATCTTTTACTCCTCGACCTTTACTCGGGACTCTAGACTCTCTTCTACTCGGGTTAAATGATTTTACTAACTATCACTAGGATCCCGTGACCGCATTCACCCGAAGATGGATATAGCCTTAGTTGTTTTTGGAATTGTATTTGAACAATTTCCACCTGTCATTTGACTCCTTTGAAACGCCTTTGTTTTCGGATGGATCCCACGAGGCAGGTCGGCGCCACACGACGGCCATTGGTGCCTCGGGATCACTGCGGTGCTAGCCGAGATGATGACCTATCGGGTTATCGCTGGCACCCGAGTACACCGCCTATGAGGAGTACGGGACTACAACCAGAGAAGCATCGCCGCCATCGCCCACCTCTGCTCTCGGGAGTATGAGTCCACTCATGTCTGCACACCGCACATGGTGTTGGAGTGACCATCGATATGGCAGTCCACGATGCTGCTTATGCTGCTCGACACGCCTTCGTGCGAGTATCGAGAGTTGGACACCTCCCCTTCGTGCACATTGCTATCGCGTCGATGTTGGTGAGGAGGGTTACTACACTGCTGCCTACACCATCGTCACCAGAGAGCCTTCCACCATCGTAACTTTGTTACGCATGCCGATGGGCTGGATCGAGCTAACCGGCTCTTCGCCACGAGTTGTACATCACCCGTCGGCACCTCTACCGTGCTCGACGCTGATGCACCCTTTGTCCGATCGGAGAGCTGCGCGTTCTGCGATCTACCCAGCCAGACCGTGATGCCCCAGGTGTCGGTTGGCCGACGGGAGGCTACTCTCCCGCACTTGGCCCTTTTTCGCCACCGGACGCCGGATTCAGCACCGAGTATCCGCGGCCCTGTGTCACCGACGTGGAGGACTATCCACCGCCGACTACCAGACTTTGAGCTACTGACTACCTCCGCAGCATCGTGGGACCTGATGTAGACTTTCTTGTTAGTGTTTGATGTATTCGTCATGAGCCTGCGTGCGCCTATGATGTAGTAGTCTATGTCTTTGGACTCTATGTATCGAACTCTATGCATGATTCCTTTTGTAAGATATGCCAACTACTATGTAGTTCTATCGTCTTGCTTCCATTATGCATGTTTCATCATGAATGATTCCTGTCTCTTGCTTAAATTTCTCAAATGCTGAACTACCCCTGTTATATAATAGCGGGATGGTTAGGCCAGCAGGTCGTGGTCGTGGTGCCAACTTCCCACCACCGCCGAGTACATGGCTGGTATGATCCAACAGCTCGAGATGAATCGCCAGTTCATGGAGAACATGATGGCTCAGCCTCGCCTCAATATGCACCAAAGACCCAAACGGGACAACTCGCAGGATTTCATACGCTGAACCCCGGCGTGTACCGCAGCTCAACTCAGCCATCGGATGTCGATGATCGCCCGTGACATCACCTATGAGATGGAGTCTGCTGATGTAGCCCCGCCGGCTATGTCACTTTTGCTTCCTTCTTCTGAAGGGACCCGTAGCTCAATGGTGGGACAGCCACCGCGTACTTCGCCAGTTGGAACACTCATCACTGGCGGACTTCGAGCTGCCTTCCGTGCCCGCTTCATCCTCAAGGGGTCATGGACCGAAGAAGCGTGAGTTCCTCAACCTCACCCAAGGCAACAAGACTGTTGAAGCTTATCACGAGAGTTCTGGACTTGTCTCGCTATGTCAAGAGGATATTGCAACCGATGCACGCAGACAGAGAAATTCCGTGACGGTCTTCAAGTCGACATCAAGCTCGCACTCTAGTGCACGACTTTGCTGATTTCGCCACCTTGGTGAACAAAGCTATCAACGTCGAAACTGGTCTGCAGGAATACCAGAGCTCTAACAGCGAACCGTGACACGGGCTCATCTTCGGCCCGTCCTCGCAGAAGCGCAAGATAGGATTCCCAACAGCATGTACCAAATTAATGCACCGCTTCAAAGCGAACTATGCTACACCTCGTGCGCCTACAACTAAGCAGCCAAGCTTCCAGCTCCACCACCCCAAGCCCTGCTCCCACTCCCAATAATGGCTTATGCTTGGTGCGGACAACCAGGGCACCGTGTATAGAGAATGCAACCGTAACCGAATCAATCGCCCTTCCAAAGAGGTGGCCGTGGAAACAACCGAACCGCAACAACACCGGCAAGTCTTATGGGCAAGCTCAGCCAACCACGTTGATCCGAACGAAGCTCATGACCAGCCTGCTCATCGTGATGGGTACACTCCTCGTAAATTCAAGACTCTGATCTGTTTTATTCGATTCAGAGCATCGATTCATTCATGTCTCAGGACTTTGCATACAAGCACGACGTTAAGTGTGAAGAGATGAACTCTTCGGTAGTGGTAAAACCCCATTGGGACAATGTCAAACCTCCATGGTTGGCGCCGACGTCCCGTGGAAATCGAAGGGCTGGAATTCTATGCCTCCCCATTATCCTCAAGACGCCTAACATCGACCTCATTTTGGGGATGGATTGGTTGAAAGCGATCTGGCGCCAATCGCTTGCGCCACTAAGACCGCCCATCTGCTGCACCTTCGATGAAATCGTAGCTACAATGCTCGCCTTTGGTTCAAGATGCCGAGGCAAGGCTCTATGCATTGAATGCATTGAACGCCGCACCCTCGAGGGAATTGAAAACATTCACGCTGCTTTTGCGATTTCCAAGACGTCTTTCCCAAGAACTTCCAGGATTCCCCGCTAGAGCTGTCGAATTCGCCATCGACTTGAAACCGTGCACCACTCCTATAGCCAAGCGCCCCTACAAGATGCCGCCGATGAACTCCTTGAGCTAAAGGAGGAAATCGACAAATCTCTTCAAAGCGGTTTCATTCGCCCAAGTTGCTCTCCTTGGGGAGCACCTTCTCTTTGTCAAGAAGAAGGATGGGACAAACCGATTGGTCCAAGACTACCGTCCTATAAATCAAGCTACCATTCGAATAAGTATCCTCTTCCTCGGATCAATGATCTTTATGATCAACTGGCTGGTTCGTCGGTGTTCTCGAAACTCGACTTGAGGTTGGGTTACCACCAGATCCGTGTTCGTGAGGAGGATATCCCCAAGACCGCATTTGTGACTCGTTATGGTTCATACGAGTACACCGTCATGTCTTTCGGCTTAACCAATGCCCCAGCCTACCTTCTCTCGCCGATGAACTATATATTCATGGATTACCTCGACAAGTTCGTCGTGGTTTATCTGGATGATATCCTGATCTATTCCAAGAATGAAGAAGAACATGTGAACATCTTCGCCTTGTCTTTGGAAAAGCTACGAGAGCATCAACTCTATGCCAAGTTCTCCAAGTGTGAATTCGCTTCCAAGTAACCTATCTTGGGCATGTCATCTCTAAGGATGGTATTTGCCAACCCCGAAAGAGTTCAGGCTATTCTCGATTGACTCCTCAAGAACGTTAATAAGTCGAAGTTTTCGGTCTCGCCACTATTGCCGCCGATTCGCCGAGAACTTCTCCAAGATTGCCGTGCCTCGACTAACCTGCTGTATAAGGGCGCCAAATTCCAATGGATGATAAATGTCGGGAAAGTTTCCAGCACTCAAAGACAAGTTGACTTCGCCCAAAGGCTAGCTCCTCCTGATACTAAGAAGGACTTCGTCATTTACTGCGACGCATCCCGTCAAGGTTTAGGCGGTGTCCTAATGCAAGAGCGCAAAGTGGTTGCTTATGCCTCTCGACAGTTGCGCCCTCACGAGGAGAACTACCCAGTTCATGACCTCGAACTTGCTGCCGTCATTCATGCACTAAAGCAGTGGCGACATTACCTTCTCGGTAATCGTTGCGAGATCTTCACCGACCACCAAAGTCTGAAGTATCTGTTTACTCAGCCAGACCTGAACCTCCGTCAGCAGAGATGGATGGAGACTGCTGCACTTTGATTTGGGTATTTCTATACGCCGAGCAAGGCTAATGTAATGGCTGATGCCTTGAGCCGCAAGTCTTATCGCAACCACCTTGAGTTCACAAAGTTCAGCCCCCACTTGTTGAAGAATTCAGAAAGCTGAACCTCCATATTGTTCCTCCGGTGCACTCGCTCCCCTCCTCCGGAGTTCCATAAGATGAATCTCCGTGTTGTTCCCTGTGGTTCCTCTATACCTGGCTGTTGAACCCGATCTCGTGGGCACCATAAAGACAATGCAGGATTTGACTCAAGTCTACAAGCTTAAACAAGACATCGGAAAGGAAATCCTCATCCTTCACTATTCTTCGATGATGGCGCCTTATACTTCAAAGGCCGCCTAGTGGTGCCGTGTAAGAAGGAAAACCTGAATATGACTCGAAGGTTATGCAAGAAGCTCATGATACGCCTCTATGTATCCATCCCGGCAGTACAAAGATGTATCAAGACATTAAATCGAGATTCCGTGGTCTAATATGAAGCGTGACATTGCTCGCTATGTTTCGAGTGTGACGCTTGCCGTCAGATCAAAGCAGTAACATCAAAGGCCTGCTGGAACTCGCAACCTATCTCTATTCCGGAATGGAAATGGGACCATGTTGAAATGGACTTCGCCTTTGGATTTCCCAAATCGCAGAAAGGTAATGATGCTATTCTTGTCGCCATTGACCGGCTTTCTAAAGTTGCACATTTTCGGCGGTCAAAGAAACGATCATCGCTAGTCAGCTTGCAACGCTATATATGTCCGAATTGTTTCACTTCACGGTATTCCACTGGTTATCGGTTCGGACCGTGGCAGCTTATTCACTTCAAGATTCGGGCAAGTTTTCAAGAAGCTATGGGGACTCATTTATCTTTCAAGATCGCTTTCATCCATGATCTCAAGGGCAAGTTGAACGCGTCAACCAAATTCTCAAGACATGCTTCGAGCTTGTGTCGCTTCTTCGCAAGAAATGGGAGGAATCTCTCCCGTATGCTGAGTTCTCTTATAATAATAGCTATCAAGCTAGTCTCAAGATGGCCCCTTTGAAGTGTTATATGGACGAAAGTGCCGAACCCCTCGAACTGGTCGAAATCGGGAACGCCCACTCTTCGTCCGGATATTATCCAACATGTCAAGAACAAGTCCGCATTATTCGCGAGAATCTCAAGACGCTCGATCGCGGCTAAAAGAGTAATTATGACCGTCATCACAAAGACATGGTCTATCAACTTGGCGAAAAGGCCTATCTTCGCTACACCAATGAAGGGTGCTCACCGCCGGATCAAGGGCAAGTTAGCGCCTCGCTATATTGGCCCTTTCACTATTCTCGAAAGGCGGAAAAGTGGCTTATCAAGCTGGAGCTTCCGTCGAACCTTTCTCGTGTTCACGATGTGTTCCACGTGTCCCAACTTCGACGCTGCTTCAAGGACCCAATCCGAGCAAGTGGACCATGAAGTGCTCGAATTGCAACAGACCTCTCCTATAAAGAGCATCCGTCCGCATTCTCGACCAAGCTGAACGCCGCACACGTCAGAAGGCGATCAAGTTCCTCAAAGTCCAGTGGTCGAATCACTCTGAAGATGAAGCCACCTGGGAACGCGAGGATCGTCTACGAGATGAATATCCCGCACTCTTTCCTTCTACCTCCTAAATCTCGGGACGAGATTTCTTGTAGTGGAGGAGATTTGTAACGCCCGGATGATTAGGGAACAGTAATCACCCCGGTTATGTTAATTTACCTCTCGTTGATTCGAACCCGACCTAAAGCAAAAATCAAAACTAAAACAAACGATAAAAAGTTTCAAAACAAATTCTAAAATGTTCGGGGCTGTTTAAAATAACTAACCTAATATTGGTGGGTGCACTAATTTCTATACAATGCCGAGCATTTTAAATAAACTAAAAACAGAAAAAAAAATAATAAAAGAGAAAACAAAATAAATCACAGAGGGGAAGACCTTTGCCCAGCCAGCCCCCCTCCCCTAGCCCGTTCCTTACCCCCCTCGGCCGCCCATCGGCCCAGTGCCGATAACCCCCCACCCCATGGCTAACCCTAGCCGCACCCCACCCCCCACGCCCCTCACCCCTCTCCTCCTCGATTGGATCAGGAGAACCACCCCGACCGAGCCCCTCCGCCCCCCCACTCGCTGGCGGCCCCGCCGCCACCGCCGCCAAGAACCCCCTCTCCTCCTCCCCATCGCCACTGGAGCCCTCTCCTCCTCCGTCGCCCTAAGCGGGCCTCATGGTCGAGCTCGGCCTCCGCCTCTCTCCTCCGCCGTGAAGCCCCCCGACCTCCTCCCCGACGGTCATCGCCGCCCCCATCGAGCCCGCTTCGTGACCCTACCCCCGTGAGGCTCTCTCTCTCCTCCCTGCCGACGACGGGCTCCGGCCACATGCCGACCGATCCCCCGGCTCCCCCTCTCTCGCTGACGCTGTGGGCCCCGACCGCCCGTGCTGGCTCGGCCGGCCATGGCTGCGACCGGCCCCCCGTTCCTCTCCTTCCTGCCGGATCCGACCGGCCCGCCACCGATGCCCTCTCCTTCCTTCCTCCGACGGCGACTTCTCAAGGCCACATGGGCCTCAACCTCGCCTTGACCGAGCCCCCCTTTCAAGACGGGCGCGGCCACTGCCCGAGCCCTCACCCTCCGCCGCCTCCGGCGCGCCGCCTTGGCCGGGCCTGGCCAGTGCCCTCGGCCAGGCCGGCCTGGGCTCGGCTGCGCCCGTGGCATGGGCGCCTGATCCTCCTGGATCGCGCCCGTCGGTTCGGCATCGCCTAATACCAGATGCCCGATTGGCAAGGCCATCGACATGGGGCCCCACCCCTCAAAAAAAAAAAGAACGCTTTTAATTAAAAAGCAGAATAAAAATAAAATGAAAATGAATAAAATTAATTAACTAATTAATTAATTAATTAATTAATCTAATTAATTCTGAATTAATTAACCCTAATTATTAATTAACTTAATTAACTAAGGTTAATTAACTTTGATTAGGCTAATTAAATTAATTAGTCATTAGTGAATGACATGCGGGACCCACTGTCGAGGTTGACTCACCAACCTCGTTGATCGATGACGCCAAGATGACATCATCTTGATGTCATAAATGCATTTTCGAAATTAATTAAATAATTAATTAAATTCGAAATTAATAAAATCTTTTAAAATCATATCTTTTAATCCGTAATCCGGATTAAAATATTTCAACATGAAAGTTGCTCAGATCGACGAGACGAATCCGGATACGCATGATCCGCTCGTCCACCACACAACCCTAACCTATCGAACTCTGCAAACTTTCCTCTCCGGTTCATCTGTCGACAGACGTCTCGAACCGGAAAACTTCCTGATGTTTTCCCCTAACGTAGACCCCTCTTACCACGTTAGGGCACGCCTAGCATCGCTTCTTGGCATGTCATACATCGATATGCATCTGTTTACTTTGTATTCATTGTTTCTTCCCCTCTTCTCTCGGTAGACTACGAGACCGACGCTGCTGGCCGGTTCGACTACGGTGTTGACGACCCTCTCTCTTGCGAGCAACCGGGCAAGCCCCCTTGATCACCGGATATCGCCTACTCTTATCTACACTTGCTTGCATTAGAGTAGCATAGCATGTTTCTGTTTTGGATACTCCTATACCGCTGCATAGCTGTCCTTGTAACTTCATTTGTTACCTTACCGCAATCCTATATGCTTAGTATAGGATGCTAGTACTTACATCTGTGGCCCTACATACTTGTATCGTCTGCTGCGTGCTATATTATCGGGCCGTGATCACTCGGGAGTTGATCACGGGTATATACTATATACTTATACATGATACATGTGGAGACTAAAGTCGGTCGGTGATGGAGCACCCATGAGTGGATCTTTGAGGCGGAGCGACAGGCAGGTTGAGACCGCCTAGGAGAGAGGTGGGCCTGGCCTGTTCGGCGCTCGCGGTTACTTAACACGCTTAACGAGGTCTTGGTATTTGATCCGGGTTGGCTACGAGCTTTTACGCACTAACCATCTACGCTGGAGTAGTTATGGGTATCCCGCGTCGTGGTATCACCAAGCACTTCAGACGTCGGTGACGGAGCGGCGCTAGCGCGGATTGGACTGGAACGCTGATGGGCTAGGTGCGCTTCGGCCACAGACGCGAACGTGCGTGTGTGTGTGCTCAGGCGATGGGCCTGCACTGCGGCGCTTAGGTTTAGACCGCGTGTTGGCCTCTCTGTTGTGCCTAGGTGGGGCTGCGGCGTGTTGATCTTACGCGCCGGGCATGACCCAGAAAGTGTGTCCGCCAAATGGGATCAAGCGTCTTTGGTAAGATGGTGCACCCTGCAGGGAAGTTAATCTATTCGGATAGCCGTGATCTTGATAACAGGACGACTTGGAGTTGTACCTTGAGCTTATGACAACTAGAACCGGATACTTGATAAAACACACCCTTCCAAGTGCCGATACAACCGGTGGTCGCTCTCGCTCGTGGTTATGAGCAGGGATTGCGGGTAGGATTATTGCTATATGATGTTACTTGGAGGACTTCCGTTGTCCTCTTACATGCATGCAAGACAGTGTCCGAAGTTTAGTCTTCGTTAAGACTAGCTATCCCCTCTTATTCTCGCATTCTGCGATTCGGTCCACCGATATGGCCTTTACCCATATATCCATGCATAAGTAGTGTAGCTCCTTGCTTGTAGTACTTTGGATGAGTACTCACGGTTGCCTTGTTCCCCTTTTTTTCCCCTATCTCTACTCGATTGCTGCAATCGACGATGGAGCCCAGAGCCGACGCCGCCGCCTATGACGACTACTACTCCGGAGGCGCCTACTACTACGTGCAGCCGGCGGACGACGACTCAGAGTGACCTAGGAGGATCCTGTGCAGGAGGCCTGCTCCTCTTCGATCCGTATCCCGGCTTTGTGCTAGCCATCTTATGGCACCTTGTTTAACTTATGTCCGTACTCAGATATTGTTGCTTCCACTGACTTCTGCCTATGATCGAGCACTTGTATTCGAGCCCTCGAGGCCCCTGGCTTGTATTATGATGCTTGTATGACTTATTTTATTGTAGAGTTGTGTTGTGATATCTTCCCGTGAGTCCTTGATCTTGATCGTACACATTTGCGTGCATGATTAGTGTACGATTGAATCGAGGGCGTCACACAGGGGGGCACGCCCGGGGGGGTGGGCGCGCCCCCCACCCTCGTGAGCACCTCCCGTATCTTCTGACGTGGGGTCCAAGTCCATTAGGTGGGTTTCCTTCCAAAAATAACTTCTCTAGTTGATTTCGTTCCGTTTTGACTCCGTCTGATATTCCTTTTCCTCGAAACACTGAAATAGGCATAAAACATCAAATCTGCGCTGGGCCTCTGGTTAATAGGTTAGTCCCAATAATAATATAAAAGTGGATAATAAAGCCCAATATTGCCTAAAACAGTAGATAAAGTAGCATGGAGCAATCAAAATTATAGATACGTTGAGACGTATCAAGCATCCCCAAGCTTAATTCCTGCTCGTCCTCGAGTAGGTAAATGATAAAAAAGAATTTTTGATGCGGAGTGATACTTTGGTATAATTTCAATATAAATCTTCTTACTTGTGATACGAATATTCAGATCCGAAAGATTTAAGACAAAAGATCAGATTGACACAAAAATAATAATACTTCAAGCATAATAATCAAAGCAATTATGTCATCTCAAAATAACATAGCCAAAGAAAGCTCATCCCTACCAAATCATATAGTTAGGCTATGCTTCATTTTCGTCACACAAAGATGTTCCTAACTTCTATACCCCCGATGACAAGCCAAGCAATTGTTTCATACTCAAATAATCTCAAACTTTTTCAACCTTCACGCAATACATGAGCGCGAGCCATGGGTATAGCACTATGGGTGGAATAGAATATGATGATGGGATTGTGTGGAGAAGACAAAAAGAAAGAAAGTCTCATATTGACGAGGCTAATCAACGGGCTATGGAGATGCCCATCAATTGATTTCAACATGAGGAGTAGGGATTGCCATGCAACGGATACACTAGAGCTATAAGTATATGAAAGCTCTACAAAAGAAACTAAGTGGGTGTTCATCCAACTTGCTTGCTCACGAAGACCTAGGGCATTTTGAGGAAGCCCATCATTGGAATATACAAGCCAAGTTCTATAATGAAAAATTCCCACTAGTATATGAAAGTGACAAAATGAGAGACTCTCTATCATGAAGATCTTAGTGCTACTTTGAAGCACAATATATGAGACTCACTACATGAAGAACAAGGTGCTACTTTGAAGCACAAGTGTGGTAAAAGGACAGTAGCATTGTCCCTTCTCTCTTTTTCTCTCATTTTTTTATTTGGGCCTTTTTTCTTTTTTTTTGGCCTCTTCTTTTTTTTCGTCCGGAGTCTCATCCCGACTTATGGGGGAATCATAGTCTCCATCATCCTTTCCTCACTTGGGACAATGCTCTAATAATGATGATCATCACACTTTTATTTCTCTTACAACTCAACAGTTACAACTCGAAACTTAGAACAAAATATGACTCTATATGAATGCCTCCGGCGGTGTACCGGGATGGTGCAATGAATCAAGAGTGACATGTATGGAAAATAATGCATGGTGGCTTTGCCACAAATACGATGTCAACTACATGATCATGCAATGGCTATATGACAAAATTAATGTATGTCATGATGATGATGGTGGAAGTTGCATGGCAATATATCTCGGAATGGCTATGGAAATGCCATAATAGGTAGGTATGGTGGCTGTTTTGAGGAAGATATAAGGAGGTTTATGTGTGAAAGAGCGATCATATCATGGGGTTTGGATGCACCGCTAAGTTTGCACCAACTCTCAAGGTGAGAAAGGGCAATGCACGGCATCAAGAGGCTAGCAAATGTGGAAAGGTAAAAGTGCGTATAATCCATGGACTCAACATTAGTCAAAAGAACTCATATACTTATTGCAAAAATTTAGAAGCCATCAAAAATCAAGTACTACGTGCAATGCTCCTAGTGGGATAGATTGGTAGGAAAAGACCATCGCTCGTCCCCGACCGCCACTCATAAGGATGCACAAGCCAAGTACACTTCATGTTTCAAATTTGTTACACAACTTTAACCATACGTGCATGCTATGGGACTTGCAAACTTCAACACCAAGTATTTCTCAAATTCACAATTATCAACTAGCACGACTTTGATATTATTACCTCCATATCTCAAAACAATTATCAAGCATTAAATTTATCTTAGTATTCAATTCACTCAAAAGAAAGTTTCACATATCTTGAACACCAAGTATATTAACATTAAGCAAATTACCATGCTATTAACGACTCTCAAAATAATCTAAGTGAAGCATGAGAGTTCAACTATTTCTCCAAAATAAAACTACCACCATGCTCTAAAAGATATAAGTGAAGCACTAGAGCAACAACAAACTACTCCGAAAGATATAAGTGAATATCAATGAGTAGTCGAATAATTACACAACTATGTGAAGACTCTCCCATTTAATAATTTCAGATCTTGGTATTGTATCCAAACAGCAAGCAAAACAAAATAAAATGACATTGCAAGGATAGCACAACTCATGTGAAGAAGCAAAAACTTAGGCTCAACCGATACTAACCGATAATTGTTGAAGAAGAAAGGTGGGATGCCTAACGGGGCATCCCCAAGCTTAGATGCTTGAGACTTCTTGAAATATTATCTTGGGGTGCCTTGGGCATCCCCAAGCTTGAGCTTTTGTGTCTCCTTAATTCCTCTCATATCATGGTTTCTCTTTTTATCAAAAGTTTCATTCACAACAAACTCAACAAGAACTCGTGAGATAGGTTAGTATAAACCAATGCAAAACCTTATCATTTTCTACTTTAACAAATCACTTAAATTATTATTCAACATTGCATAATAAATGCCTCTGCATATTTAATACTCCTATCACCAAATAGAATCATTAAACAAGCAAACATATGCAAACAATGCAACCATAACAGCAATCTGTCAAAACAGTACAGTCTGTAAAGAATGCAAGAGTCATCATACTTCCCTAACTCCAAAAATTATGAACTAAAATTCCCACTGTAATAAATTTATCATATCTCAATATGCAAAAATATTCAACATTATACCACTCTATGACTTTTGTAGGGAATTTTTGCAACAACGGTAAACTTTCTGTTTTCAAACAGCAAAATGCATATTTGCAAAATAAGCATGGCAAAGGCTATACTTGACTTTTTTATTGAAACTAGAGATGCAAAACACTAATCTAAATAACAGCAAGCAAAAACTAACAAGAGAAAATTACGCTCCAAGCAAAACACATATCATGTGGTGAATAAAAATATAGCTCCAAGTAGAGTTACCGATGAACGAAGACGAAGGAGGGGATGCCATCCGGGGCATCCCCAAGCTTAGACGCTTGGTTATCCTTGAATATTACCTTGGGGTGCCTTGGGAATCCCCAAGCTTAGGCTCTTGCCACTCCTTATTCCATAGTCCATCGAATCTTTACCCAAAACTTGAAAACTTCACAACACAAAACTTAACAGAAAACTCGTGAGCTCCGTTAGCGAAAGAAAACAAAACACCACTTCAAGGTACTGTAATGAACTCATTATTTATTTATATTGGTTTTATACCTACTGTATTCCAACTTCTCTATGGTTTATAAACTATTTTACTAGCCATAGATTCATCAAAATAAGCAAACAACACAATGAAAATAGAATCTGTCAAAAAAAGAACAGTTTGTAGTAATCTGTAACTAACGCAAACTTCTGGAACTCCAAAAATTCTAAAATAAATTGGTGAACCTGAGTAATTTGTCTAGTAATCATATGAAAAAATAATAAACTAAATAGCACTCTCCAGTAAAAAGTTCTAGCTAATCTCGTGAGCGCTAAAGTTTCTGTTTTTTACAGCATGATCATAAAGACTTCACCCAAGTCTTCCCAAAGGTTCTACTTGGCACAAACACTAATTAAAACACAAAACCACATCTAAACAGAAGCTAGATGGATTATTTATTCCTAAACAGGACCAAAAAGCAAGAAACTAAAATAAAATTGGGTTGCCTCCCAACAAGCGCTATCGTTTAACGCCCCTAGCTAGGCATGATGATTTCAATGATGCTCACATAAAAGATAAGAATTGAAACATAAAGAGAGCATCATGAAGAATATGACTAGCACATTTAAGTCTAACCCACTTCCTATGCATAGGGATTTTGTGAACAAACAACTTATTGGAGCAAGAATCATCTAGCATAGGAAGGAAAAACAAGCATAACTTTAAAATTTCAAGCACATAGAGAGGAAACTTGATATTATTGCAATATGTAGAAGCATATGATCCTCTCTCATAATAATTTTCAGTAGCATCATGAATAAATTCAACAATATAACCAGCACCTAAAGTATTCTTTTCATGATCTACTAGCATAGAAATTTTATTACTCTCCACATAAGCAAAATTCTTCTCATTCGGAATAGTAGTGGGAGCAAACTCAACAAAATAACTATCATATGATTGAAAATTAAGATCAAGATGACAAGTTTCATGGTTATCATTATTCTTCAAAGCATATGTGTCATCACAATAATCATCATAGATAGGAGGCATGCTTTCATCATAGTAAATTTTGCTCATCAAAGCTTGGGGACAAAAAATATCATCTTCGTGAAACATAGCTTCCCCAAGCTTGTGGCTTTGCATATCATTAGCATCATGGATATTCAAGGAGTTCATACTAACAACATTGCAATCATGCTCATCATTCAAAGATTTAGTGCCAAACAATTTAATGCATTCTTCTTCTAACACTTTGGCACAATTTTCCTTTCCATCATACTCACGAAAGATATTAAAAAGATGAAGCGTATGAGACAAACTCAATTCCATTTTTTTGTAGTTTTCTTTTATAGACTAAACTAGTGATAAAACAAGAAACAAAAAGATTCGATTGCAAGATCTAAATATATACCTTCACTTACCTAGCCTCCCCGGCAACGGCGCCAGAAAAGAGCTTGATGTCTACTACACAACCTTCTTCTTGTAGACGTTGTTGGGCCTGCAAGTGCACGGGTTTGTAGGACAGTAGCAAATTTCCCTCAAGTGGATGACCTAAGGTTTATCAATCCGTGGGATGCGTAGGATGAAGATGGTCTCTCTCAAGCAACCCTGCAACCAAATAACAAAGAGTCTCTTGTGTCCCCAACACACCCAATACAATGGTAAATTGTATAGGTGCATTAGTTCGGCGAAGAGATTGTGATACAAGTGCAATATGGATGGTAGATATAGGTTTTTGTAATCTGAAATAATAAAAACAGCAAGGTAACTAATGGTAAAAGTGAGCGTAAACGGTATTGCAATGATAGGAAACACGGCCTAGGGTTCATACTTTCACTAGTGCAAGTTCTCTCAACAATAATAACATAGATAGATCATATATCAAGCCCTCAACATGCAACAAAGAGTCACTCCAAAGCCACTAATAGCGGAGAAGAAACGTAGAGATTATGGTAGGGTACGAAACCACCTCAAAGTTATTCTTTCGGATCGATCTATAAAAGAGTTCGTACTAGAATAACACCTTAAGATACAAATCAACCAAAACCCTAATGTCACCTAGATACTTCATTGTCACCTCAAGTATCCGTGGGCATGATTATACGATATGCATCACACAATCTCAGATTCATCCAACCAACATAAAAGTACTTCAAAGAGTGCCCCAAAGTTTCTACCGGAGAGTCAAGAACGTGTGCCAACCCCTATGCATAGGTTCCCAATGTCACGAAACCCGCAAGTTGATCACCAAGACATACATCAAGTGTTCTCATAAAAGACTCAATCCGATAAGATAACTTCAAAGGGGAAACTCAATTCATCACAAGAGAGTAGAGGGGGAGAAACATCATAAGATCCAACTACAATAGCAAAGCTGGGATACATCAAGATCGTGCCATAGAGGGAACACGAGAGAACACGAGAGAGAGATCAAACACATAGCTATTGGTACATACCCTCAGCCCCGAGGGTGAACTACTCCCTCCTCGTCATGGAGAGCGCGGGATGATGAAGATGGCCACGGAGATGGATCCCCCCCCGTAGGTACCGTAAAGGGGTCCCGATTGGTTTTGGTGGTTCGGAGGCTTGCGCGGCGGAACTCCCGATCTATCTTCTGTTTTGGAAGTTTTAGGGTACGTAGGTATATATGGGTGAAAGGAGTATGTCGGTGGAGCTACGGGGGCCCCACGAGGCAGGGGGGCGCCCCCAGGGGGGTGGGCACGTCCCCCACCCGTGAGCACCTCCCGTATCTTCTGACGTGGGGTCCAAGTCCATCAGGTGGGTTTCCTTCCAAAAATTACTTCTCCAGTTGATTTCGTTCTGTTTTGACTCCGTCTGATATTCCTTCTCCTCGGAACACTGAAATAGGCATAAAACAACAAATCTGGGCATGGGCCTTCGGTTAATAGGTTAGTCCCAAAAATAATATAAAAGTGGATAATAAAGCCCAATATTGCCTAAAACAGTAGATAAAGTAGCATGGAGCAATAAAAAATTATAGATACGTTGGAGACATATCACGCCCTCGCTTCTACCACGGTTTTTTTCATCATGGATGGCCCAAAGAATGTCATGCAACTACGTCTCCGGTCCGCCCAGGACGAAAAGCCCATTTTCTGTCATGATTTTTTGTCATAGAAGTAGGAGCCCACCACATCTATGATGATACCGGGTTTTTTCATAATTATCGTCATAAAAGTGTCATATATGACAGAAAAAATTTCGTTCGGCCCAAAATGTCACGGATGTGTCTCTTTTTGTAGTGTTGCTATGTTATCGATATTATCATATTATGTGTTTATGTATACTCACGTCCTTAGACCATGCTAATATTGTGCCTTCACACCGGGTAGTTATTTGGGGCTGCCGAACGCCATCCGTAACTGGGTGACCATAACGGTAACATTTGGGTACATCAGAAAAGTATGCCAATGGACTCGATAGTTCAAGAGTGGAATTCACTCCTTTGACGATGAAGAGATACACTTTGGGCCTACCCTATATTACGTTATCCATCATCGTCCGAACAACGGGATAACGATCACGGGGATACCATAATGCGGAAAAGTAAACAAAATCGGTAATGATGATAACTTTGTATTGCGATCAAGTAGTTGCTTCACAAGGATACAGATAGAAGTCTAGCCAGGTTTTGTTATGTATCACAAAGCAAAGAGAATTGTGTACGCAAATGATAGGTTCACTTGGTAAAGATCTTTGTGTGTATGTGGGAATTAATATGGGCGTCGTTGTTAATTATTGATCGAAAGGTGTTGCAAGTCATGTCCACATATTATCGAATGTGCAGGGTCACACACTTGACAGTTAGTGGTTTGATAGAGTACTATGGGGTCATAGGAGAATGAGAGAGGCGCAAAAAAATGTTTCAGAGTGTCTCGGAGGTGCCCGATAAGGTCCTGGAAGGTTCTAGAAGACCCTAGTGGACTACCCCCATGGCTGGCCCAAGTGGTGGCAGCCACATGGGCCCAAGGTGGTGCGCATCCACTTGGCTTGGGACCGAGGGGTGTGTCTAGGGTTGGAAGGGGATATTCCAGGAGAATCTCCCTTCCTGGTGTGTCGGTTCTAGAGGGTTGCCCCTCCTCCAAAACGCAACTCCCTTGGCCACCTATAAGTAAAGGTGGAGGGACAACCCCGCAAACACACAAGTTCGCAAGGTTGTGACCGCCATCTCTCTCTATGTTGTATCTCTACCATGACGGAAGGCTATTGCTCCTCCCTAGTTCGTCGATAGCTTTATGTCTTGGACGATGAAGTGTTATTGAACAACTGATACGATACGCGTGGATACCACAAAGGGGTCGTACTTTCGAATCTCGACCGAGGAAAAAAATCTTGCGGTTGAGAGATAATACCTAGTCGCGAGGAATCTGCAAAATCTTGATCGGCATCTATGTTGGTGAGATTGATCTTGTCCATGTATCTTCATAGTGTTTCGGGCTTCTTCCTTGGTACAGTAAAAACATTATTTTGTACTACGTTCCCCAACAATTCCGCTTTCCATGTGGGGCATCCGTGCTCCATCTATAACGTCGTGGCTGGCAAAGATGGAGGAGAGGGGATGTTCGTAGGGGCGACGTGCGAAGGAAAGCGAAGTAGACTTTGCACATGTGGGAGGAGGAAACTGAGGTAGTGACGGTGAAACATGAGCATCTCGCACACGCCCGTCATGAACGGGCGGCGACAATCACAATGGAGTGAGATTACCAGAGAAGCGAATAACTGGGCGGTGGTTTATGAGGATAATCGAATTTACCACTAGCTCATTCGTGGGCCGGTCACTGAAGTGGGGGCCGAGTACCACGTGGGACCATCTGGCAGACACGAAAGGGAAAATACCCACAGTAAACCAAAACTTATACACCGGCTGAAACAAATGGCTGAGATTGCCTCAACGGAAGATCGAACGGCTAGAAACGTGCCGAGGGAAATGGCCTGTGAGCATCTCCAACAGGCGCGCAACCGCGCGGCATGCTAAATAAGTTTACAACACCGAAAATAGCAACTTTTCGCGCGCCGCAGAGCGCTGCAAAAAATTGCGCGCGCGGGCCGCTCTAGCAGAAGCGCTAAAATACAGTGCGTGATACACATACGTACGCAAAAGCAACATAGTTCAACATAGATAGTTCCATAGCGTAGGAGAAAGATCGTGGATGTCACCTAGAGGGGGAGGGGCTGAATAGGCGCTTTAAAATAATTACAGTTTAGGCTTGAACAAATGCGGAATAAACCTAGCGGTTAATTTGTCAAGCACAAAACCTACAACAACTAGGCTCACCTATGTGCACCAACAACTTATGCTAAGCAAGATAAAAACTACTAGGTGATAGCAAAATATATGACAAGAAACAATATGGCTATCACAAAGTAAAATGCATAAGTAAAGGGCTCGGGTAAGAGATAACCGAGCCACGCGGAGACGATGATGTATCCCGAAGTTCACACCCTTGCGGATGCTAATCTCCGTTTGGAGCGGTGTGGAGGCACAATGCTCCCCAAGAAGCCACTAGGGCCACCGTAATCTCCTCACGCCCTCGCACAATGCAAGATGCCGTGATTCCACTGAGGGACCCTTGAGGGCGGTCACCGAACCCGTACAAATGGCGACCCTTGGGGGCGGTCACCGAACCCGTACACTTTGGCAACCCTTGCGGCGGTAACCGAACCCGTCAAATTGCTCGGGGCGATCTCCACAACCTAATTGGAGACCCCCGACGCTTGCCCGGAGCTTTACACCATAATGATTGAGCTTCGAACACCACCAACCGTCTAGGGCGCCAAAGCACCCAAGTGGAACAAGCTCTAGGGTACCAAGCACCCAAGAGTAATGAGCTACTCAACTTTCACTTCCACGTATCATCGTAGAGAACTCAACCCGATGCAACTAATGCAATGGCAAGGGCACACGGAGTGCCCAAGTCCCTCACTCTCAAATCCCACCAAAGCAACAAAAGCTATGGAGGAATATGAGACGAAGAAACAAGAAGGAGAACACCAAGAACTCCAAGATCTAGATCCAAGGGGTTCTCCTCACACAGAGGAGAAAGTGATTCATGGGAATGTGGATCTAGATCTCCTCTCTCTTTTCCCCCCAAAACTAGCAAGAATCCATGGAGGGATTGAGAGATAGCAAGCTCGGAGAATGTCAACAATGGAGTAAGAACACGAGCTAAAGGGATAAGGTTCAATGGGGAAGTAGACCCCCTTTTATAGGAGGGGAAAAATCCAATCGTTATCCCCATTCACGGCCCGCAGTGGGCGGTACTATTGCTCAAGGGAGCGGTACTACCGCTGGCCGCAGCGGTACTGCCGCTCGACCCAGCGGTACTGCCGCTGGGACCTCGCACAACGCCTAAGGGAGAAGGAACAGAGAGGAGGGTCGTTGAGCCGCACTAGTAGCGGTAGTAGGGGCGGTACTACCGCTCCTACTGCCGCTGAACCCGACACGAGACACGCAGTGTTGGGGAGCGTACCATGCAATTTCAAAAAAAATCCTACGCTCACGCAAGATCTATCTACGAGATTCATAGAAACGAGAGGGGAAGCGTTTGTTAACGCGGTTGATGTAGTCGAACTTCTTCTAGTTCCGACCGATCAAGCACCGAACGAACGATACCTCCGAGTTCTGCACACGTTCAGCTCGATGACGTCCCTCGAACTCTTGATCCAGCAAAGTGTCGAGGGAGAGTTCCATCAGCACGACGGCATGGTGACGGTGATGGTGAAGTGATTCGCGCAGGGCTTCACCTAAGCACTACGAAGATATGACCGAAGGTGTAAACTCTGGAGGGGCGCGCTGCACACGGCTAACAATTGTTGGTGTGTGTTCTAGAGGTGCCCCTCCCCACATATATATAGGTTGGAGGGGAGGAGAGGCAGCCAAGGGGGCGCCCCAAGTAGGAGGAATCCTACTTGGGGTCCTCCCAATTTGGCCTCCCCCCGTTCCTATTCCTATTCGGAGTAGGAAGTGAAGAGGGGGAAGGGGGAATCCTATTCCCTTTTTTCCTTTCCTTCTCCAATTTGGCCAGCCCATATGGGGGGGGTGTGCACCAGCCCCTTTGTGGCTAGTGTGTTTCCCCTCTTGGCCCATAAGGCCCATATCTTTTGTCGGGGGGTGCCCGGAACCCCTTCCGGTGACCCGATAAGTACCCGGTGCATCCCGAAACACTTCCGGTGTCCAATTACCATCGTCCTATATATATCAATCTTTACCTCTCAGCCATTTCGAGACTCCTCATCATGTCCGTGATCTCATCCGGGACTCCGAACAACATTCAGTCACCAAATCATATAACTCATATAATACAAAATCGTCATCAAACGTTAAGCGTGTGGACCCTACGGGTTCAAGAACTATGTAGACATGACCAAGACACCTCTCCGGTCAATAACCAATAGCCGAACCTGGATGCTCATATTGTTTCCTACATATTCTACAAAGATCTTTATCGGTCGAACCATTATGTCAACATACGTTATTCCCTTTGTCATCGGTATGTTACTTGCCCAAGGTTCGATCATCGGCATCTTCGTACCTAGTTCAATCTCATTACCGGCAAGTCTCTTTACTCGTTCCGTAATACATCATCTTGCAACTAACTCATTAGTTACTTTGCTTGCAAGGCTTCTTATGATGTGTATTACCGAGAGGGCCTAGAGATACCTCTCCGATACTCGGAGTGACAAATCCTAATCTCGATCTATGCCAACCCAACAAACACCTTCGGATATACCTGTAGAGCCTCTTTATAATCACCCAGTCACCTTGTGACGTTTGATAGCACACAAGGTATTCCTCCGATATCCGGGAGTTGCATAATCTCATAGTCGAAGGAATATGTATTTGACATGAAGAAAGCAATAGCAATAAAATTGAACGATCAATATGCTAAGCTAACAGATGGGTCATGTCCATCACATCATTCTCCTAATGATGTGATCCCGTTCATCAAATGACAACACATGTCTATGGATAGGAAACTTAACCATCTTTGATTAATGAGCTAGTCTAGTAGAGGCTTACTAGGGACACAGTGTTTTGTCTATGTATCCACACATGTATCATATTTCCGGTTAATACAATTCTAGCATGAATAATAAACATTTATCATGATATAAGGAAATATAAAACAACAACTTTATTATTGCCTCTAGGGCATATTTCCTTTATGCAGGTCTCAAGTCGAGGCAGTACTAGCGCGGAACCGGAGCGTACTACCGCCTGTGGTTGTGGGTGGTACTACCGCTGTGAAACAGGGATACTACCGCTTATGGCTTTCGGCGATACTGCCGCTCCGGGGCCGCGGTACTACCGCTGGCGCCTGAACTACCACAACTTTTGCAAATGAGCTCCGAATTAGGCAAACTCAAGCTTGTTGGATAGATGACGATGAGTAGCATCAAAACGAAGAGGCAGAGGAGGTATGTCTAACATATAGAGGAGTGAACCCTCCAATAGAGAAGAACCGACATAACATCCAACATAGAAAACATCATAGAAGATGCATGTGAACTCCGTTTTCGATGAACTCGAGCTTGTCATGAAGATGACCATAAGCTCTAAAACTCACAAAGAGAAACACCAAACAAGAACCAAGAAATATGATGCAAGGATGCAATGGTTTGAGATCTCTACGAACGATACGATCAAGATACCAACTTGAGAGCCCCCCTTGATAGTGCGGCAATCGATCCTATAACCCGGTCTCCCAACTACCACCATGAGACTGGTAAAATAGAAAATCTATCAAGGGCAAACCTTTGCCTTGCGCATGATACACTTGAGCTAGATGGTGACGATCTTGTCCTCCTCAAGATGGACCACCTTTCTTGATTGCGTCGGGTCGATGAAGACTAGTTGATTGCTCCCCCATACTCCACTATGGGTGAGCCACTCTTCGGCAGATCTTTACAAGTCCATTGTCACCACAATGGACGGCAAGCTTCAAGCACTTGATCTCTTCGTGATGCTCCACTTAACCTTGCACACTGCAATCTTGATGACGATCACCACTTGATGTCATCCTCTCCATGGGTTGTATGATAACTTCCTCTTGACGCAAGCCCATGGAAACATACCTAACCCCACATAGAACTCTCTTGTAGACCATGGGTTAGTACACAAAGCGTAATGGACAATGCTTACCATACTGTGGGATCACTTGATCCCTCTTGGTACATCTTCTATGCTTTGTGTGTTGATCAACTTGAATCACTCTCTATACTTAGTCTTGACCAATCTTGAATCTTTCCAACTCTCTTCATTTGGATGATGTCTTGAAGATAAACATGAATGATCACATAATCTTCTTCTTCAAAACATGCTTGCAATAAGCTTTGTGTATTGATCAACTTGAATCACTCTCTGTACTTAGTCTTGATCAACCTTGACTATTTCCAACTCTCTTTATTTGGATGATGTCTTGAAGGTAAACATGAATGATCACACAATCTTCTTCTTCAATACATGCTTGCAATAAGCTCAACACTGACATGACCAATCTTTGGATAATTCCTCAATAGCACCTTGGTCAACTCATAAACTCTTTGAAACCAACACATGGACTTCAAGAAATACCTATGGACAAATCCTTCAAATATAACTCAATGCAACCAGTCCATAGAGAATGTCATCAATTATCAAAACCACAGATGGGGGCACCACATGTTCTTTCAGTAGGTAGATAAAAAACGATACGTAGATGGTTCAACATAGATAGTTCAACAAGATAGTTCATAAACATAGATAGTTCAACTACTCGTCGTCCTCCTCCTCCGACTCGGTGATGTCCTCCTCCAACGTCGTAATGAAGGCGTCAATGTACCGTTCGTCGTTGGAGTCCCAGGTCGACGCTTCTCCAAGCTCGATGTTGAAGAGCGCGGCCGCCTGTCCTCGCGATAGGCGGCTCGCTCCGCCCTCCTCTCCGCCCTCCTTTGCGCGTAGAATTCGCGCTCGTTGACGATGTCCTGCGGGAAGCGTTGGCGCCACACCGCCATGGCCTCCTCGTCCATCTCAACGTTGCCGAGGCGTCGCTCCCGCCCCCAGTTGTCGCGACGGTCCTCGTCGGTGACAAGCCGCGGGGGAGGCGCGAGCTCCTGTGCCTGCTCCCGCGTCGCCACGTCGGAAAAATTCATCTCCCTACGAGGCCGTCGGCGAAGGAAATATGCCCTAGAGGCAATAATAAAGTTATTATTTATTTCCTTATACCATGATAAATGTTTATTATTCATGCTAGAATTGTATTAACCGGAAACATAATACATGTGTGAATATATAGACAAACAGTATGTCACTAGTATGCCTCTACTTGACTAGCTTGTTAATCAAAGATGGTTATGTTTCCTAACCATGAACAAGGAGTTGTTATTTGATTAACAAGGTCACATCATTAGTTGAATGATCTGATTGACATGACCCATTCCGTTAGCTTAACACTTGATCGCTTAGTATGTTAATGCTTTCTTCATGACCCATACATGTTCCTATAACTATGAGATTATGCAACTCCCGTTTACGGAGGAACACTTTGGTACTACCAAACGTCACAACGAATCGGGTGATTATAAAGGAGTACTACAGGTGTCTCCAAAGGTACTTGTTGGGTTGGCGATTTCGAGATTAGGTTTTGTCACTCCGATTGTCGGAGAGGTATCTCTAGGCCTTCTCGGTAATACACATCACTTAAGCCTTGCAAGCATTACAACTAATGAGTTAGTTGTGAGATGATGTATTACGGAACGAGTAAAGAGACTTACCGTAACGAGATTGAACTAGGTATTGATACCGACGATCGAATCTCGGGTAAGTAACATACCGATGACAAAGGAACAACGATGTCGTTATGCGGTTTGACCGATAAAGATCTTCAGAGAATATGTAGGAACCAATATGGGCATCCAGGTTCCGCTATTGGTTATTGACCGAGAATGGTTCTAGGTCATGTCTACATAGTTCTCGAACCCGTAGGGTCCGCACGCTTAACGCTTCGATGACAGTTCATTATGAGTTTATAAGTATTGATGCACCAAGGTTGTTCGAGTCCCGGATGTGATCATGGACATGACGAGGAGTCTCAAATGGTCGAGACATAAAGATTGATATATTGAAGCCTACATTTGGACATCGGAAGTGTTCCGAGTGAAATCGAATTTATCGAGTACCGGAGGTTACCGAACCCCCGGAACTTCATGGGCCCATAGTGGGCCTTGGAGGAAAGGAGAAAGGGCAGCCCTAGGTGGCGCGCCCCTTCCCTAGTCCTATTAGGACTAGGAAAGGTGGGCGGCCCCCTCTCTCTCTTTCCCTCAGGAATCCTAATCCAACTAGGATTGAGGGGAATCCTACTCCGGAGGAGTAGGACTCCTTGCGCTCCCCTTGGGCCGCCACCTCCCCTTGGCTCCTTTATATACGGGGCGGGGGCACCCCATAACACACAAGTTGATCTACGGATCTTTCCTTAGCCGTGTGCGGTGCCCCTTCCACCATATTCCACCCGGTCATATCGTCATGAGCTTAGGCGAAGCCCCGCGCCGGAGAAGTCATATCGTCATGAGCTTAGGCGAAGCCCCGCGTCGGTGGAGCATCAACATCGTCACCACGCCGTCGTCGTCGACGGAACTCATCCCCGACACTTTGCTGGATCGAGTCCGGGATCGCCATCGAGCTGAACGTGTGCGTAACTCGGAGGTGCCGTGACGCTTGGTGCTTGGATCGGTCGGATCGTGAAGACGCACGACTACATCAACCGTGTTGTTATAACGCTTCGCTTTCGGTCTCACGAGGGTACGTGGACGGACACTCTCCCTCTCGTTGCTATGCCATCACCATGGTCTTGCGTGATCGTAGGAAATTTTTGAAATTACTACGTTCCACAACAAATGGCATCCGAGCCTGGTTTTATGCGTTGATGTCATGTGCACGAGTAGAACACAAGTGAGTTGTGGACGATACAAGTCATACTGCCTACCAGCATGTCATACTTTGGTTCAGCGGTATTGTGAGATGAAGCGCCCGGACCGACATTACGCAGACGCTTACGCGAGACTGGTTTCACCGCCCGAGCACTCGTTGCTTAAAGGTGACCGCGGGTGTCTGCTCTCTCACTTTAGTTGAATCGAGGCTACGCCCGGTCCTTGAGAAGGTTAAAGCGGAGTCTATTTGACGAAGTATCGCTGTGGTTTTGATGCGAGGTAAGAACGGTTCTTGCTCAGCCCGTAGCAGCCACGTAAAACTTGCAACAACAAAGTAGAGGACGCCTAACTTGTTTTTGCAGGGCATGTTGTGATGTGATATGGTCAAGACGTGATGCTATATTTTATTGTATGAGATGATCATGTTTTGTAACCAAGTTATCGGCAATCGGCAGGAGCCATATGGTTGTCGCTTATTGTATGAAATGCAACGCCATGTAATTGCTTTACTTTATCACTAAGGAGTAGCGATAGTCGTAGAAGCAATAGTTGGCGAGACGACAACGATGCTACGATGGAGATCAAGGTGTCGCTACCGGTGACGATGGTGATCATGACGTTGTTTCAGCGATGGAGATCACAAGCACAAGATGATGATGACCATATCATATCACTTATATTGATTGCATGTGATGTTTATCCTTTATGCATCTTATCTTGCTTTGATTGACGGTAGCATTATAAGATGATCTCTCACCAAAATTATCAAGAAGTGTTCTCCCGAGTATGCACCGCTATGAAAGTTCTTCGTCTTTGAGACACCACGTGATGATCGGGTGTGATAGGCTCTACGCTCAAATACAACGGGTGCAAAACAGTTGCGCACGCGAATACTCAAAGTTAAACTTGACGAGCCTAGCATATAACAGATATGGCCTCGAACACGAGACCAAAAGGTCGAGCGTGAATCATATAGTAGATATGATCAACATAGTGATGTTCACCATTGAAACTACTCCATCTCACGTGATGATCGGACATGGTTTAGTTGATTTGGATCACGTAATCACTTAGATGACTAGAGAGATGTCTGTCTAAGTGGGAGGTTTTAATATGATTAATTAAACTTAAATTTATCATGAACTTAGTACCGATAGTATTTTGCTTGTCTATGTTTCTTGTAGATAGATGGCTCGTCTTTGTTGTTCCGTTGAATTTTAATGCGTTCCTTGAGAAAGCAAAGTTGAAAGATGATGGTAGCAATTACACGGACTGGGTCCGTAATTTGAGGATTATCCTCATTGCTGCACGAAAAATTACGCCCCGAAGCACCGCTGGGTGACAGCTCGCTGCAGATGCCGAGCCGAAGTTATGAACGTCCGCAAAGCAAAGCTGATGACTACTCAATAGTTCGATGTGCCATGCTTTACGGCTTAGAACCGGGTCTTCAACGACGTTTTGAACGTCATGGAGCATATGAGATGTTCCAGGAGTTGAAGTTAATATTTCAAGCAAATGCCCGGATTGAGAGATATGAAGTCTCCAATAAGTTCTATAGCTGCAAGATGGAGGAGAATAGTTCGTCAAGTGAGCACATACTCAAAATGTCCGGGTATAACAATCACTTAATTCAGCTGGAGTTAATCTTCCGGATGATAGTGTCATTGATGAATTCTCCAATCATCGCCACCAAGCTACAAGAGCTTCGTGATGAACTATAATATGCAAGGGATGACTAAGACAATTCTCGAGCTCTTCGCAATGCTAAAAGCATGGAGGTAGAAATCAAGAAAGAGCATCAAGTGTTGATGGTCAACAAGACCACTAGTTTCAAGAAAAGGGCAAAGGGAAGAAGAAGGAAACTTCAAAAGAACAGCAAGCAAGTTGCTGCTCAGAGAAGAAACCCAAGTCTGGACCTAAGCCTGAAATCGAGTGTTTTACCGCAAGCAAACCGACACCGAAGCGGAACTGCCCCAAGTATTTGGCGGATAAGAAGGATGGCAAGGTGATCAAAGGTATATGTGATATACATGTTGTTGATGTGTACCTTACTAATACTCGCAGATAGTACTGGTATTTGATATCGGTTCTGCTAATATTTGCAACTCAAACAGAACTACGGATTGCGAAGATTGGCTAAGGACGAGGTGACGATCGCGCGTTGAAATGGTTCCAAAGTCGATGTGATCGCGGTCGGCACGCTACCTCTACATCTACCTTCGGGATTAGTTTTAGACCTAAATAATTGTTATTTGGTGCGGCGTTGAGCATGAACATTATATCTGGATCTTGTTTAATGCGAGACGGTTATTCATTTAAATCAGAGAATAATGGTTGTTCTATTTATATGAGTAATATCTTTTATGGTCATGCACCCTTGAAAGAATGGTCTATTCTTGTTGAATCTCGACAAGAGTGATACACATATTCATAATGTTGAAGCCAAAAGATGCAGAGTTGATAATGATAGTGCAACTTATTTGTGGCAATCGCCGCTTAGGTCATATCGTGTAAAACGCATGAAGAAACTCCATACCGATGGGCTTCGAATCACTTGATTATGAATCACTTGGTACTTGTGAACCGTGCCTCATGGGCAAGATGACCAAAACGCCGTTCTCCGGAACTATGGAGCGAGCAACTGATTTGTTGGAAATCATACATACCGTTGTTTGTGGTCCAATGAATGTTGAGGCACGTGGCGGGTATCGTTATTTTCTCACCTTCACAGATGATTTGAGCAGATATGGGTATATCTACTTAATGAAACACAAATCTGAAACATTTGAAAAGTTCAAAGAATTTCAGAGTGAAGTGGAAAATCATCGTAACAAGAAAATAAAGTTTCTACGATCTGATCGTGGAGGAGAATATTTGAGTTACGAGTTTGGTTTACATTTGAAACAATGTGGAATAGTTTCGCAACTCACGCCACCCGGAACACCACAGAGAAATGGTGTGTCCGAACGTCGTAATCGTACTTTACTAGATATGGTGCGATCTATGATGTCTATTTCCGATTTACCGCTATCGTTTTGGGGTTATGCTTTAGAGACGGCCGATTCACGTTAAATAGGACACCGTCAAAATCCGCTGAGACGACGCCTTATGAACTGTGGTTTGGCAAGAAACCAAAGTTGTCGTTTCTTAAAGTTTGGGGCTGCGATGCTTATGTAAAGAAACTTCAACCAGATAAGCTCGAACCCAAATCGGAAAAATGTGTCTTCATAGGATACCCAAAGGAGATGTTGGGTACACCTTCTATCACAGATCTGAAGGCAAGATTTTCGTTGTTAATTCGGATCCTTTCTAGAGAAGGAGTTTCTCTCGAAAGAAGTGAGTGGGAGGAAAGTAGAACTTGATGAGATAATCAGATTCGCTCCCTTATTGGAAAGTAGTTCATCACAAGAAATGGTTCCTGTGACAACTACACCAATTAGTGAAGAAACTAATGATGATGATCATGAAGCTTCAGATCAAGTTACTATTGAACCTCGAGGTCAACCAGAGTAAAATACGCACTGAGTGGTACGGTAATCCTATTCGAAGTCATGTTACTTGACCATGGCGAACCTACAAACTATGAAGAAGCGATGGTGAGCCCAGATTCGCAAAATGGCTAGAAGCCATGAAATCTGAGATGGGATCCATGTATGAGAACAAAGTATGGACTTTGGTTGACTTGCCCGATGATCGACAAGCCATTGAAAATAAATGGATCTTTAAGAAGAAGACCGACGCTGATGGTAATATAACTGTCTACAAAGCTCGACTTGTTGCGAAAGGTTTTCGACAAGTTCAAGGGGTTGACTACGATGAGACTTTTCACCAGAAGCGATGCTTAAGTCTGTCCAAATCATGTTAGCAATTGCCGATTTTATGATTATGAAATTTGGCAAATGGATGTAAAACTGCATTCTTGAATGGATTTCTAGAAGAAGAGTTGTATATGATGCAACCAGAAGGTTTTGTCGATCCAAAGGGTACTAACAAAGTGTGCAAGCTCCAACGATCAATTTATGGTCCAGTGCAAGCCTCTCGGAGTTGGAATAAACGCTTTGATAGTGTGATCAAAGCATATGGGTTTATCTGAGACTTTTGGAGAAGCTCAGATTTACAAGAAAGTGAGTGGGAGCTCAGAGCATTTCTAATATTATATGTGGACGACATATTATTGATTGGAAATGATATAGAATTCTGGATAGCATAAAAGGATACTTGAATAAAAGTTTATCAATGAAAGACCTCGTGAAGCTGCTTATATATTGGGCATCAAGATCTATAGAGATAGATCAAGACGCTTAATTGACTTTCACAAAGCACATACCTTGATAAAGTTTTGAAAAAGTTCAAAATGGATCAGGCAAAGAAAGGTTTTTACCAGACATAAGGTGTAAGATTGAGTCGACTCAATGCCCCACCACAGCAGAAGATAGAGAGAAAATGAAAGATGTTCCTATGCTTCAGCCATAGGCTCTATCATGTATGCAATGTTGTGTACCAGACTGACGTATGCTTAGCTGTAAGCTTGGCGGGAAGGTACCAAAGTAATCCAGAGTGGATCATCGACAGCGGTCAAGAACATCCTGAAATACCGAAGAGGACTAAGGATATGTTTCTCGATATGGAGGTGACAAAGAGCTAGTCGTAAATGGTTACGCCGATGTAAGCTTTGACACCGATCCGGACGATTCTAAATCGCAAACCGGATACGTGTTTTTATTAAACGGTGGAGCTGTCGGTTGGTGCAGCTCTAAACAAAGCGCCGTGGCGGGATCTACATGTGAAGCGGAGTACATAGCTGCTTGAAGCAGCAAATGAAGGAGTCTGGATGAAAGAGTTCATTTCCGATCTAGGTGTCATACCTAGTGCATCGGGACCGATGAAGATCTTACGTGACAATATCGTGCAATTGCCTTGGCAAAGGAATCCAGATTTCACAAGAGGACCAAGCATATCAAGAGACGCCTCAATTCCATTCGGGACCAAGTCCAAGTGGGAGACATAGAGATTTGCAAAATACATACGGATCTGAATGTTGCGCACCGTTGACTAAGCCTCTTCCACGAGCAAAACATGATCAGCACCAAGACTCCATGGGTGTTAGGATCATTACTTTGTAATCTAGATTATTGACTCTAGTGCAAGTGGGAGATGAAGGAAATATGCCCTAGAGGCAATAATAAAGTTATTATTTATTTCCTTATACCATGATAAATGTTTATTATTCATGCTAGAATTGTATTAACCGGAAACATAATACATGTGTGAATATATAGACAAACAAGATGTCACTAGTATGCCTCTACTTGACTAGCTTGTTAATCAAAGATGGTTATGTTTCCTAACCATGAACAAGGAGTTGTTATTTGATTAACAAGGTCACATCATTAGTTGAATGATCTGATTGACATGACCCATTCCGTTAGCTTAACACTTGATCGCTTAGTATGTTAATGCTTTCTTCATGACCCATACATGTTCCTATAACTATGAGATTATGCAACTCCGTTTACGGAGGAACACTTTGGTACTACCAAACGTCACAACGAATCGGGTGATTATAAAGGAGTACTACAGGTGTCTCCAAAGGTACTTGTTGGGTTGGCGATTTCGAGATTAGGTTTTGTCACTCCGATTGTCGGAGAGGTATCTCTAGGCCTTCTCGGTAATACACATCACTTAAGCCTTGCAAGCATTACAACTAATGAGTTAGTTGTGAGATGATGTATTACTGAACGAGTAAAGAGACTTACCGTAACGAGATTGAACTAGGTATTGATACCGACGATCGAATCTCGGGTAAGTAACATACCGATGACAAAGGAACAACGATGTCGTTATGCGGTTTGACCGATAAAGATCTTCAGAGAATATGTAGGAACCAATATGGGCATCCAGGTTCCGCTATTGGTTATTGACCGAGAATGGTTCTAGGTCATGTCTACATAGTTCTCGAACCCGTAGGGTCCGCACGCTTAACGCTTCGGCGAGTTCATTATGAGTTTATAAGTATTGATGCACCAAGGTTGTTCGAGTCCCGGATGTGATCATGGACATGACGAGGAGTCTCGAAATGGTCGAGACATAAAGATTGATATATTGAAGCCTACATTTGGACATCGGAAGTGTTCCGAGTGAAATCGAATTTATCGAGTACCGGAGGTTACCGAACCCCCGGGAACTTCATGGGCCCATAGTGGGCCTTGGAGGAAAGGAGAAAGGGCAGCCCTAGGTGGCGCGCCCCCTTCCCTAGTCCTATTAGGACTAGGAAAGGTGGGCCGCCCCCTCTCTCTTTTCCCTCCTAATCCTAATCCAACTAGGATTGAGGGGAATCCTACTCCCGGAGGAGTAGGACTCCCTAGCGCGCCCCCCTTGGGCCGCCACCTCCTCCCTTGGCTCCTTTATATACTGGGGCAGGGGGCACCCATAACACACAAGTTGATCTACGGATCTTTCCTTAGCCGTGTCGGTGCCCCTTCCACCATATTCCACTTCGGTCATATCGTCATGAGCTTAGGCGAAGCCCCGCGCGGAGAAGTCATATCGTCATGAGCTTAGGCGAAGCCCCGCGTCGGTGGAGCATCAACATCGTACCACGCCGTCGTCTTGACGGAACTCATCCCCGACACTTTGCCGGATCGGAGTCCGGGATCGCCATCGAGTGAACGTGTGCGTAACTCGGAGGTGCCGACGCTCGGTGCTTGGATCGGTCGGATCGTGAAGACGTACGACTACATCAACCGTGTTGTTATAACGCTTCCGCTTTCGGTCTACGAGGGTACGTGGACGGACACTCTCCCCTCTCGTTGCTATGCCATCACCATGGTCTTGCGTGATCGTAGGAAATTTTTTGAAATTACTACGTTCCACAACAGTCGGAGGCGCCATGCAGCCGCGTCATACGCGCGGGTGGCCGCGTGGGCAGTGTCGAAAGTGCCGAGGCCGAGGTGCATCTCGCCGGACCGGATCTCGGCGGAGAAGGCGCTGGAGGGGCGCACGTGGACGCCGCGGTAGCCCGAAGTTCCTCGGCGGCGCAACGGCATGATGGCGCGGTGGCGGCGAGGCGAGAAAGAGCGGTGGGAGGGCGCGTGGCGGGCGCTGGTGTCGGGGGAAATCGACACCTATGGGATCACTAGGATCCCTTTTAAGGTTGGCAGGCGTGGGGTTATGAGAAGAGAAGGTCTAACAGGAAGCACACGGATCGTTTACCCAGGTTCGGGCCGCGAGGATGCGTAATACCCTAGTCCTGCTTTGGTGGATGTATTGAGTGTTCTTGTGTTCTTGAGCTAGCTACGGGGTGTAATCTGCCCAAAAGATCCGAATCCTTCTCCTGGTCGCCTCGGGCCTCCTTTTATAGGCAAAAGGTGTCGCCACAGTGGCACACATGAGGTGGAAAGGCGTACAGCGCGCGAGCTTATCGCCCGGCGTTATGGGACAAAGCGCATTGAATGCACTACTTAGGTGTCCATTTAGCTTTATCGGGGGCGGGAACGAGGCCCGTCCCGTACGTTGTCGCTCCGCCTCGCTTCGACACGCGCCCCAAGCGCGCCGATGCGTGCGGCGCCATGTAAGCGAAAGCAGTCGGGTCATTGGCGGCGATGGAGCCTTAATGAAGGGTCGCGTGCCACCACGCAGTGCTTGCCGAGTTGGTGTAGAGGCCGCCCGTCGCCACGCAGTGCCCGCCCGGTGGTTGAGCTAGCTTGTTGCTTGAGGACGGCGGTGGAGTCTTGGCTGGCGCGGGCTTGGCAGTGGCCCGGCTGATGCCCTCGGCAAGGGTCTTGCCGGGGACCCGACAAGGGTCTTGCCGTGGCGCTGCAGTCGTCCCCGGCAAGGGTCTCGCCGGGGGTCTTGTGGATTTCCTCGGCTAGGATCCCGCGAGGGTCGCCATCTCCTGGTCCTCATCTGATCTCACATGTATATGATCTTGACGAAGATCTGCATGCCACCACAGAGGCGCATCCCGAGCCTTGGTTCCAATGTGGATAGTTGGTGGTGTCGGAACCCGTGGGCTCAAGGGCGGCTTGCTCCGCTGGCGTCGGGCAAGTCGCCCCGGCAAGGCTCTTCTTGCCGGGTCATGAGGCCGCCTTGCAAGGGTCTGCCGTGAGTCCACCTCGCCCTCTTGCTCTTTGTGTCTCCGGTCTTGGTGTTGCCTTGGTTGTCCTGTGCTTCGGTTTTTCTCCGGCTTCCCTCATCTGCCCTGCTATGTGTGGCCGTGGCGCGCGGCTCTGACTGCCCGTGCACAAGTAAAGGAGTTAAAAGAAGAGCCCCCACTTTTATACACCGACAGGCTGGATTTATGAAGCGCGCCGAACGCCGCAAGCCAAAACTATCGCGCAACGGCCGCTTTTTCGCGCGCGAAACCGCTACGCGCGCGTTAAAAGTCACGTTTACCCCGTGCGCGCATTTTTTAAGGCCACCATTGGAGATGCTCTCATGAGCAGCCGTCTCTTCATCCCGGCGTTAATTTGGAGTAGATGCGGGCCCATAATGCCATGTGTGAAGCACACTTCTTCTACGCCTCAAAAAATCTCACCACCTAACCTAAAAAAAAACAAATCTCACCACCACGTGAAGTGAAGCCCCACAGGTATCTTAGCCACGAAAACTCACGGAACATTTCCCTCTCGCGCAGATTCCGCGGGATCGTGAAACCGACCCCGGTAGTGGTTGGTGGGCGCCGCCACCAGCACCCCACCACACCGCCCGTCGCATGTGACGCTGGCTCGCCGCGCGAAGTGGACTCTCGGCGAGCACCCATGCCGTGCCGCCCACCCGCCCGCGGCCCGCCTGCGCGGCCGACGCCGACCGGCCGCGCGTACGTGGAGGACGACGCCGGCAACCACTCGGAATTAACGTCGGGATTGACCCTTTCTTCCCGTCCAGATCACGTCTCCCTTTTTCACCCGGCCGACCGCCCACCCGCCGTCGATCCGGCCGAGCGGTAACCACGGCGCCGTGCGTCGCTCTCGGGCTCCGTAATTTCTCTGGCCGCACGCACGTTGGCTCGTCCTCGTCTGCTTGTTACCTGCCGCCGCTGCTGGCCTAGAAACTGTGTCAGGGAGGCACGTACTCGCCCGCGCGTCGGATCTGCAAAAAATTAAGGCTGGTCGTAATGATAGATTACCATTTAAGATCACGACGCCAATTAGATAATTTTGATAAGTTCATTACAAGATTAAACGAAGAAAGAGAGGGTGTAGTAGATCGTATCACGACATCCAGTATCCTATTAAACGCTTCTTTTGTGTAAATGCATTAATAATAAATATAAGATTACACGATACTAATATACGATACTACGTTAGGAAGGTAGATTATACACCAAGATCATATCGTGATACTTTTTTGAGCCCATTACAACCAGCCTAAAAGCTCGCAGGTGCGTCGTACCCGGCGGCCGTCCTCCGGCCTCGTCGTGCTGTGTCACAGCGTTTATCTCGAATGAAAATCGTGTTGCCTGGATCGGAGCTACTACTGCTCATACGAAATTTTCCTGCGTGGATAGCTGGACTGGAAAGTCTTCGAATAAATAACTGCTGCTGCCGGTTGGCTATGGATCTTTTCGCCGATGAAGGGCTGGAAAACATTGGGTGTTCGTCAAATTTCTTGCCAAACCTTTGATCAGCGATGATCCACTGCTCAAGCCAGCGAAAACACCTACAGAAAGAGACACTGGTGGATGTCGTGACGACCGACGAGGATCAAGACCAAGATGACACCGACGGCAATCCGAACCAACTGTATTACGCGCTGGGTTTGATGATTCATTACTCCGTTATCTGATGTCGGCCCATGTTGCCTTGTTGCTGCACATATTTGGTGTGACTTGAAGACTTCGATTCCTCCCCGCCACGGTATCACGGTTCGCTTGATCGCGACGATCGGGTGGCCATGCTGACAACGATGCCGCTGCTACTGCTACCGTTGAATGTACTAAACGCCTTTCTCTATCTAGCCACAAAGGAACGCGTTGATACAGTCAGCATGTATAGGTGCAACTATAGATTAATTAAGGGCGCTCACAGGTGCCGGCGCACCGGCCGAACCTTTCGGCCGGTCGAGCCCCAGCCGCCCGATACCACGATTAAGAGCCGTCAGATTTGACCCCCTTGCTTCGTTCTCCTCCTGGTTGTTCCCCTTCGATCAAAATTGCAACGGCCACAGCGACGTCCGATGCCCCGCCATCGCCCCGCGACCAAGATTGAAGCACCCCCGCGGCGGCCCCGTCGCCGATCGGCGCCCTCGCCGGCTGTCTCGTCGCGCCGTCGCCGCCTCGCCCCTGCTCCACCTATGCAACAGCTGCGCTCTTCTTCGCTCGAGCCCCGCTACACCACTCGTCGGGCGGCGCTCAAAAGCCTCGCCGGCGCCGCCGCTCGTAGCCTCGCCGGCGCCGCCGCTCATAGCCTCGCCGCCGCCATGTACATCAGTGGTAGCAAATTCCATCGCTGCTCACAACAAAATGGCTCGGTTGTAGCAAAAATATCGCCCCAGACGCCGCCGTGCTTTCGCAGGCGCGGCGGTGCTTTGAGACGACTACCACGCAACTGTGGAGATGCATGCTGGAACCGATCACCAGGGGTGCTACAACCGTAGTGATAAAAAGCTGGAACCGGCCGCCAGGAAAGTTGCAACCGGCCAGAGCAGTAGTGGAAGCCGTGATGCCGTCACCGTCGATGTTACAAACAGTATCTACAAAAGTTGGAACCGGCAACGTAATTTGTTTCAACGGCGAGAGACTGCCAGACGCCGATTGCTGGAATCGTCAGCAAAAAAATGTTGTGACCATGCTGCGAGGAAGCTGCAACTGGCAAAAACAATGGCGACGACGATGCTTCAACCTAGAGCGCAGAAAAAAAATGCTACAGAGAGACGCCATGGCCATCGTCGAGGAAGAAAAGCCGGTTCCAGCAATTTCATGTAAACGGGTTGAAGCTTTTTAAATGTAGGGTTGAAGCTTTCATGTAAACGGTTGCAACTTTTTTCATTTGGGCAAGAAATCGATAGTTGAAGCTTTTTTCCACCGTTGACGTTCGCTGCACAGGTTGCACGAATGATGGCCACCAAACATCACCATTAAGATAGATGTAGCAAAAACTCTCTGGTGGTAGCAAAAAGACAACGACATTTGCAATCAAAAATCATCGTTGTTGTTGTCCCGAGTGCATCTCTGCCATGAATTGATGTAGCAAATTTCTTCGTCAGTTGTAGCAAAATCCGACGATAGTTGAAGCAAAAATCGTTGTCCCAGTGCCACCAATCATCACCATTAAAAAAAATGGATGTAGCAAATAAACACGCTGGTCGTAGCAAAAGACAACAGCAATTGCAGCAACAATCGTTGTCGTTGCAGCAAAAAACGGATGCAACTTCGTCCGTCTGCAGTTGTAGATATTTTTCCCACCCCACAGCTTGAGCGGTTGGTGAAAATAGAGCTGACTGAGTAAACGTGGTGGGCCAAGAAAAAAAACAACGTAGAACAGAAGGTGCAGGAGCGCTAGATCGCTACCCGATCGAGCGGCGTGCGCGGGACCGGCCGAAGCTTCGGCCGGTGCACCGTTTGTAAACAATTCACATTAATTAAACGCTTATACGTTTGGCTCCGTAGGCAGCGTTTTTTTTTGATGTCACATTAATTAACATAGGTAATAACATAGATGCCACATAAGCAAAAATGTTGATGTGGCAAGTAGTTAATGAGGAGAGAGGCAAATAGAGTAACCTAATATATTACCATCACATAGCGCTTTCCAATGCAAAATGAGTCTATAAGACAATAAATGAATATGTGTATGTTATTACACATATGACACTTCCCACTATAAGGCTAGTAACATAGAGTAGTAACGTATGTATGTTATTACTCTAAGTTATTCCCCACTATGACCAGCCTTAGATACACTAGGTGTCAAACTCAAACTCGAGATTTTCTCGCGGATTTTTTCGACAGATTTTGATCTCTAATTGGATGGAAGTGCAACCACTCGGCTCAAAGAGAAAAACATTGGTCGGTCCTCGTCATCTCTTGCATATCATTGGTGTTATATAAGTCTAGATTCATGAATCTAGTCAGCATTTTGTCATCCAGTTGATAAACAAACAGTTGTTGAGCACCCTACGGTTCCCAAGTAGTACACCTCGTCCTTTGCTATGGGCAGCCTCAGTCCTGCTCCTGCCCAAAGAGAGCTCACCACGTAGCAAAAAACCGTTGACTGATGGTGTAGGCCGAGCCAGACAAGTATGACCCACATTATGAAGATGGAAAAAGGGACTACGACCGAGACGATCAAAGCAAACTTTGTGACTTCCACCGTCCAAGATAACCAGCGCTATCTTTTCTCTCTAGAACAAGAAGCATTAAGATGCTCGCCGTTATGTATCAAGGAGATAACACCGAGAAGACACGAAGTAGTACAAAAGACCCATGACCAAAACCAGAACAAAAGAAAAACGCTAAGTTAGATTAGATATAGATTAGAGTCAGTCGCGACTTAGGGCATGCCAACGGTGATATATTAGGAATGCCACGTAGAATAAATAATGAGATGGAGGAGAAAGAATTCATAAAAAAATGATTTCCTTCTCTTATTTAAGAGAAGACAAAAGGATCTCTTAGCGCAATATATCTCACCACATTTTTAGAAATAGATAATTATGAAAGATGAGGCTAAGAGATGACCCATTGCAGACAATTTTTTTATCATCTCTAAATTGCATGCAAGATTTAAGATAAGACTATCTTATCAACCACTGTACATGCCCTTAGACAACAAATGACACTTTTTTTTGCGGGGTAGCAACGGACGTTGCTGTCCCTTGTCCATGCACCATCACGGGGCAGGGATGTTCATAACTCACTTCAGTGCTTGTAATCGTTCCTATGTGGTCTACATATCTGAATGTAATTTTTATTATTTCTGATGTCTGTTGTACTGCCATGATTGAAGATGAATAGATCAGGAGTTTTCACGCAAAAAAAATAGTGCTATTTTTACCATGCTTTTTTAGGTTCGCACCTGTCTATAATTTTCTCCTTTCCTTTAGAAACACGTTTAATCTGGTTGGCTCATATCCTTGGCTCCATGCCCTCCATACCTACCCAGCAGAAATAACGGGCATTGATTTTGAACAGTTGCCATCAGATTAGTAGGATGTTATATGGGCAAAATCTACTAGGTTTGTTTTTGTGGGAAAATCTAGTGGAGTTGGCATAACAAACACTTTTTCTTACCTGATTCAGTTTTGTTTCTCAATAGAGAGACCATTTCAAACCCTTTTTCAAAGAAGGAAGTGGAGCGTCAATGTTAGGATTTAGTATTATTAGTCATATCGTATCGACCTTTTGAAGACCAATCTCAGCTTACCCCATCTGCTAGACCAAGCGCCTCCTCAATAGCTCAAAATGTAGAGCTACCTGCTAAGAGAAGCAAGTTTTTAGCTTTTGAGTTAGCTTTCCTTCAAGCGAGTGCCACAAGGAAAGGAAGAATATTTCATCATGGCCATTTATTAGGACTTATTGAATAAGTTGGGACAATTTCTCTATGCCAGTTGTTGAGTTAGTCGGTTCATTGGTTGTCCTAAAAAATGGGTGTAGGAAGCCTGGACTTTGATTACCAATTATGAAAACCAGGACTCTTTTTCTCTCTCCCCATTACTTGACTTTGTAGGTGATTCGAAAATGGTGTCTCCAATTGGTTTTCCACTTATCAAGTATATTGGCACTCAACATTTGCAGCAGTTGATCAACAAAGACTTCGATAAGTTCAAGGTAAGGTTAAACTATTATGATGCCGCTTCTTATTCCACATATCAAGTATATTGTTATCTTTATTTTCATCCTGAATCTTAATAAAACTCACCGTTACCATGTTAATATAGATCAAGAACATTCAAGATACTATATACTGAGATGAAACTGCGTTGTTGTTGCAGCTATCTGCTCTGATTGTTTATCAACCTATATCTTCAGCTGATGTGGAATATCAGTTAACATTAGGAACTCAAAACATAGCAAAGCTCCACAAAGAAAATTTAATATTAAAGATGAACAAGATAAGATGCAGAAAAGAAAGTCTGTAATATCTATTGATGACAACTCTAAGAAATAGGTATATCATCTCATATTATTATGTGTTAGTTGTTCTTGCATAGTCGTATTTAGTAAACGTTGCTGAAATTTTAATTCTATGTTACAGATCATCACAATGATCAAAGGAAAGATGGTCAATGATATTGAAGTTGTCACAAATGGATTTAAGTCTATCCGGAAAATGATAGACAGTTCTCAGACTACTATTTTTTAGATTTTGAAGAAGGGAAAATTCCGTGTTGTACAAACATTAGAAGAAGAAGAAGAACTCAAATCTTCTTTAGTGACTAGGACCCACATCTTCTTCGCCCACCTCAACGCTCATTTTCTTTGGTGCATTGTCCACGATGCTCTCAGGTCTAATTGTGAGGTCCCGGACCTGACTGGGTTTCCTGAAACTCGGACCAACCAGACCGGCAGGAGGAGATGCCTCTTTTTGTTAGTGTTCACGATGATGACCTGGACCCTGTGGACAACACAAAAACAAGATGGTGATTGGGCAAGTCTTCTAACAACGGGCCACTAACTCTAGATTCAAATTCCTGGCTTTTATGTAGCACTTGCACCCGCTTTTTAGGCAGCATGATTGGGACTAGCTTCGCTACATGTTGGATGCACTGACTATGGTGGCTTGTTGCCTTGCCCTGTTGTAGATTATGTTCTACCGGCCACTTGGTGGCGTCCCCCCTCTTTCTTTTGCTGTTGTAGTTGAGCTGCTTGTGTTAACAGACTGTTATTTTACTTTCTCTGAGCTTGCTATGATTGTATGGTCATGGTGTTTGCTTTATCTGTAAATCGGGGCGAAAGCCTGTTTTGATAGTGAACGCCCATTGTGAACATCAACAAACCTAATTCAAACTTGCTTCACCATATGTAAATATTGACTTTGATATTTTTGGTAAACTAAACTACCAATGCTTCATAATATTAAAGTTCTCCCGTTCATTGTAATAAAGTAGCGGTTTGATCACAAGGGAATTTCTCGTAATTAATGTTATACAACTAATTGATAATGCGTGCTAATCTTTCCAGTACTGCTCAACATGAGCGGACCCAAACAACGAACAACTATACAATAATTTGGAAGCAATCAAATTAGTCTCTAGCTACATTACTATGCTCTAATTATAACAAGGATGGGTGAATACAACAAAGACCATTTTCGAACAAATGTTAGTTACTTAATTATATTTTTCAACAAAGTTCTCTTGGAAAGAATAGTTTGTTGATGTCTCTATCTTCTATTGTTAAGAATTTGAAGTTGCATCCTCTTGCAAGAGTAATCGATATGAAACACTATTGAAAGATCGTGGATGTCGCCTAGAAGGGGGGTGAATAGGCGCTTTAAAATAATTACGGTTTAGGCTTGAACAAATGCGGAATAAACCTAGCGGTTAACTTGTCAAGCACAAAACCTACAACAACTAGGCTCACCTATGTGCACCAACAACTTATACTAAGCAAGATGAACAACTATGTGATATCAAGATATATGACAAGAAACAATATGGCTATCACAAAGTAAAGTGCATAGGTAAAGAGCTCGGGTAAGAGATAACCGAGGCACGCGGAGAAGACGATGTATCCCGAAATTCACACCCTTGCAGATGCTAATCTCCATTTGGAGCGGTGTGGAGGCACAATGCTCCCCAAGAAATCACTAGGGCCACCGTAATCTCCTCACGCCCTCGCACAATGCAAGGTGTCATGATTCCACTAAGGGACCCTTGAGGGCGGTTACCGAACCCGTACAAATGACAACCCTTGGGGGCGGTCACCGAAACCCGTACACTTTGGCCACCCTTGGGGGCGGTCACCGAAACCCGTCAAATTGCTCGGGGCGATCTCCACAACCTAATTGGAGACCTCGAAGCTTGCCCGGAGCTTTACACCACAATGATTGAGCTCCGAACACCACCAACCGTCTAGGGTGCCCAAGCACACAAGAACAAGCTCAAGGGTACCAAGCACCCAAGAGTAATAAGATTCTCAACTTGTAACTTCCATGTATCACAGTGGAGAACTCAAACCGATGCACCAAATGCAATGGTAAGGGCACACGGAGTGCCCAAGTCCTTCTCTCTCAAATCCCACCGAAGCAACTAATGCTAGGGAGGAAAATGAGAGGAAGAACAAGAAGGAGAGCACCAAGAACTCCAAGAACTAGATCCAAGGGGTTCCCCTCACATAGAGGAGAAAGTGATTGGTGGAAATGTGGATCTAGATCTCTTGTCTCTTTTCTCTCAAAAACTAGCAAGAATCCATGGAGGGATTGAGAGTTAGCAAGCTCGAAGAAGGTCAACAATGGGGGAAGAACACGGGCTCAAAGGATAAGGTTCGTTGGGGAAGAAGACCCCCTTTTATAGGAGGGGGAAAATCCAACCGTTATCCTCACAGCCCGCACCGAGCGGTACTACCGCTCCTAGGAGCGATACTACCACTAGGGCGGCAGAAGCCAAAAGAAACAACACTGCAACGGGGCAACATGGCGGAACTACTGCAAGAGCGGTACTACCGCGAGACCTTGCGGTACTACCGCGCATCCATGGATGTAAAAAATTACAGCCGCACCTACGTCCGCTGGACCTAGCTACGAGAGAAAGCCGACACGGTACTACCGCTCACAGGGAGCGGTACTACCGCATAAGGGCGGATGTAAAAAATTACTTCCGCGCCTACTACCGCAAGCATCAGCGCCATGACACGAGGCAGCGGTACTACCGCTCACCAGGAGTGGTACTACCGCGTAGGGCACGGAAGTAAAAAATTACTTCCGCGCCTACTTCCGTGCACGCCAGCGTTCTGGGCTAGAGGCAGCGATACTACCGCTCACCAGGAGTGGTACTACCGCTAGCCCCTGCGGTACTACCGCTCCCTTGAGCAGTACTACCGCATGCCACAGAGGCTTTAGCACTTGGATGCCTTCAAAACGCAGCTAGAGACAACAGACGGATCCAATAAAACCAGAACTGCCATAACTTCTGCAAATGAGCTCCGAATTGAGCAAACTCAAGCTTGTTGGATACAAGACAACGAGTAGCATCAAAACAACGAGAAACCTCCAACACAGAAGAACCGACAGAACCTCCAACATCGAAAACATCATAGAAGATGCATGTGAACTCCGTTTTCGATGAACTCAAGCTTGTCATCAAGATGACCATAAGCTCCAAATCTCACAAAGAGAACCAAACAAGAACCAAGAAAGATGATGCAAGGATGCAGTGGTTTGAGCTCTCTACAAACAATACGATCAAGCTACTCATTGGGAGCCCCCCTTGATAGTACGACAATCGATCCTATAACCCGGTCTCCCAACTACCACCATGAAACCGGTAAAATAGAAAACCTATCAAGAGCAAACCTTTGCCTTGCACATGGTCCACTTGAGCTAGATGATAACGATCTTGACTCCCTCAAGTTGGACCACCTTTCTTGATTGTGTTGGCTCGATGAAGACTAGTTGATTGCTCCCCCATACTCCACTATAGGTGAGCCACTCTTCCGCACATCTTCACAAATCCATTGTTACCATAACGGACGGCAAGCTTCAAGCATTTGATATCTTCGTGATGCTCCACTTGAACTTGCACACCGCAACCTAACCCCACAAAGAACTCTCACGAATACCATGGGTTAGCATACAAAGCGTAATGGACAATGCTTACCATATCATGGGATCACTTGATCCCTTGGTACATCTTGTACGCTTTGTGAGTTGATCACCTTGATTTACTCTTTGACTTAGTCTTGATCAACCTCTCACATGACCAATCTTTAGGTAATTCCTTGAAAAGCACCTTGGTCATCACAAACTCTCCTTGAAACCAACAAATGGTCTTCACGAAAAGCCTATGGAAAAATCCTTCAAATATAATTCAAGGCAACCATTAGTCCATAGAGATTGTCATCAATTACAAAAACTAAACATGGGGGCACCGCATGTTCTTTCAACTATAGACTAAACCAACAATATAACTGCTATTTCTTGGCTCGTACCTATGTGGAAGTCTCGTTTGATTAATTTTTTAGGGTTAAAAAATTAACTAGAAGAACTTGGTTGGGTACACCCTCTCTCAAAAATCTTTTTTTGTAAGGAGGAGTGCAAGCCGATGATGTTAATACATAAGTATAGTGCAATTTATCAACACGACACCTTTTTTGACACTTTGTCTTTGGAAAAAACCTCCCCATATATTAATTGGTTAAGAGGTTATTACAATCATGCCTTATAGCATACACTAGCAAGGCGAAAAACTATTAAGCAGAATATTATCCGACAAAACTATACTTCGCAATCTCATGCGCCACCATGTATTGGCTTATTGATTAATCTTAGACAGTTTAAGACTTATGAGGACTTTAGAAATATTTATCCCTTCCTTCTTCAGATCAATGAGAGGGGACCTGTCAAGATATCATTTGTAAGGAAGGAAGCCACAAATAAACAATCAACCTCTAAAATAATAGGTTTGTGAAGGGCGATGCCCATATAGAGACCGCCAATACACGCCTAAAGCTTCGCTTCTTCCACGCTACTACATGACCCAATAAAATCCCACGAAGTATGACGACCTCACCAGAAAAGTTCCTCGCAACAATCTTCTCCACAAAATTGACGTCGGCGTTGCTCTTGACATAATCGTGAGGGAGGCTGGCACATCACATGTAACCTCAAAGGATAATTGACAAGCCCAAATTAGCCATCACCCTTTACCTTTGTTGTTTGAAACCACCTCTGCCCTGTAGTGACAACATGAGAAAGAGGACCAATAATTAGCCACAAAATTAGCAGAGGCAGAGATGGATTCCATCCATTTACCAAAAATCAAATCATTCCTTAAATATCAGACTCTCCTTATAACCACACAAGATCAAAGCAAAGATAATGGTTGGTTCTAGCATTCTGTAAGTTGTCATCCGGTTGCAAAAACAAGTGTTGAACACCGTAGGGCATCTCCAACGCCGACTCATGAAATTGACACAATATTCGTCCATGGATACGGATACGGAAACCGGCCATCCAACCGCATCACCTAAACGTTCGCCTAGTTTTGGCATCCTTCATTTCAAATGCTTAACGATTTGTTATGAGAGCAAACCAAGGTGTGGTGTTATAGCATCCGATCACAACCAAAAAGAGATGGATGTTCATAACTTTTACATGCGTACGTTCACAAAAGTTTAAGGCTGGCAGTCGTGTAATAAAGTGGCATTTTTGCCCCCAGACCAGATGTCTGTGCATCCTCGCTCACTCAGCCGCCGGCTCCCGTGCTTCATCCGCTTTCTTCTTGGCCACCTTCATCTCGCCCGCCACGCGCTTCAACATCTTAACACAGATGACATGCAGGATCATCGCCGCATGGGGATCCAACTCTTCCATCCTCATGGTCACCATTTTGGTATCCTCCAAAGCGGCCATGAGCTCAACCCTTCTCTCTTCTAGCTTGGTCTTCTTTTTTCGAGGCTGATCTTCTTCTCGGTTGCCGTCATCAAGATGTTAAACTCCTCCACCTCTTTTCCCTACTTCACATCATAGCGCTTGATACATGCCTCCTTCGTCTTCGCGAAGATGTCCTCAAAACTCTCCATCATCTTGGCCGCCACCTCCTCTTGATCCTTTGTCTTCTTTCTGAGGCAGTGGGCTTGCCGTGTCGCTGAGCTAGTCTTGTGGACGGCCATGTTCTCTAGATCCTTCACCTCCCTTGGCTCCGGTGGCTCTTCGTACGAGTCCATGCAGCGGCGGGCGGCGAAAAGCGCGGGAATTGGGGTGGATGGCAACGACGATTGGAGCGAAGAGGGTGGGAGAAGTATGGGTTTTAGCGTGGAAACAGTGTGGACTCCAAATGCGTGGGCTACGCTCGGTTTTGGGTGGGCCGGGGTTGTCGGAGTTTTACATAACGAAGATCTGGACTCCCACAAAGTTGCGGAGAAATGGACATGCAAACACGTTCGTAGACAAATACAGGTCCACCTTAGATGCAAAGTGTGTTCGCACAGCTTGGTTTGGACATTTACGGGCTATTTAAGGGTTCACGTTGGTGATGCCCTTGCCATAATACGATTCCCAAGTACTGTTCGACGACTGATCAGTATCAGTCGTGCCTATACAGAGCACACCACGTAGCAGAAGAGTATGACCCAGACATGAAGAAGGAAAATAGGAGTACCACCAAGACGACCAAATGCTTTGCGACTTCCGGTTCTACGTTTGCTCCGGCCGGGTCTCCGGCACCAATTTCCTATCTTCTCCCTTTTTCCTGCAACCAGTCAAACACGTTTAATCTGTCTGGCCGATCCCCTTGGCTCCATGCGTAGCTAGCAGAAATAACGGGCATTGATTTTCATTAGTTGGAGAGAAAAGCAGAGATCAGCCCGAGATTATAAATGCAAAAAATTCTAGGTTGGCTGAACAAACATTTTTGATCCGTTTCTTAAGAGAGGGACTAAACCAAGCGCTTTCAACAAAGGAGGTGCAAGTGGCAATGTTGGGTGCCTTGCTCCTTTCTTGCGCGCTACGCACGTCCCTAGCTAAACTTAATTGGTTCATGGTCAGATCTAAGTCAAACAGTCCATTTTTTCTGATGGCTAATATATGATCTATGTGTTACCTCTGTCCCTGTTTACACATCATCCTTTTTTGAAATTGAAGTTTGGCCAATACAGTACAATTTAATACGGATGGAATAGTAGTATATTTTCGCAGCCTCACATAGCAGCCGCCTCCTCTCCCAAGCTTAGGTTTTCTTCGCCTCCCGCCGGCGCCGTCGCCGGTCTGTCTCGTCTCCGGTCACCGTACGGCCATGGAGGCGCGGTGGATCCCGGCTCTTGCCGTGTGAGGGCTCCGTTTTTAGATATTGCTTTGTGTTTTGTTAGGATTTGTGTCTTACTCAGGAAGGCGGGACGACAACAGCTCCTTAAAGATGGAATACGGTTCTTCCCGCCTAGCCCCCGTCCCGATGGTGCGTCTAGAACCGTTAGTGATTGTGTGGAGATGCGTTTCTGGCGGATCTATCTTTGGTGGATCAGTTCGTCGCTCGTCTACTCATGTATCTTCAGGTTAGATCATTTCTATCCACGCCACTTTTCATCAGCGACGGTTGCTTCTCTGGTCCGCTGGTCTTATGGGGCCTTAACACGACGACTTCCCGACTGTCCACTACAACAAGTTTTGCCCGGCTTCGATGAGGAAGAGGCAATGACGGCGGCGCGTCTTAGGCTCGCTTCAGTTCTTGTAGTCGTTGCTAGGTGATCTATGAATTTGGATATATTTTTTGTTATTTCTGGTGTTTGTTGTACTGCCACGATTGGAGATGCGTAGATCAGAAGTTTTCTTGTAGAAAAAAAAGAATAGTAGTATATTTTTGACACTGTTGAGTATTATGTTTAGTTAGGAAATACGAGATAGACTAGGATATGTCATGGCTTGTCTTGTACTCCCACGAGGCTCAAGCAATAATAATCGATTCCACCAGTCCCTCTCTATCCCTTCTAACATGGTATTAGCCTAACCGATCCAAACCCTAACCGCCGCCCACCGCTTCCGCCCCGCGTGCCACCCCCGGGGCGGTCGGCTTCCATAACCGCCGTCGGGGGCCGCGCCGCCTGTACTAGGGTTCGTCAGCCGGTCGTGTTGGCTGGCTTCCTGGAGAGTCTTTTTTCCCGAGCCTTTACTCCGGGTTTTTCTCTCTCTCGCCGGTCGCTTTGATCGGCATTTCCTTTTTAGGTTTTCGATCTATGATCGTTTGCGTCGGCCGCCGCCGCCCTCGACCCCGCGCCTCTACTCCGACACCGGCACGATTGGCTGACCACTTCTTCGACTCAGCGCCCTCGCATGACAGGCGACCCGTCACGGCCGTCGTCCGTGCCTCTGCGCGCCCATCGCCATGCGCGGGCCGTCGCCTCCCTACTCCGAACATGATTCCTGCATCACCACCCGCCTCCGCCTCCGCAGCGTATGTACGGCCGCCTCCGCACGGCGTTGCATTCGCCGCTCAGGGCCGGTCGCTCGGGCGCCGCTGCGTTGGCCGCCCGGGCGCCGACATTGATGCGCTCGTCCGTCCGTCGTCACATGCCGGTCGTCGTCGCCGATTTCAGCTCAGACTCCGCCACCACCCCTCTGTTGGGGAACGTTGCAGAAAATAAAAAAATTTCCTACGGTTTCACCAAGATCAATCTATGAGTTCATCTAGCAACGAGAGAGAGGAGTGCATCTACATACCCTTGTAGATCGAGCGGAAGCGTTCATGAGAACGGGGTTGAGGGAGTCGTACTCGTCGTGATCCAAATCACCGGAGATCCTAGCGCCGAACGGACGGCACATCCGCGTTCAACACACGTACGGTAAGCGTGACGTCTCCTCCTTCTTGATCTAGCAAGGGGAAAGGAGAGGTTGAGGAAGAGAGCTCCAGCAGCAACACGACGGGGTGGTGGTGGTGGAGAGGCAGTACTCCGGCAGGACTTCGCCAAGTTCTTAACGGAGGAGGAGAGGTGTTGGGGAGGGGAGGGGCTGCGCCTTGATGTTGTGTGCAGCCTCCCTCGCCTCTATTTATAGGGAAGGGGAAGGGCGGCCCCTCTAGATGAGATCTAGAGGGGGCCAAGGGAGGGGCTTGCCCCCAAGCAGGGGCGCCCCACTAGGGTTTCCCCCAACCCTAGGCGCATGGGCCCAAGGGGATGCGCCCAGCCCTCCAGGGCTGGTTCCCTGCCCACTACGGCCCATGAGGCCCTCGAGAGAGGTGGCCCCTCCTGGTGGACCCCAGAACCCCTCCGGTGGCCCGGTACAACATCGATATGCCCCAACCTTTCCGTGATCAGATGACAATTTCCCATATATAAATCTTCACCTCCGGACCATTCCGAACTCCTCGTGATGTCCGGGATCTTATCCGGACTCAACAACATTCGTAATCACATACAAGTCTTCCTAATAACCCTAGCGCCATCGAACCTTAGTGTGTAGACCCCACGGTCCGGGAATCATGAGACATGACCGAGACAGCTCTCCGCCAATAACCAACAGCGGATCTGGATACCCATGTAGGCTCCCACATGTTCCACGATGATCTCATCGGACGAACCACGATGTCGAGGATTCAAGCAACCCGTATACAATTCCTTTGTCAATCGGTGCGTTATTTGCCCGAGATTCGATCGTCGGTATCCCAATACCTCGCTCAATCTCATTACCGGCAAGTCACTTTACTCGTACCGCAATGCATGATCCCGTGACCAAACACTTGGTCACTTTGAGCTCATTATGATGATGCATTACCGAGTGGGCCCAGAGATACCTCTCCGTCATACACGGAGTGACAAATCCAGCCTCGATCCGCGCCAACCCAATGTACACTTTTGGAGATACCCGTAGTATACCTTTATAGTCACCCGATTACGCTATGATGTTTGGTACACCCAAAGCACTCCTACGGTATCCGGGAGTTACACGATCTTATGGTCTAAGGAAAAGATAATTGACATTGAAAAAGCTCTAGCAAACGAACTACACGATCTTGTGCTATGCTTAGGATTGGGTCTTGACCATCACATCATTCTCCTAATGATGTGATCTTGTTATCAATGACATCCAATGTCCATAGTCAGGAAACCATGACCATCTGTTGATCAACGGGCTAGTCAACTAGAGGCTCACTAGGGACATATTGTGGTCTAAGTATTCACACATGTATTACGATTTCCGGATAACACAATTATAGCATGAATAAAAGACAATTATCATGAACAAGGAAATATAATAATAATCCTTTTATTATTGCCTCTAGGGCATATTTCCAACACCCGCCTCCACCGAGCGGCGTCCACGATCTCGTGAGCGATCAGATTGATCACCCGCCCGCGCCGCGATCCGCCCCACCCACGATGTGCAACCGATCGGGCCCGTCGGTTGCATGCGCCTCCGCAGGTCCCGTGAAGATTGTCCCGAGTACAACGTGCCCCTCCACCGATTAAGCATCGGCTGCCGTTGCGTCGCCCCGTCGGGCCGCAACGCCGTTGCCCCGTGGTTCTCCCCACGGCTGCATCGACCTACCTGCTGCCGCTGCGTCGCCCTTTGGGCCGTAGTGCACGGCCCACGGTCTACCGTTGCCCCGAGGATGTTTGTTCCAGGCTGTCTCCATGGTTGCACCGCCCCTCGCGCTGCCACTGCGTTGCCCCATCGGGCCGTAGAAAGCGTGGCACGCGGTCTCCGCCGCCGCCCGAGGTCGTCCCCGCGATTGCATCGACCCGTGCTCTGCCGCTGCGCCACCCCTTCGGGTCGTAACGTCGTGGCCCGGGGTCACCTCCGCCGCCCCGAGGTCTTCCCGCCGTCGCCCCGACCCGCCTGCTGCCACTGCGTCCCCCCTTCGAGCCATAGCATCGCGGCCCGCAGTCCACTCCGCCGCCCCCGTGCGTCGACTTCACGTGGTAAGCGCCGCGTCGCCTCCCTTGGCGTGGGAACTCCACTGTCCGCGTCGGTCTTCATCACGCTGTTGGGTTCTACTCGCCTACTATGAGCATCGATGATGCGCTCCTAACCAAGCCGCGCCGCCGCTGTCAGGCCGCTACCACTCTTCTTTGGCCCCGCTGCAGCTCGCTCACCCGAGCCGAGCCGAGCCGCCGGTCCACCCCCTTCGTTTTCGTCCAGCACCAGCTCGTCGTCAGTGTCGCCATCATCTTCCCCGACCACTTCGTCTACTCGAACCACCGTTGGCAACATCGGCCCCGCGCCGCTTGGCGCCGCAACCGTCGTCAAGTCTTCTCTGCTGCCCCCTTCGACTCCTCGACATGGCGTACAGCTCGTGCAGGTCCCTCGTCTACACATGCCTGGTGCTGGCAACACCGATGTGTGCCTTCGTCCACGATGTGTCCCCGGGCCTGGCAAGCCTGGTGCGGCGCTTCGTCAACTTCGTCTTCTTCCGTCTACGCATGCCCGATGCTGGCAACACCAATGCATGCCTACATCCACGATGTGTCCCCGGACTTGGCGAACCCCGCGTGACGCGTCGTCAACAATGTCCTCTCCCTGGCGCACCACTGCTTCGACACCACTGCGCCCATGACTAATTCGACACCTCCTTGCGCCCGTGGCTCCACGGCGACTTCCTCGACACCGGCTACCCCGAATTGACATCGACCACGGTGTTCTTCGCACGGCTACCTCGACCACAGCTACACCACCCACGATCTCGACTACCTCGACAAACGGCACAAAGGGCTACCGCCTTGCTTGAGCAACTTTGCCGATTTCCACTCCAGGCACGCCTTCCGCGATGCATCGACCATTACGGCCGCGGGGTCGGGGGGGGGGTCCTTCCGCTGGCCTTCAGATTCTTCTCTAGCCTCACCGTCTGTGTCGGTACCGTTGTGACTGTGGGGGGATGTTGAGTATTATGTTTAGTTAGGAAATACGAGATAGACTAGGATATGTCCTGGCTTGTCTTGTACTTCAAATTCATCGTTGTACTCATATATATATGTCCACGAGGCTTAAGCAATAAACATCAATTCCACTAATCTTTCGCTATCCCTTCTAACAATCACGTAACTTTAGTTTTGCTGGCCAAAAAGATGGTCAAATTTGAACCTCAAAAATATGTGTGTGCCTTATAAATATGGAGGGAGGGAGTAATACTTTAACTTTGAAGAAAAAGATGACGAGAGTCAAATGCGAACGAGAACAAGCCACACGTGTTTCACAATATGTAACTATCAACTTTGATTTTGTTTTTGCGAATTCGTAATATTGAGGTGCCACAGTTTTGGTACACTAAACACCTTCCGTGCACCCTACAAATAAAAACTTTTATAAATAGGATTGCAGGCCAACAATGGAGAACGGATGTTTGGCTCTCAGCCTCCATGGAGGCCTTTATTTTTCAAAAATTCAAAAATCAAACTTTTCAATTTCAAAAAAATCTGAAAAAATTAGGCAAATAAACAAGGATGTTATTTGTATATGTGTAAATCTTTAGGATGAAATATGTTGAAGTGCGACCTGTACAAAAAAAACAAATTAATGGCCTGAGAGGATGAATAGTATCCTGTGTTAAAAAGCCCTAGATTTGTCTTTTTTGCACAATCCTCATTTCAACGTATTTTTCCTTAAAAATTTACACACATGTGTGTTATGCCTTCGTGTATATCTGTATGTTCTTCAGAATTTTTTGAATGTAAAAATATAAAATTTGATGAAATTTGAAATTTGAATTGGAAGACCTCCATGGAGGCTGTTAGACTCTGTATATACTGGGCCTACATGTATTATAATTGTAATTGTATTTGTACACAATGATGTACCCCCTATATAATACAAACGCCACCCCACGTTAGAGGTGCGCCACAAACCCTAAACCCTTTGTTTTACATGGTATCACGCCTAGCGATCTAACCTAATGTCTTCCGCTCCGCCCCCGCCGCCAGCCGCCGACACCGCTGCTGCCCTAGCAGCGGCCCTCGCCGCCGCATCGACTGCCGCCGCCGCTGGTGTGGTTTCCCGCCCCGTCGCCTCGCCGATGGCCCTCACAGACCATGTGTTTCTGCCGCCGTCGCTCGCGGCTCTCCTCTATGGAGGGGTTGCGCCCTACATGACGGAAGGCACGCTTGGCCCCTGTCGACGCGGTCTGCGGGCTACCAGTACGCCGGCCCCGTCGCCTACCAGTACGCCGGCAACTCCTCGTAGCCTGCTGCATCTATGCTGCTTCCAGCCGCCACGTACCCTCTGGTACCTGCGCCACCCTCGGCCGCCTCGCATCCGATGATGCGCCCGGTCGTGTCTGATCCTGCTGCCCCCGTCTACACCGCAGTAGGCTACTCTGTCGCCAACGCCCCCACGCGGCCTACGTCGGTGTAACGCCCTCGATGCGGCTATATCTCCCACGTGTCGAAGCACGACTTAGAGGCATAACCGCATTGAAAGCAATGTCGCAAGTGAGGTAATCTTCACACAACCCATGTAATATATAAGGGGAAGAGATACATAGTTGGCTTACAGTCGCCACTTCACACAATACATAAATAAACATCCATCATCCAGATTACACTCAAGGTTCGACTACGGAACCAAAATAAAAGAAGACTACCCCAAATGCTACACAGATTCCCGATCCTCCCAACTGGGCTCCACTACTGATCATCAGAAAAAGACACATAGTAACGACCACGTTCCTCGTCGAACTCCCAGTTGAGCTCGGTTGCGTCATCTGCACTGGCATCGTCGGCACCTGCAACTATTTTGGTAGAATCTGTGAGTCATGGGGACTCGGCAATCTCACACCCGCGAGATCAAGACTATTTAAGCTTATAGAAAGGACAAAGTTGTGAGGTGGAGCTGCAGCAAGCGACTAGCATATATGGTGGCTACATTCGCAAAAGAGAGCGAGAAGAGAAGCAAGGCACGGTCGTGAAGCTAGTAGCGATCAAGAAGTGATCCTGAACTACTTACGCCAAACATAACTCCAACACGTGTTCACTTCCCGGACCACGAGAAGAGACCATCACGGTTACACACGCGGTTGATGTGTTTTAATTAAGGTCAACTTCGGGTTTTCTACAACCGGACATTAACAAATTCCCATCTGCCTCATAACCGCGGGCACGGCTTTCGAAAGATAATACCCTGCAGGGGTGTCCCAACTTAGCCCATAATAAGCTCTCACGGTCAACGAAGGATATTCCTTCTACCGGGAAGACCCGATCAGTCTCGGAATCCCGGACTACAAGACATTTCGACAATGGTAAAACAAGACCAGCAAAGCCGCCCGAATGTGCCGACAAATCCCGATAGGAGCTGCACATATCTCGTTCTCAGGGCACACCGGATAGGTCAGCCTACGAGTAAAACCAGCCCTTGAGTTGCCCCGTGGTGGCCCCGCAGTCTGCCCGGTTCGGACCAACACTCGAAGGAGCACTCGCCGGGGGCTAAAATAAAGATGACCCTCGGGCTCGCGAAAACCCAAGGGAAAAGTAATAGGTGGTAGGTAGTCAAATGGTAAAACCAAAGTTGGGCATTGCTGGAGGAGTCTTATTCAAAGCGAACTGTCAAGGGGGTCCCATAAATCACCCAACCGTGTAAGGAACGCGAAATCAAGGAACATAACACCGGTATGACGGAAACTAGGGTGGCAAGAGTGTAACAAAACACCAGGCATAAGGCCGAGCCTTCCACCCTTTACCAAGTATATAGATGCATTAATTAAATAAGAGATATTGTGATATCCCAAAATATCCATGTTCCAACAAGGAACAAACTTCATCTTCACCGCAACTAGCAACGCTTATAAGAGGGCTGAGCAAAGCGGTAACATAGCCAATCAACGGTTTGCTAGGAAAGGATGGTTAGAGGTTTGACATGGCAATATGGATGGCATGATATAGCAAGTGGTAGGTAACGAGCATAGGCATAGCAAAGAGCGAGCATCTAGCAAGCAAAGATAGAAGTGATTTCGAGGGTATGGTCATCTTGCACGCAAGGTTGTCGAGTTGTCGAAAGCTTGATCCTCGTAAGCGTTCTCAACAGGTTCCTCGCTCACGCACTCGCCTCCGGCTCTACCCAAAGCAAGAACACAAGCAAAGGACCAACAATCAATCACGGCGATGCACAAACAACATGATGCAAAACATGGCATGATATGCGAGATGTGAGATGCAATGCATATGCGTGCTCTGGAAGGAAAATGATGAACAAGGCATCAACTTGGCAAACCAAGTATGCCGCTAGAAAGGTGAGATGATTTCGGTTGAAATCGATATAAAGATCACCGGAATCGGATGCACGGTTTGCAAATGACAAGCAAAACAAGAATGGCACAAATCTGCCATTAACAGCATGATACCACATAACAAGCAACAAGAAATTAAGCTACTGCACCCAAACGTACCAACAAAGCATATGGCAGTGATCTACTAAAGATACTTGACAAAAGATGAACACTGATCTACGGCTAATTCACAACATAACAGGTCCAAACAAGCATGGCAAAAATGCAAAATATATCAGCTTCACAGACTTAGTGAAAATACTGAACATGGCAGAATCAGCATCCGGAAGCAATGTTCAGAGCAAGCAATAAACATGCTACAGGAACTTATAATAGAAAAAAAAAGGCATGGCATGAATCTACTCAAAGCATAGAACAAAAGTCCCTTACTGACCATGAGCCAAAAGGGATTAGAAAATGTAATAGCACACATGTCAATATAGCAAGTTCCGTTAACAGATTCAGCAAACAGTGCATGACATTGACAGAATTATGAAGGCATCTTCGCGAGCTCGATGCACTCACTACAGAGCATTTCATGATAAACTAAGCATACATCCATCAAGAAAACATGGCATAGAAGCTATACATGGCAATAAAAACATCATAGCATACACGGATCAACTACAACAACCTTGGCAAAATTGAATAACATGTAAACAATCTGCCAGGAAACATTTTATAGCAAAAGTAGAGCTCGATTGACTCAATCTATGGCACTCCATAATTGCAAACAAGGGCATGGATGGATAGAGCATAACCATATGTTCAAAACATCCTTACTGAAGTATCTCAAAATAAGCATGGATCTCTCTGTAGCATCAATATTAGATGGCATAAAAATAACAGCAGAACAGGGGCTGAAATCAGCAACATCATGAAGCCTAGTTTGCATGCTTGTGCTAGTCACCACAGAGATCACAAAAATACATGGCATACACCCTTGTAAAGATGACATGGCATATTACAAAACACATGTAGGACTCAAGTTCATAGGATGCACACATCAATCATGGCAAAAATGACAAAAGTGCATGTACAGATAAAAAATCTGAAACTAACATCACATAGCCCTCTTCCAACAGCATTTCGGGCATCAAGATGAGCTCAAATGAAAATGATGCAATGAGGTGAAATGATGTACTCGTCGATACGAACAATTCGGTATGCTATACGCTCAAATCGGAGCCACGGGTGCCAAGTTATGATGCGATGAAAATGCAACAAATAATCTGCAGAATAAATAACTTAGAGGAAAACCGGGGCTCGGGGAAAGTCAACCCTAGTGGATCTAGATCCGCTCGGCCATGGATCGAGGATTGCCGGCGGCGGCTCGCCGAGCTGGGTGCGGAGGAGGCCGGAGACGAGGTCGGGCCGGCGCGGTCGCTGCTGGCCGCGGCGGCGGCGGCGGCGCAAGGGCAGGCCGGCGGGCGGCGGGCGGGCGGCGGGGGCGGGCGGGAGGCGACGGAGCGGGCGCGGCCGGGCGGCACGTGGCGATCGGGCGGCAAGGTGGGGTGGCGTGGGCCGGAGGGCTCGCCTGGCCAGCAGCTCGCTGGAGCCGACGGCGATGCGGGCGCGGATCGCCCACGTGGCGGCTGTGGAGTGGTTGGCGGCGGCGGTCGGACACGTCCGCCCGGGTCCGGACGGTGTCCGGCGCGCGGAGAGGAGCAGGGCTAGGGTTAGGGTAGGAAATGATCCGGGATTTCGGGGGAGGGGGTGTTTTTATAGGTAGGAGGAGCTAGGAAGCTCCAAATGAGGTGTAGTTTTCGCCCACATGATCGTGATCCGACGATGGAGAGCATGGAAGTGACTTAGATGGGTTATTGGGCTGTTTTGGAGGGGTTTTGGGCTGCAACCCAAAAGAGGCCTTTGCGGTTATGCGGTTAACCGTTGGAGTATCAAACGAGCTCCAAATGACTCGAAACTTGACAGGTGGTCTACCGGTGGTGTACCAAGGCCACTTGGCAAACCTCGGTCCATTCCGAGAACGTTTGACACCCGCTCACGAAAAAGAGACAAGAGGGGTGCGCCGGTGCATGTAGGAGTGTCGGATTGCAAAACGGACAACGGGGAAAATGCTCGGAATCATGAGACGAACACGTATGCGAATGCGATGCACATGATGACATGATATGAGATGCATGACATGGACAAAATGCAAAAAAAGACAAAAACCCAACCACGGAGGGAATACCATAGCACATAGCCGAAAATGGCAAGAGTTGGAGCTACAAATATGGAAAGTTACATCCGGGGTGTTACAGCCGGCTATGGTGGTCCTCCTCTGTACGGTGCCCCGTACGGTCCTTCGCCAGCAGCGCGTCCTCCATATGGCACGTATCCTGGTCCGGCGCCCCCGCTACCTCTTCGCCGTATGGCCCGCCGACGGCGTACGGTGCACCCCCGTCCTATGGCACCGCGATGTATGGCGCTCCACATCAGCCTCCGTCTGTGCCACCGCCCTACATGGACCTTGAAGCTGCTTTGGCTGCGATCTCCTCGCCGGCGTTCCTGTTCTCGCACCTCCTCCCGGTGAAGCTCAAGCCGGATAACTACCTCCACTGGCGCGCACAAGTGCTTCCACTCCTTCGTAGCCATTACTTGGAGGGCTTTGTCGATGGTACCCTGCCGTGTCCACCGCCGCGTCATCCGATGTTTCGCGCATGGATTGCTCAGGACCAAGACATCCTCTCGGCGATACAATCCTCCCTAGGGGAGGGTGTTGCCGGGCTGGTTCTCTTCGCTGCGACCTCTCACGAGGTGTGGGACATCCTGGAGTCGAGTTTCTCGTCTCAGTCTACTGCGCAAGTCATGTCCATCCGCACGAAGCTTGCCGAGACCCATAAGGACAGCGGTACTATGACCGCCTTCTACAACAAGATCAAGAAGTTGGCCGACACTCTTGCTTCCATTGGAGAGCCTCTTCGCGACACTGAGTTCACGGTCTACATCCTCGCGGGCCTTGATAGCGACTACGACTCACTGGCATAGGTGATCAATGAACGCAAGGTTCCTATCCGTCCTCAGGACCTCTACAGCCGCCTCCTCTCGACGGAGCAACGACTCAACGCACGCTGCCCGGACATCCCCGTGGACCCCTCTGTTAATTTTGCGTACCGCGGTAAAGGAGGTGGCCATGGCCCTTCTTCTGCTCCCTCGGCTGGGGGGGGGGGGGCAAACCCGGTGGTGCATCCTCGGGTCAGCAGCCGCCGTCGCGCCCTGGCTCCTCTGTGGTCACCGTTGATGGCCGTCCACGTGCATGTTGTGCTGCTTGTGGTGCAGCTCAGCCGTGTCAACTTTGTGGCCTGCCGGGTCATGTCGCCTCTTGTTGTCATCGTCGCTTCAAGACCGACTTCCTCGGCCTCGGCAACAACGGCAAGGGCAATGATCGCCAAGTCCTCATGGCGCAACAAGGGCATACACCCTCATATCTTGTTGATCCTACATGGATACTGGAGCTACAGCTCACGTGACTAATGAACTGGGCAAGCTCACCGTTCAGCAACCCTACCATGGCCACGACATGGTTCACACAGCGGATGGGGCAGGTATGCACATCTCTCATATTGGTCAGGCATCACTTCTCACAAACACCTCTAGGAATTTGCATCTTAGAAATGTTCTTCGTGTTCCCTCTGTTACTCGTAACTTACTCTCTGTTCCTAGACTTACTCAGGATAATAATGTCTTTTGTGAGTTTCACCTGTTTCATCTTCTTGTTAAGGACCGAGCTATGAGGGACATACTTCTTAGAGGTTGTTTTCGCGAGGCTTGTATGCTCTGGATGCGCCCACCGCCGTTCCTGCTGTTGCTGCTGAGTTTCAGGTCTTCAGCGGGGTTCGCGTGTCTCCTGCTTTATGGCATTCTCGCCTTGGTCATCCAGCACTACCCATTGTTCGCCATGTTCTCCACTGTCATGAATTACCGTCAGAATCTAGAAATAATGATGTTGCTATCTATGATGCCTGTCAGCAAGGCAAGAGTCATCAGTTACCTTTTTCTGTTTCCAGCCATATAGTCAAAACTCCTCTTGAGCTTGTGTTTTCAGATGTATGGGGCCCGGCCCAACTATATGTTAGTGGTCATGAATATTATGTCAGTTTAATGCTTAAAGTCGGTTTACTTGGTTATATCTTCTTAAACGCAAGTATGATGTTTTTGATGTGTTTCTTAAATTTCAAGCACATGTTCAGCGTCTTCTCAATCATAAGATCATTCATGTACATTCGGATTGGGGGGGGGGGGGGGTGAGTACCGCAATCTTAGCACTTTGTTTGAAAAACTTGGGGTTGCTCATCGTGTGTCCTGCCCACACATACATCAGCAGAATGGTTCAGCCGAACGTAAGCATCGTCATATTGTTGAAATTGGGTTAACTTTGCTAGCACATGCATCTGTTCTGTTTCGGTTTTGGAGTGATGCTTTCACTACCGCCTATTTTCTTATAAATAGGCTTCCTTCACGACTCCTTAATATGAAAACTGCACTTGAACTCTTGCTTGGTCAAATTCCTGATTACACGTTTCTTAAGGTGTTTCGTTGTGCATGCTGGCCACACCTTCGTCCCTATAATAATCGCAAGCTTGAGTTTAGATCCAAAAAATGTGTCTTCCTTGGGTATAGTTCTATTCACAAAGGGTATAAATGTCTTCATGTTCCGTCTAATCGTGTGTATATTTCCCGCGATGTCGTTTTTGATGAACATGTTTTTCCCTTTTCTGCTCTTCCGACCTCTGTCGCCACCTCCACACTGTTGGAAATATGCCCTAGAGGCAATAATAAAAGGATTATTATTATATTTCCTTGTTCGTGATAATTGTCTTTTATTCATGCTATAATTGTATTATCCGGAAATCGTAATACACGTGTGAATACATAGACCATAATATGTCCCTAGTGAGCCTCTAGTTGACTAGCTCGTTGATCAATAGATAGTCATGGTTTCGACTATGGACATTGGATGTCGTTGATAACGGGATCACATCATTAGGAGAATGATGTGATGGACAAGACCCAATCCTAAGCATAGCACAAGATCGTAGTTCGTTTTGCTAGAGCTTTTCCAATGTCAAGTATCTTTTCCTTAGACCATGAGATCGTAACTCCGGATACCGTAGGAGTGCTTAGGTGTACCAAACGCCACAACGTAATCGGGTGACTATAAAGGTACACTACGTGTATCTCCGAAAGTGTCTCTGGGTTGGCACGGATCGAGACTGGATTTGTCACTCCAGATACGGAGAGGTATCACTTGGGCCCACTCGGTAGTGCATCATCATAATGAGATCAAAGTGACCAAGTGTCCGGTCACGGATCATGCATTACGGTACGGGTAAAGTGACTTGCCGTAACGAGATTGAACGAGGTATTGGGATACCGACGATCGAATCTCGCAAGTAACATACCGATTGACAAAGGAATTGTATACGGGTTGTTTGAATCCTCGACATCGTGGTTCATCCGATGAGATCATCAAGGAGAATGTAGGAGCCAACATGGGTATCCAGATCCCGCTGTTGGTTATTGCCCGAGAGCCGCCTCGGTCATGTCTCACGTGTCTCCGAACCCGTAGGGTCTACACACTTAAGGTTCGGTGACGCTTAGGGTTGTATGAATATGAGTATGCAGTAAACCGAATGTTGTTCGAGTCCGGATGAGATCCCGGACGTCACGAGGAGTTCCGAATGGTCCGGAGGTAAAGAATTATATATAGGAAGTGTTGTTTCGCCATCGGGAAAGTTTCGGTCACCTGTATTGTACCGGACCACCGGAAGGGTCCCGGGGTCCACCGGTGGGGCCACCCATCCCGGAGGGCCCCATGGGCTGAAGTGGGAGGGAACCAGCCCATAGTGGGCTGGTGCGCCTTGGCCCACCCCATGCGCCTAGGGTTGAAACCCTAGGGGGGGGGCGCCCACTCTGCCTTGGGCACTCCACCCCTTGCCGCCGCCCCTTGGGAGATTGGATCTCCAGGGCCGCCGCTCGGGGCCTATATAAAGGGAGGGGGAGGGCAGCCGCACTCTGAAGTTCCGCGCCTCCTCCCCCTACACCTCTTCCTCCTCCGCCACGAAGCTTGGCGAAGCCCCGCCGAATATCGCTGCTCCACCACCACCACGCCGTCGGCTGCTGCTGGAGCCATCTTCTTCAACCTCTCCTTCCCCTTGCTGGATCAAGAAGGAGGAGACGCCATTCGCCCGTCACGTGTGTTGAACGCGGAGGTGTCGTCTGCTCGCACTTTCGGTCATCGGTGATTTGGATCATCGCGAGTACGACTCCATCATCCACGTTCTAGTGAACGCTTCCGCACGCGATCTACAAGTGGTATGTAGATGCAATCTCTCTCCCATGACTCGTTGCTTAGATGAACTCATAGATGGATCTTGGTGAAACCGTAGGAAAATTTTAATTTTCTGCAACGTTCCCCAACACACACCGCCTGTGCACCCATCCACTACCTTGCCTGATCAATTTGTAGATGCTGCACATTCGCCCTCTTTGTTGTCTAACCATGGTGCAGGTATTGGGAGGGGTGCATGTTTGCAGCTTCTAGACGAGGAGGAACCGGCGGCTCCCTCATCCCCGACTCCTCACGTCAATTGGTCGGGTGCCTCCATGCCCCATGTAGCATGCCCGCCCGCGCCTGTGGCCTTGCCGCCCTCCGCCAGTGCCCCGGCCAAGCGGACTGGCTCGCCTCCCACACTTGGGCCTGGGAGTCCTCCGCTGGCCGCGTCGCCCGCCCTGCCCTCCACGTCGACCTCGCCTGGGCCGGCCTCGCCTGTGCGGCCCCCTACGCCGAGCTCGCCTGGGCCGGCCTCCCCTGGGCAGGCCTCGCCTGTGCAGCCCTCTATGCCGAGCTCGCCTAGGCCGGCCTCGCCCTCCAGTGGGCTGCTGACTCCTGCTGCGTCAACATCGTCCACGCCTCCACTGGCTACCTCGCCGTTGGCCTCTCCTAAGGTTGCGGTCTCATTGCCGCTGTCACCGGCGCCTTCACCACCACCGGCCCCAGCTCCTGTTCACCGTCCTCATACACGCAGTAAGAGTGGTGTGTTTCAGCCGAAGAAGCGCAAGGACGATACTGTTGCCTGGCTCGCGACTTGCATGGCGCAGGCACAGGCGGATCCTACTGCTGAACCACGACATTTTCAGGCAGCTATGAGCATTCCTCACTGGCGTCTTGTGATGGAACAAGAATACCAAGCTCTTCTCGAGAATTGTACGTGGTGTTTAGTTCCTCCCAAGGCGGGTGTCAATGTTATTGATTCCAAGTGGGTTTTTAAGGTCAAGCGACATGTCGATGGTTCTATTGAGAGATACAAGGCTCGCCTGGTTGCTAAAGGATTCAAACAGCGCCAGGGTCTTGATTATGAGGATACCTTCAGTCCGGTGGTTAAACTCACTACCATTTGACTTTTTCTCTCACTTGCTGTTACTCGTGGATGGTCTCTTCGCCAACTTGATGTTCAAAATGCCTTTCTTCATGGTGTACTCGAGGAGGAGGTCTATATGCGTCAGCCTCCTGGCTTTGCTGATTCCGCTCGTTCGCAGCATCTGTGTTGCCTTGTTAAGGCGCTCTATGGTCTGAAGAAGGCTCCGTGTGCTTGGCATGCACGCCTTGGCACCACTCTTCGGGCTCATGGTTTTGTTCCATCTACAGCTGACACCTCGCTGTTTCTTCTTCAGCGTCCTACAGTTACTATGTATCTGTTAGTCTACATTGATGATATCATCCTTGTCAGCTCCTCGGTGTTCGCTGCGGATCGCTTAGTTTCTTCCTTGCGTGCTGATTTTGCGGTTAAGGATCTTGGGAAGCTGCACTATTTTCTTGGTCCGGAGGTCTCGTAGACGGTTCGGTTTGACACCGACTCAGCGAAGTATTCTCTTGATGTTCTTCGACGTGCTGGTATGCTCAAGTGCAAGACTGCTACTACACCTATGTCCTCTACTGACAAACTGTCTGCTCTCGATGGTTCCCTTCTTTGTGCTGGTGAGGCCACTGAATATCGCAGTATTGTTGGTGGTCTGCAGTACTTGACTATCACTCGTCCAGATATCTCTTATGCTGTCAACCGTGTCTGTCAATTTCTGCATGCACCACGAGATTCTCATTGGACTGCTGTTAAGCGTATATTACGCTATATTCGGTTGACTACTTCTTATGGTTTGCATCTGCAACCGGCGACTTCTGGAGCTCTTTCCGCGTTCTCTGATGCAGACTGGGCTGGAAATCCGAATGACAGGCGATCAACCGGGGGCTACGCAGTGTTCCTTGGTGCTAACTTGATCGCCTGGAGTGCTCGTAAACAAGCAACAGTGTCCCGCAGTAGCATTGAGGCTGAGTACAAAGCAGTTGCAAATGCCACAGCTGAGCTGATTTGGATACAGTCCTTGCTTCGAGAGTTGAGGATCTCTCAGAAGCAACCTCCTGTTCTTTGATGTGATAATATCGGTTGCTACGCACTGTCTTCAATCCAGATTCCATGCCGAACAAAACACATCGGTTGATTACCACTTTGTCGAGAACGTGTTGCCCGAAGCTGCTTCTTATCAAGTTCATCCTTCAAAGGATCAACTTGTCGACATCTTCACCAAGCCAACGCCTCTTCCTCGGTTTGAAGGCTGTAGACGCAATCTCAACCTAGTAAATTCTTCTGAGCACGGTTGAGATTGAGGGAGGGTGTTAGACTCTGTATATACTAAGCCTACATGTATTATAACTGTAATTGTATTTGTACACAATGATGTACCCCCTATATAATACAAACGCCACCCCATGTTGGAGGTGCGCCACAAACCCTAAACCCTTTGTTTTACAGAGGCCGAGCTCCAAAGGAAATTTCCGCCCCAACAATGTCGCTACATAACTACAGTATAATTTGTCAGTGTCCCGCTTGCAATAGGGACATTTCACACTCAACGTCTTGCTCCCTTGAAATGTCCCTTTTTCCTTTTCGCAGGCTGGTGGCACGCCTCAAGAACACTGCGCGGCGTCTCCAAAGCTGGAGCGCGAAGAAGATTGGGGACGTGTCTCGGAAGCTCCTCGTCGCTCGTGAGCTGATCACGCGCCTGGATGCGGCGCAAGACTTCCGGCCCCTTTCCGCGGCCGAGGCCTGGCTACGCAGGCGCCTCAAAGGGGCGTACCTGGGACTGGCGTCCCTCGAGCGCTCGATCTCGCGCCAGCGTGTTAGGCTTTCTTGGTTGCGAGACGGCGACGCAGGTCCGAAGTTCTTCAGGGTGCATGCAGTGCACCGCAAGCAGAAGAACTGGATCATCGAGTTGCAGGTCGGAGACACTTCCGTCTCCGACCCGGCCGCTCTTGCCGAGGCTGCGTTCGATCACTTCTGCGGCATCCTTGGATCGGCGAAGCCACGGCCTTTCTCCTTAGACCTCTTTGCGCTCCACGTCGGGCCATTTGACCTCTCCAGCCTCGACGGACCTTTCTCAGAGGACGAGATCTGGGCTGCGGTCAAAAGCTTGCCGCTCGGGAAGGCGCCCGACCCCGATGGATTCACCGCTGAATTCCTCCGGAGTGCGTGGGACGTGATCAAGCAGGACATCTGCGCCGTCTTCGATAAGCTATACGCACTCAACGGACGGGGTTTCCAGAGGCTCAATGAGGCGCTCCTCACCCTCCTTCCGAAGAAGCAGGACGCGGCATCTCTCTTCTACTATCGCCCCATTAGCCTCATCCATCTCATTGCGAAGCTGTTCGCGAAGGCGCTCTCTCTTCGGCTGGCACCCCACCTGGGCAAGATGGTCTCTACCAATAAAAGCGCATTCATCGCCGGCCGAAGCATTCACGACAACTTCCTCCTTGTTCAACAGACGGCTAGACTTCTTCACAACCTCAAGATGCCGCGAATGCTCCTCAAGCTCGACATCACGAGGGCTTTTGATTCGGTGGCATGGCCCTTTCTGCTCGACACGCTCAAGCACCTAGGCTTTGGAGACCGATGGTGTGAATGGATCTCCATCCTGCTCTCTACCGCATCGACGCGTGTGCTTGTCAATGGCGTACCCGGGCCACCGATTCTTCACGTGTGCGGGCTACGGCAAGGGGACCCCATTTCCCCTATGCTCTTCGTCATCATCATCGACGTGCTCAACTCGCTCCTTCAGCGAGCCGTCGAGCGCGGCCTCCTACAGCGACTGACCGCGCGGCACATGCCTTCGAGCGTCTCCCTCTACGCCGACGACGTCGTTATCTTCAGCCACCCCGACACCCATGACATCCACGCCATTCGCCGCATTTTAGATGTCTTCGCAAGGCGTCCGGGCTCTGCATGAACATCGCCAAGTGCTCGGCCTCCCCCATTCGCTGCGACGAGGGGCACGTTGCCATGATCACGTCTGAGATGGCCTGCCCGATCTCTTACTTCCCGGTGAAGTACCTCGGCCTCCCGCTTTCCCTCCGTAAGCCCTCGACTGTCGACCTTTTACCCCTCGTCGACAAGCTCGAGAGGAAGCTCCCTACCTGGCTGGGATCCATGCTCTCCTTGGGAGATCGCCTCGCGCTCTGTCGGCACATCCTCTGCGCCATGCCCATCCACATCCTCGTCGCCATTGCTGTCAACAAGTCCATCCTTGCTCGGGTCAACCGGATCATCCGGAGCTTCCTTTGGGTTGGCCGCAAGGACGCGCGCGGAGGGCAATGCCGAGTGAACTGGGCTCGGGTGTGTCGCCCCACCTTCCTCGGCGGCTTGGGGATACGCGACCTGCAGCGCGCCGGCGTCGCCTTGCGCACCCGATGGCTCGCTCCAACAGATCGATGCAAGCCATACCGAGTCATCTGCACCTCCCCATGACCTCGCGGCCTCGCAGATTTTCGTGGCCTCCACTCTTGGGAGGTGCGTGATGGTCGCACCTGCAGGTTCTGGACTGACCCCTGGATCGATGGCAAGGCCATCCCCGAGCTTGCCCCCCTCGTGTTCTCCCTGGTCTCCAGACGGCATCGTCGTGATCGCACGGTGGCCGAGGGGCTTCCTGGCGGCGCTGGTGCGCGACATTGCCGGGCGCTTCGGCCCGGCAGCCCCGATCCAAGATGTCGAACTCGGCGATGCTTCAAAACGCTACCCTCGGCTGGGCCGATGTGCTGCGATGGAAGTGGACGGAGTCCGCGCCTATTCCACCAAACTCGCTACCTCGCGCTCTTTCACGGATCCACGACCGACGCGCCCCGGAAGCTCACCGAAGACTTGGGCCCCTTACGCATCAAGATCTTCATCCGCTTGCCCCGCAAGACCGATGTTGACGGCCGACCGCCTTGCCCGGCGAGGGTTGCCCCACAATGACAGCTATGCGTCAGGCGACTGCACCATCGAGGACATGCACCACCTGTTCACCTCCCGCCCTTCTCCCGCCAAATTTGGCATGAGGTCCTTTCTTGGTGCCGATCGATCGCCACGATCCCCAACCCCGACACAACGTTCGGATGGTGGATGGATGCTTGCACTTCATCACCCTCACCATGAAGGGACTCGCTCCATCATCGCCTCACCGCTTGGGCCATCTCGAGACACCGGAATGGATGCGTGTTCGATCAGCGGCAACCCTCGATCGCAACTCTGCTGCAATCCATCCAAGAAGACGCTCGCCTGTGGGCTAGTGCCGGCGCCAACGGCTTGGTGAACCTGATTCCTGAGATTTAGGCTTAGCTTTTTTGTAATGCGGGTTGAGCAGCCCCTCTCCTAGCTGCTCCGGCCACTTGTGCCCACGCCGACCTGTGCACGCGTGGCCGATGTCGGCATGTCTCTCTGTACTTTCAACCCCCTCCTATCAATGCAATGATACGCAATCTTTGCGTATTCGCGAAAAAACCGATCATCAAATACAAACGAAATTGAATGGCCGAATTTTCAGGCACCACCCAAGCTTTATACGAGTCGTTGTCACAAGAATTAAGCGAAAACGAAAGGAAATTGTTTTTTCAGCCTCTTTCTCTCTTTGATTTTTTCCGGCTACCTAGAGGCCATGCATTTATAAGCCGCGAACGCTCATGTTCCGAGCATGGTTGGCAATGGGGGGATGCTGACTTGGCAGAGGATGAGGTATACCCACGCCGCTGACCAATGCCGTGCCACTATGCCAGGGTGCAACTCCCAGCTGTCCAGTTTTGGATATCTCGACATGTGTAGTGGACGGGTCAAAAGAAAATTCGGAGCATCCTTTTTCCCTTTTCCTTTCCTTCTTCTAAGCAAGCTGTGCGTGTTTGAACAATGAGATTTTTGCACAAGCTGCGGGAGAACCGGAGAAGTGGAGCTGCACTGCACGTGATAAGGCTTTTTTAAACCACCTTCAGTTTGAACGGGCTATAAATTAGCAGTGTTAGTTCCGCCTTGAACAAGGAAAATGGTTTTGTACAGCCTTCGGTTTGAGTGAACTGGAGCGACGTTAGGTCCGTTGTTGTGCAAAGCATCTGGGAATATATATTCCTTGTAAACAAGGTTGAAGGTAGGGCAATGTTTTGTTGCAATTCTTTACTATCTGGGGACTGCTACGCATCCGCCGGCCGATCTTTTTAAAAGATCGGCCGGTCGCTAGCCTACAAATCTGGCGTCTTCGAACGGCCGACGGGCATGCTAGCATTTGCAACAAGGTCATGTTACGAAAATTTCTGTTTTATTTTTCTGCAATGGAGTTTATGTCACAGAATATTTTCTGCGACTGAGATTGTGTTGCGGAAACATTTGTGGAGTTTTTTCTGCCAGAAATGTCATATATTGCAGAATTTTTTTGCAACAAAGATCACGTTGCGGAAATGTTTGTAGATTTTTTTGCAACAGATGTCATATTGTAGATTATTTTTGCAACAGAAAGCATGTTGCAAAGACGAACAAAGAAGAAAAAGGAAACGAATGGCTCTCAGTCGTTATGTTTTTTTTAAGCATGGCCCGTTATTTTCTTAAGCGTTATTTGTGCAACAAAGGTCATGCTGCTGGAAAATATTTTACAACAGAGGTTGTGTTACAGATTTTTTTTCCTGTCTTTCACATTTCTGCAACATAGATGATATTGCGGAAAGATTTTTGCAACAAGGATGATGTTGCGGAAAAAATATGAAAAAAAGATCAAGTTATATACATGCGGGCCACTTGTTGGTGCTTCATATGTTTGTAACATAGCCTGTGTTACAAACTTGTGTGTGCAACATACCCAATGTTACAAAAGTTGTTGAACTGTCTCACATAGCGTTACGTGTCGTATGATTAAAATTAAATCAAACAGCCACGGAGGTGGTGGATACGAGCGACTCATCCACCGGTTGGAAGGTAACGTTTCCCTTACTATTTTGTGCCACACAGTTTTAGTTAATGATTGCTTGTACTACCAAACTTTCACACAATAGGCCCTGCTAATTGTGATCATTTATGTCTTTAGTATTAACTAGCAAAAGGGTCTGTGTGTTGCAACGGGAAAAAAAATCATAAACTTCAATGGCCATGATCACATTTTGCTGACCGAGATACACTCTCACTCTCAATTTCGTGAAATCATGAAAAATGTTAACATATTTGAAATCATAGACATTTTTTAAATTCGTGATCTCTGTTACAAATTTTCGAACATTTTCCAAAATCAAGAATATTTTTTGAATTCATGAATATTTTATACTATTTGGAAACATTTTTTTAAATTGTGAACATTTTTTAAACAATTTTCTTGGATCGGGGAACCTTTCTAGTATTGGCGAACATTTTTTGGTAATTGGTGGAACAATTTTTTAAGTTCGCGAACATTTTTTGAAATGCATGATCATTTTTTACATCAGCGAACATTTTATGAATGAATAAACTATTTTGTAAGTCACAAACTATTTTTGAAATTTTAGGATATTTTTCCATTCATGAACATATTTTGAATTGGCGAATTTTTGTTCAATTTTCTTTAACATTTTTAATACACAAACTTCTAAAAAATCATGAAGATTTTTTTATTTTTCTGAGCATTTGTTTTCAAAATTTCGAATATATTTTGAATAAGCAACATCTTTTACAAAATCACGAACATTTTTGAATCCACAAACATTTTATGATTTATTAAACATTTTATTTAAAAAAATAAAAAAAATTGGAACTTTTTTGAAGTATCAAATTATTTGTAGTAAAAAAATAATTAACTAAAAACAATATTTAAAAAACAGGCCACCTTGACATGGACCGGCCCAAACGGGCGCCCTACGTCTTCGCCCAGCGTGCAAAGCGCAGTATAGGGGGTCCCTACTGCATGGGCCGGCCCATGCGGGGGATTTTCGTGTGTAAAATATTTTTTATCACTTATAGATGACATTTGTGGGTAATATTTTACAACTTTGGGGGCAATTTCCAGGAAATACCGCAGGAAGCAATAGCTCGATTATTATGTATAGATAAAGGGGAGTTGGTACATTGCTTCGCCTTCAGGTTTTATAGGTGAGTCCTTCCTCCGTGAGTAGCGCTCTCTCCCACCTTTTTTTTCTTACATACGTCGTCCTCTTTCACTATTTCCCCCGTTGTTACAGGATGTATTTACATACGTCTATCTCGCTCACACCCGCCTCGCGCTACCGCGGCTAGGGTTACCTTGTTGCGTCTCCACCTTCAATCGCCACAGCGGCCAATGCCCCTGTCCATCGCTCATTTGATTCCCTTCGCCAGCACGTCCAATATGCGTAAGGATGGCAATGGGTACCAATTACCCACGCACCCGGCGGGTAAAAATCATATTAGGATAAGAGTATGGGACAAAAAGTAACACATGGGTATATAAATAGGGGAATCTCAAACCAACCGGGTAGACCCGTATACAATCTGACAAGTATGGACAAATTACCTCTACTATTTATGAATATGTTTGTTTTTTCAATGAGTTGTTGTTTACAAGAAAGTGTTGTCCTTTCTAGAATGTGTTGCTTTTATATGTGTTGCTGCTATGATGTATTGTTGTTTATACATTATGATTATATGTTTTTGTTTTCGAATATGTTCCGCCCGAATTGATGATTTGCAAAAGTGGGTATATTTACCAGCGGGTGCCATTTACCCTGTCCGGTGATGGATAGAGCAAAATTGTACCCGTTGGCGGGTATGGCTACATGTGATGGGTAAGCTCAAAGGGGCCGGGTAAGGGTATGGGGTGGCTCCACCCGAACCCAAATCCCGCGGGTGCCATCCCTATACGGCACTGACACTTCTGTCGCCACGTGCATACCGGAATCCATCCTTAACCACGGGTATTCTCCCCTGCACAGGACTCCTCCATTGACAACAAGGAGGAGGATGCCTCGCCCCTCCTCCGATCTTGACACCGTTGTTGCATCCCCTCTTGCGATCAACCCTCACGCAACCTAAGAAAAGCCCACCCTCTTCACACCTCTCTTCTTTCTCCCAAACACTACTGTTCTGGCAAGCCGCGATGATATGCACCTGTGAAGGTTCAGACAAGGGCCTCAAGGACCTCACTACTGAGCCACGGAGGAGGTGACCATGGCTACACAAAGCAGGGGCACCCACTAGCGACCGACGGTCCTGGCCGCGACGAGGATGCCCTGCACCAAAACCCATTCCCTGCTACCAAGGTACTACTATTATCATGACATTACTTTCTTCTATGCCACTTTGTACATAAGTAATCATTTAGTGATGGGAATAGCGCCCAAGAGAGCTTGTCACGATGTTCATGCTTTCTAGACAACACGGCCGGGAGAAAGAGCACGGTCGCTGGAAATGTTGTGGCAGCGGTGTGCATATTGGTGCAGTGGTGCTTGTCGTGGTCGAGGTCAGAAATGTGATTATGATTTTTTTTCATGTGCATTATTGGCTTATTGCTTAAAAATCTTTCCATACACGGTAATGTTCTTGACATCACGGAGCGTCTAGAAATCTTGCAATGATAGATAACATTTGTGTTCCGAATTAAATTTTCCTATAGGAAGAGATCATGTGGCTATAGGATAAAAAAATTAACAATGAATGTTATTATATTTATGCAAGCTGGATGATATTGAAATTTTCTTACTTTTTCTTGGGAATGAATTTTGATTTATACTAGCTATTAGAGAAATATTGGAACAAGACATGCATGATAGTTTTTTTGGAATACACAAAAACTTTGTGTCCCAATGCATTCAAAAAAGAGAGTTGAAACTATGTGCAAGCCTAAAGAAGGGCCACATCATAAATACAACTCCACACCCCTTTATTTGAGCATATGTTTTTTTGTTACTCAGTGGAAGCCCATTTTTGGATTTTATGTTTTGTTGTGTCCTTAGTTTGAGCATTTGTTTTAATTAACTTTAAAGTTGTACTTGTGTTCTTTCGCAAATAGCAGACATGAAGATAGCTGACATGATAAAATTTGTTTATGTTTGACTGACTATAGTAGGGTGTAAATATTGACTTATCTTTCCAATTCTTTCTTGTTGGATATGTTGGGTTGCATAATGGCTGAACTTTGTGGCTAGCATAAATGATAAAGGCCTGAAACTAATGATGGAAAGGCTTGTCATAGAAGAGCATTGATATCCATGAAGAACTTCCCCAAAATTAAAAAAATCTACAACGATACAAGGCAAGCGTGTGATCATAATCAAGGTTCAAATACCATTTTTTATTCAAAAACATGTGTTGTTTCATATCTTTACTATATTATAAAAAAAACATGGTGCATACAAATTTCAGATGTGAAGAACATGCATGGCCACAAAAGGAGAAGGGGAGTAAGTCGTGGTAGTTGTGGAGAAGACGAGGAGAAGATAAGTAGACGGATTGTTGACAGACGAGGAGATGAGGCCCACGCTTATAAAGACACGGATGACGAAATCAATGACATGACCAATAGTCCTCCAGATGAGCCATGTGCTTATCACGTGATGAACACCCTGTCAAATGCAAATAAAATTATTTAGATTACTTGTATGGCTTGATTATAGAGATTTCAGATACTTGCATTGAATATTTATCATGCTACTTTGTACGTTTATTATTAAAAGGAAATTTATACTTCCATTTATACATTCATATACCTTTGCAAATAACTTGCTTTTTCAGCATATTGAGATTAGAAGATGTTCAATTACTACATTTGATGATAAAATGCCCAGCCCTGGTTTTTTTTTATAACATTGCTCCGTTCAACCCAACATTATATTTTCAACCAGTCCAGCAAATTCGTGTATTTTGAGAAAGTGCAAATGGGTTGTAATTTTTTTTTAAAATCGGCCACATAGACGCTACATTATTTGTTCACACATCCCATCAAATGAACTGTAAATCCCTATCCCTACTACCTAAAAGAAACATAACGCTCCATCTCCCATCTTACGTCTCCCACACTTCGTCCATCCCTCTCGTACAACCCTACCACCCTCCATCGATTTTGTTTCATCGCTCCACCGGTTTTCTCCGTGTTGGTTGTCTATTTACCGGTTTATCCTCATCTGTCCTGGCAAACTCATTCTAGCTTTTGGTAACCAAAGAATTCATGTATGGTAACCAATCTCGTCTTTGGTAATACAAACGTAATCAATTCGTATATGGTAATAAATATGTTATTTGGTAATGCAATAATCTCAAATGGTGATCAGTCTCCCACGCACGTCCCTCTCCACCTCGGGTTTCTCTCTTTCCTTTTCCTTTTCTTCTTCTCTTTTCTATATCCCCAAACGTTGTCTTAACCTCAGGGACGATCGGTCAGATGTTACATGGCTGCATGACCACGGGGACCTCGCCCTCAGCCCATCAGCCACGATCGCCTCATCTTGTCCACCGCGCCGCGTGATCTCAGCCTCATCGTCGTTCACTCGTCGCCCAGTCCAATCTTCCAGGGCGGTATTGTAGTACAGAAAGGGCGTGGTGTTGTATTACAGGAATGTGACGCCCCCGATTCAATCGTACACTAATCATGCATGCAAATGTGTACGATCAAGATCAGGGACTCACGGGAAGATATCACAACACAACTCTAAAAATAAAATAAGTCATACAAGTATCATAATACAAGCCGAGGGGCCTCGAGGGCTCGAATACAAGTGCTTGATCATAGACAAGTCGCGAAGCAACAATATCCGGGTACGACATAAGTTAAACAAGTTGCCATAAGATGGCTAGCACAAACGGGATACAGATCGAAGAGGCGCAGGCCTCTGCCTGGGATCCTCATAAACTACTCTTGGTCGTCGCCGGGCTGCACGTAGTAGTAGGCACCTCCAGCGTAGTAGGAGTCGCTGCGACGACGGTGGCGTCTGCTCTCGGACTCCAAAGACATCGGTTGCGACAACCAGCAAGAAAGGAAAGGGGAAAAGGGGAGAAAGCAACCGTGAGTACTCATCCAAAGTACTCGCAAGCAAGGAGCTACACCACATATGCATGGGTATATGTGTAAAGGGCCATATCAGTGGACTGAACTGCAGAATGCCAGAATAAGAGGGGGATAACTAATCCTGTTGAAGACTATGCTTCTGGCAGCCTCCGTCTTGTCGCATGTAGAAGAGAGTAGACTGAAGTCCTCCAAGTAGCATCGCATAGCATAATCCTACCCGGCGATCCCTCCTCGTCGCCTGTTAGAGAGCGATCACCGGGTTGTATCCGCACTTGGAAGGGTGTGTTTTATTAAGTATCCGGTTCTAGTTGTCATAAGGTCAAGGTACAACTCCAAGTCATCCTGCTATCAAGATCACGGCTATTCAATAGATAAACACCCAGGGTGCACCACATGACCCAACACGCTTGATCCCATTTGGCGGACACACTTTTCGGGTCATGCCCGCCTCGGAAGATCAACACGCCGCAGCCCCACCTAGGCCAACAGAGAGGTCAAGACGCGGTCTAAACCTAAGCGCACAAGGGTCTGGGCCCATCGCCTTAGCACACCTGACGTTGTAGGGCGGCCAAAGCGAACTAGCCCCTTAATACAAGAGCAAGCTTACGTTCCAATCCGCGCGCCGCTTCGATCGCCGACGTCACGAAGGCTTTGGTGATACCACGACGCCGAAAGTGCCCATATCTTTCCCACGTAGTTGGTTAGTGCGTATAGACCAAATGGCCAGACTCAGATCAAATACCAAGATCTCGTTAAGCGTGTTAATGATGTATCCGCGGACACCGACCAGGGCCAGGCCCACCTCTCACCTAGGCGGTCTCAACCTGCCCTGTCGCTCCGCCACAGAGATCCACACAGAGGGCCGTTGGGACAAAGGTCCTTTCAGACCCCAATCTGTGAATCGCTCGCGGGTGCTCCACGAGCCGACCCGACTTTAGTCACCACATGTATCATGTATAAAGTATATAGTATAAACCCGTGATCACCTCCCGAGTGATCACGGCCCGATAGTATAGCATGGCAGACGGACAAGAATGTAGGGCCACTAATGGAATACTAGCATCCTATGCTAAGCATTTAGGATTGCTGGTAAAGGTAACAACAGTAGTAGCAAGGACAGGCTATGCATCAAGATAGGATAAACGGAAAGCAGTAACAGGCTACACTACTCTAATGCAAGCAGTATAGAGAAGAATAGGCGATATCTGGTGATCAAGGGGGGGGGCTTGCCTGGAAGCTCAGCCGAGAAGGAGGGGTCGTCAACAGCGTAGTCGGACGGGGCACCAGCAGCGGCGTCAGTCTCGTAGTGTACCGGAGAGAAGAGGGGGAAGAAACAATGAATACAATGCAAACAGATGCATAATGATGCATGACAAAGCAAACAGCGGCGTTAGGTGTGCCCTAACGCGGTAAGAGGTGATACCAGCGAACGGGGGAAACATCTGGGAAAGTATCCCCGGTGTTTCGCGTTTTCGGACCGATGAATCGGAGGGGGAAAGTTGCGAGCTCGATAGGTTAGGGATGTGTGGCGGACGAACGGGTTGCGTATCCGGATTCGTCTCGTCGTTCTGAGCAACTTGCATGTAGAAAGTATTTTCATCTGAGCTACGATTTATTTTATATGATTTTCTAAAGTTTTAAATCATTTTAGAATTTATTTAATTAATTTAAATTAGCATTATCGAGAATAGTGCACGCTGACGTCAGCAGTCAGCAGAGGCGTTGATTGGTCAACTGACGTGTGGGTCCCGTTCGTCCTTGACTGATCAGACTAATCAAGGTTTAATTAAGTCAACTAGTGATTAGATTAATCTAATCAGAATTAATTAAGTTAATTAATTCTTTAATTAATTAATTAATATTTTAATTATTATTATTTATTTTATTTTTATTTTTTATCTTACCTTATCTTTTTTTTGTAAAACGTTCCAGGGCGGGCCCCACGTGCCATAGGCACATGGGCCTATCTGGCGCCGGTTAGCGGGCGCGGGCACGGACGCTGCCCAGCAGCGACGCCCAGTCTGGGCGGACCCGGCAAGGCGCCGAGCAGGGGCGGTGGTCATGGCGAGGCCATGGTCGGGGGGCACGCTGGCAAATGGTCGGTGGAGAGGCGCCCATGAGGAGGAGCTGGCAAGGGGCGCAGGCGGGGCGAGGCGTGTCGCTCGGGCAGAGCCCGTGCTATATGGGCAAAGAGGCTACGGGCGGGAGGCCACGGTGCAGGCGTAGTGCTGCAGGTGGTGGCATGGGCACTGTGCCCTGTGGAAGGCTACGGGGCGAGGGTCGGGCGGAGCTGCGGGAGCACGCGGGCGAGCGAGTCCCGTCGAGGAAGACTTCAGTGCGGGGTCAGAGAGGGAGATGGGGGTGGCTCTCACAAGTGGTTGCAGGGGATTGGGCAGCGGGGTGCGAGGAGGAAGACGGGGACGCTGGCGACGTAGGGGAGGCAGTTCGGCGAGGTGGTCTCCGGCGACGGCGTCGAGCGAAGAGGACGGCGTCGTCGGGCGCGTGGAGGTCGTTCGGGGAGGATTGGTGGAGCGAGGCGGCGGCGATGGCGTTCCGGGCGACGGAGTGGTGGGCGGGCAGCCCAGCGACGGCGGGCGGGCGCTGGGCCCCGGCGTCGGCTCGGGGCACGGGATCGGGCGGTAGCGTTGGGCGCCTTATCCAGATCGCGAGGGGGGAGAGTGGGGATCGTGGGGAAGGGGTTAGGGTTTGGTGCCCACGGGAGGGGTTAATGGCTCTGGTGCAGGCGGCCCGACGGCTCAGTGGCCACTGGGCAGTTGGCCCAATGGGTGGGGAGGGTCCTATTGATGCCTTTTTTCTATTTATTTTTATTCTTCTATTTGTAAAATGTTTAGCACCTAAATGGTATTTATAAAATATGGGAGCTGGCTTATAAGTTGCAGTGCATCAGATCCTTGCACCAAAAACTAGTTTGGGTGAAATACTAATTCATATTAAATTTAGATTAATTAAAAGGTTATTAAATGTTGTTGCTTGCCAAAGTTTGAGGTTGTTAGGGTCACTTAACTAATCCATTTAAGTTTAGTTACAATTTTATAATTGCTTCAGAATTATTTGTTACTTAATGAACATTATAGTTTTCAATTTTGACAACTTTTATTTTCCACTTTAAATTTAATTGAAGTTTGAATTAGGAGTTTGAAAAGAAATGTGCTTCCAATGTGATCAAGCCCTATTTAGCAACATGATTAGCTTAATCACAGAGGGTTACTGTAGCATGATTCTCGGGGTGTTACAAATCTCCTCCACTACAAAAAATCTCGACCCGAGATTTAAGAGGTGGAATAAGGGGGAAAGGTATGGTTACAAAATCCTAACGAATCTTCTCGGTCTTGGTTTCTCTTCTTGAAGTGGTCGATCCATAGCGCTAATGTCTTCAATCCTCTGTTTCAGGTTCTCGTGCTGATGTCTTCATTCCATCTTACTTACGAAAAGATTTAGCGGAAACTCGGGAAGGACGAAGCTCAATACATGTTAGGTACATTGGGGCTATCTTAGTGAACGAGGCATAGGGGCATCTCTCGAGTTGAAATTAAAGAAAGTCATCGAGAGTAAGGTAAGAAGGTACAATAAGGAGTTTCAAGCGGGTAGACAATCGTTTGATCACTGACACAAGGTGTGAAAGGGGTACAGAGTAACGAGAATAAGTATTATGTCTAATACCATAATAGATCACTAGGAAGGTGGCTCGCGAATTACACACGAAGCCAAGCGTGAGGAATAACCTTGGAAACGGGGGGTGTACACGAGAGTCAGGTTTCGATCCTGTGGAGCTGTGGGTTATGGGCCCACCATGTGGGTTAAAGTAGAAAGGGTGCTGACATCTTGCACAGTCACGATAGCAAGGCATGTCAGAGGGTAGCCTGTCAGTTATGTCGGCAACAACATCGATACCAAGGGCGAGGGACGAAGAGAACCATTTTCCTGCTTGTTGAACGAGGCGGACCAATAGGCAAAGTTCTCGCCCATCGGTGGTTACCGAATGCTATCGACAAATGCAACGAGGTCTTATCGACACGGTTGTACACCAAGGTGTTTACATAAGCGTAAGAATATTACTGCTTAGATCATATGGGTCACAAGGAAGGTTAAACAAATCAATGGAAGGAAAATGTGATCATCGATCAAATAGAACAATGGAAAGGAAAATGTGTTTGACACATATACCGAGGTATACCTTCCCAAGGACAAGCAGAGCATGATATCCATGACAGGATATAATGTAGAAAACTTTTTAGGTAGGGGAGAGAATTTTCATGGCATTACCCATACAACGGTGTTAGGATAATTAAGAAAGAAACATTTAGCATTGGGATTCAAATGTTCTTGTTGAAAATCGGCGTACCACAGACATGCTTCGAGATAGCATTGACATGGTTTTCAAGCAAAGGTCGGATTTTGGATACACAAAGGATCCATCAGGAACAACTTATAGAATAAGTCTTACAATTTCCTCATGAGAGAATGGATAACCCTGTTGAAAAGGAAAACTATAACAATGGGTCTCGGGCCAGGTGTGCTAGGCACGACATCACCTTACCGGGTCACATAAAGACCAATGTTATAACTCTTGGAAATATGTTCCAACCATCATATCTGACCAAGATTCAGATCTGATTGGTGTCAGGATAACTCAGACTCAGGATGCCTTAGAAGAAAGGTGCAACACAAATTGTCGAGATGACATTGTAAGATTCTCAGGAATTGAACTATGGAAGCAAGTTTCGAAACAAGAGTTCATCATTTAACCAAGGAAAAGAAGAGGAGTGGCTGATGAACTCAGCAACAATTCATTGAGATTTACAAAAGATGGATTTCCACACTTATGTGAACAAGGAGATAACATTTGTCAGATCAAATGATATAATGTGGTATGCTCGAGAAAAACATACACAATTTAAACATTGGTTGAAAGGTGTACCAGAAATATGGGCATAGGTAGCCTGATCAACTGTTAGAATGGTGATTCAATAACAGATAGGCTAAGAATGAACTGTCGATCATTAACTTCAAAGCAATAGGGTTGCTAGAAGTGTAGAATTCAAACAGCACCGATCACTTGATGGTATCCCGGTTAGAATCAACACAGGGACCAAAGAGGTGGAGCAATTCTCACGACATTCTTGACATAAAAAGATGGTAATACTCCAAGGTAAAGGAGAAAAAATGCTGGATAGTAAGGAACTCAAGCTATAACACAGAACACGAACAAGTTTGTGTTGGAGGGAAGGCAATAAAGTGGTCGATGACAACACAAATCATCGAGGGCAAGGGTGGTATTTCTCATCAGGAATTCAATTGATATCCTGGAAGAGCTCAGAATGTTGATGATGATCATGACACATTTGTCGAGAGGATTCATGAAAATATAATCGCTCATCGACGACATCAAGCAAAAGGAAGGATGGAGCGAAAAGTTATTGAAACCACGGATGCGACACAAACTCGGAATCAAGCTTGTTGTTTGAGGTGAAACGGTAAGAGAAGGAAGATCGACGTAAGCTTAGCTCATCATCGAAAGTTGTGCTCTGGGAATAAGAACCAGGTAGCACAGTTTAAGCTTTAACATGACGATGATGATGTAGCCAATCGGTTGGGAATGACATCAGCGAGTACAACTCGCAGGTAATAAGGATTACAAAGAGTAGTTGAACCGTAGAACGGACTCGATTCAGTTATCGGTGTTACGAGTGAAAAACAACTCAAAACCCGGAGAAAATTGGAATCATTGAGAAATAATAGTTGATGAATAACTCACAAGAAGTTATGTAGTTCGGTGATATTCTTGAGATACCAGAGTGTAATACTCGATGGTAGAGCAGAGTAGACGGTGGACACGTGAAATGATCTGCAGAAGACAAGTACTTCATCTTGTCTGAGAAATGGAATCAAAGGACAACAATCATGGTCGGAACCACGGTTGCAAAGGATCAATTCACAGATACCATATGATAGTTATCAAGGAAATAATTATTATTACAAGAAGCTTCCATGATAGGATCTACACCGTGTCCATGGGCATGAACACAAAGTTCAAGGTCGACTCCCACTTCTCTAATGGATAACCTTTCATTCACTTCTCGCCTTCAACTAAGTTGTAGTGTTGAAGTTTTATTTGACATAACAACCGTAGAGTATGACCCTTAGTAGTTTCCGGGTTCACACAGATTAGAAAAAGGCATAGGTTCAACCCATCAGGGCCTTAGGAACATATACCACAAGCTTCAAGAGTAAATATCACCAGCTCGATAGCAGAGCATGGTTGGTCAAATCAGAGAATAAGATTTACCAATGGCATTATGTATCAGGGAAAGAACTTCTAAAATGATTGAATATGAAGGACGTTGTCGGATAAAATCCACAAAGGATCCGGTGGTCCTCAAGGGATCTGATGTGAGCATCGATACTCATCTATAGGACAAAAGAATGTAAGGAGATCATATTGTAGAAACAACTAACTAATCCAAATCTCAAATGTAAATGAATTATGATTTCCAAATCAAAGGATCAGAAGCAAACGCTCTGATCAAGAATGGATAAATTGAATAGACGAGAGGCACAATCGATGACAAACAGTTTGGTTGAGAACCAACTCATGTTCAAAACGATGTCTGAGCCGGAAAGATAATTTAGAAGGGTCGATTGATGATTGTGTGCATTCGCACACATGTTGAATCAATAGGATCAGATTGTCAATCACAAGGATTTTAATGGTTATTGCTAGACAAATGGAATTGTCCAGACTGCAAGAAGACAAGTATTTGCAGAGAAATAGTTGGCAGAGGATTACCGGAAGATCGGGTCATATTTCAATGTATCTAGTGAATCCTATGAACAAATAGTAATGAACGGTTCCTTGATAAGTGTGAATAAACAAATTGTAGGGATATTTTTGCGACAAGGAACCGCAAGGCAGTGGCACAAAGGATTCTCGGAATAGCGAGAAGTAGTTCAGGGTATCTTGTATTAACAAGAGTAATCGAGAATGAAGGTACGGATGGCAAGTATAAGTAGCTACCCATAGGGATGTCTCGGTGGTAGGGAATTGCAAACCCGATGAGCACAAGTTCTTGAAAGAACATTGAAAAGTATCTTCGGAATCTTCTGGTGCAGCAGGCGATCATCTGGACTGAAGGGGCTCTCCGAGAGAAAGCGTTTTTGAGAACCTAAAGTTAGATTTTAGAAAACCATTTAACCCGAATAGAAGAGAGATCAGAATCCCAGAGTATAGAAAAGGAGTAAAAGATCCTAATACCACCCAATGGCGACATGGGCCCGTAAGGCACACAGCCATGTTATTAAATTCTTTACAATGACTAGACTCAACTTCGGCCAAGGAGTTTGGAAGGGGAATTCCTACAGGCAGTCGACTCTGATACCAACTTGTGACACCCCCGATTCAATCGTACACTAATCATGCACGCAAACGTGTATGATCAAGATCAGGGAATCACGGGAAGATATCACAACACAACTCTAAAAATAAAATAAGTCATACAAGCATCATAATACAAGCCAGGGGCCTCGAGGGCTTGAATACAGGTGCTCGATCATACAAAAGTCAGCGGAAGCAACAATATCTGGGTACAGACATAAGTTAAACAAGTTGCCATAAGATGGCCAGCACAAACTGGGATACAGATCGAAAGAGGCGCATGCCTCCTGCCTGGGATCCTCCTAAACTACTCATGGTCGTCGTCAGCGGGCTGCACGTAGTAGTAGGCACCTCCAACGTAGTAGGAGTCGTCGTCGACGGTGGCGTCTAGCTCCTGGACTCCAGCATCTGGTTGCGACAACCAAAAAGAAAGGAAAGGGGGAAAAGGGGGGAGAAAGCAACCGTGAGTACTCATCCAAAGTACTCGCAAGCAAGGAGCTACACTACATATGCATGAGTATATGTGTAAAGGGCCATATCAGTGGACTGAACTGCAGAATGCCAGAATAAGAGGGGGATAACTAATCCTGTCGAAGACTACGCTCGCAGCCTCCGTCTTGCAAAGATGTAGAAGTGAGTAGATGAAGTCCTCCAAGTAGCATCACATAGCATAATCCTACCCGGCGATCCCTCCTCGTCGCCCTGTTAGAGAGCGATCACCGGGTTGTATCTCGCACTTGGAAGGGTGTGTTTTATTAAGTATCCGGTTCTAGTTGTCATAAGGTCAAGGTACAACTCCAAGTCGTCTTGTTACCGAAGATCACGGCTATTCGAATAAATAAACTTCCCTGCAGGGTGCACCACATAACCCAACACGCTTGATCCCATTTGGCGGACACACTTTTACGGGTCATGCCCGCCTCGGAAGATCAACACGCCGCAGCCCCACCTAGGCCAACAGAGAGGTCGAGCGCCGGTCTAAACCTAAGAGCACAGGGTCAGGCCCATCGCCTTAGCACACACGCACGCTGCGAGGGGCGTAAAGCGAACTAGCCCCTTAATACAAGAGCAGGCTTACGTTCCAATCCGGCGCGCGCCGCTCAATCGCTGACGTCACGAAGGCTTCGGCTGATACCACGACACCGAGTGCCCATATCTTTCCCAAGTAGTTGGTTAGTGCGTATAGACCAAATGGCCAGACTCAGATCAAATACCAAGATCTCGTTAAGCGTGTTAATGATGTATCCGTGGACACCGACCAGGTCCAGGCCCACCTCTCACCTAGGCGGTCTCAACCTGCCCTGTCGCTCCGCCACAAAGATCCACACAGAGGGCCGTTGGGACAAAGGTCCTTTCAGCCCCCAATCCGTGAATCACTCGCGGGTGCTCCACGAGCCAACCCGACTTTAGTCACCACATGTATCATGTATAAAGTATATAGTATAAACCCGTGATCACCTCCCGAGTGATCACGGCCCGATAGTATAGCATGGCAGACGAACAAGAATGTAGGGCCACTGATGAAATACTAGCATCCTATACTAAGCATTTAGGATTGCAGGTAAACGTAACAACAGTAGTAGCAAGGACAGGCTATGCATCAGGATAGGATAAACGGAAAGCAGTAACAGGCTACACTACTCTAATGCAAGCAGTATTGAGAAGAATAGGCGATATCTGGTGATCAAGGGGGGTCTTGCCTGGAAGCTCAGCCGAGAAGGAGAGGTCGTCAACAACATAGTCGGACGGGGCACCAGCAGCGGCGTCGGTCTCGTAGTCTACCGGAGAGAAGAGGGGGAAGAAACAATGAATACAATGCAAAAAGATGCATAACGATGCATGACAAAGCAAACAGCGGTGTTAGGTGTGCCCTAACGCGGTAAGAGGTGATACCGGCGAAGGGGGGAAACATCCGGGAAAGTATCCCTGGTGTTTTGCGTTTTCGGACCGATGAACCGGAGGGGGAAAGTTGAAAGTTCGATAGGTTAGGGATGTGTTGCGGACGAACAGGCTGCGTATCCGGATTCGTCTTGTCGTTCTGAGCAACTTTCATGTAGAAAGTATTTTCATCTGAGCTACGGTTTATTTTATATGATTTTCTAAAGTTTTAAATCATTTTAGAATTTATTTAATTTATTTAATTTAGCATTATCCAGAATAGTGCATGCTGACGTCAGCATGACGTCAGCAGTCAACAGAGGCGTTGACTGGTCAACTAACGTGTGGGTCCGTTCGTCATTGACTGATCAGACTAACAAGGTTTAATTAAGTCAACTAGTGATTAGATTAATCTAATCAGAATTAATTAAGTTAATTAATTAATTAATTAATTAATTAATTAATATTTTAGTTATTATTATTTATTTTATTTTATTTTTTATCTTATCTTATCTTTTTTTTGTAAAACGTACCAGGGCGGGCCCCACGTGCCATAGGCACATGGGCCTATCGGGCGCCGCTTAGCGGGCGCTGGCGCGAGACGCCGCCCGAAGCGCGACGCCAGTCTTGGCCGGACCGACAAGGCGCCGGCAGAAGCGGTGGCCATGGCGAGGCCATGGCCGGGCGAAGGCCTTGCTGGCGTGGTTGGTGGAGAGGCGCCCGTGGGGAGGAGCTGGGCAAGGCAGCAGGGCGGACGGGCGTGCGCTTCGGGCGGAGCGCCGTGCTACGGCAAAGAGGCTACCGGGCGGGGAGGCCACGGTGCGGGCGTTGTGCACAGCGTGGTGGCCGCGGGCACCAGGCCCCAGGGAAGGCTACGGGGCGAGGGTCGGGCGGAGCTGCGGGAGCATCTGGCGAAGCGAAGTCGCGTCGAGGACGACTCCGCGCGGGGTCGAGAGGAGATGGGGTGGCGCCACAAGGGGTTGCAGGGGACTGGGCAGCGGGGCGCGAGGAGGAAGACGGGGACGCCGGCGACGCAGGGGAGGCAGTCCGGCGAGGTTGTCTCCGGCGACGGCGTCGAGCGAAGAGGACGGCGTCGTCGGGCGCGTGGAGGTCGTTCGGGGAGGATTGGTGGAGCGAGGCGGCGGCGATGGCGTTCCGGCGACGGAGTGGTGGGGTGGGGCGGCGTCGGGCTCGGGGCACGGGATCGGGCGGCGTCGTTAGGCGCCTCGATCCAGATCATGTGAGGGGGAGGAGAGTGGGGATCGTGGGGAAGGGGGGTTTGGGTTTGGTGCCCCCTCGGGAGGGTTAATGGCACTGGTCTGGGCGGCTGGACGACCAGTGGCCAGCTGGGCGGTTGGCCCAGCGGGTGGGGGAAGGGTCCTATTGATGCCTTTTTCTATTTATTTTTATTTTTCTGTTTGCAAAATGTTTAGCACCTAAATGGTATATATAAAATATGGGAGCTAGCTTATAAGTTGCAGTGCATCAGATCCTTGCACCAAAAACTAGTTTGGGTGAAATACTAATTCATATTAAATTTAGATTAATTAAAAGATTATTAAATGTTGTTGCTTGCCAAAGTTTGAGGTTGTTAGGGTCACTTAACTAATCCATTTAAGTTTAGTTACAATTTTATAATTGCTTCAGAATTATTTGTTACTTAATGAACATTTTAGTTTTCAATTTTGACAACTTTTATTTTCCACTTTAAATTTAATTGAAGTTTGAATTAGGAATTTGAAAAGAAATGTGATTCCAATGTGATCAAGCCCTGTTTAGCAACATGATTAGCTTAATCACAGAGGGTTACTGTAGCATGATTCTCGGGGTGTTACAAGGAAGGTGTTGTTGGGGAACGCAGTATTTCATAAAAATTCCTACGCACACGCAAGATCATGGTGATGCATAGCAACGAGAGGGGAGAGTGTAGTCCACGTACCCTCATAGACCGTAAGCGGAAGCGTTATGACAACGCGGTTGATGTAGTCGTATGTCTTCACGATCCGACCGATCCTAGTACCGAAAGTATGGCACCTCCGCGATCAGCACACGTTCAGCTCGGTGACGTCCCACGAACTCTTGATCCAACTGAGTGTCGAGGGGGAGCTTCGTCAGCACGGCGGCGTGATGACGGTGATGATGAAGCTACCGGCGCAGGGCTTCGCCTAAGCACTGCAATGTTACGACTGAAGTGGATTATGGTGGAGGTGGGGCACCACACACGGCTAAGACAATGTCTGTTGTTGTGTTCTAGGGTGCCCCCTACCCCCGTATATAAAGGAGCAAGGGGGAGGCCGGCCGGCCCTAGGGCGCGCCAAGGAGCGGAGTCCTCCTCCTCCTAGTAGGAGTAGGACTCCCCTTTTCTAGTCCTACTAGAAGGGGGAAAGGAAGGAGGAGAGGGAGAAGAAAAGGGGGGCGCCGCCCCCCTTCCCTAGTCCAATCCGGACCCAAGGGGGAGGCGGCGCGGCCTGCCCTGGCTGGCCCTCTCTCTCTCCACTAAGGCCCATCTAGGCCCACTAGTTTCCCAGGGGGGTTCTGGTAACCCTCCGGCACTCTGGTTTTCTCCGAAATCACCCGGAAGACTTCCGGTGTCCGAATATAGCCGTCCAATATATCAATCTTTATGTATCGACCATTTAGAGACTCTTCGTCATGTCCGTGATCATATCCGGGACTCCGAACTACCTTCGGTACATCAAAACACATAAACTCATAATACCGATCCTCACTGAACGTTAAGCGTGCGGACCCTACGGGTTCGAGAACTATGTAGACATGACCGAGACACGTATCCGGTCAATAACCAATAGCGGAACCTTGATGTTCATATTGGCTCCCACATATTCTACGAAGATCTTTATCGGTCAAACCGCATAACAACATACGTTGTTCCCTTTGTCATCGGTATGTTACTTGCCCGAGATTCGATCGTCGGTATCTCAATGGCTAGTTCAATCTCGTTACATTTATAATCACCCAGTTACGTTTTGACGTTTGGTAGCACACTAAGTGTTCCTTCGGTATTCGGGAGTTGCATAATCTCATAGTCATAGGAACATGTATAAGTCATGAAGAAAGCAATAGCAATATACTAAACAATCAAGTGCTAAGCTAACGGAATGGGTCAAGTCAATCACATCATTCTCTAATGTTGTGATTCCGTTAATCAAATGACAATTCATGTCTATGGCTAGGAAACTTAACCATCTTTGATTCAACGAGCTAGTCAAGTAGAGGCATACTAGTGACACTCTGTTTGTCTATGTATTCACACATGTACTAAGTTTCCGGTTAATACAATTCTAGCATGAATAATAAACATTTATCATGATATAAGGAAATATAAATAACGACTTTATTATTGCGTCTAGGGCATATTTCCTTCAGGTGCATCACCAAGGTAGATCGCCCGCAGTGGGCCGCCGACGCGCTGGGCGGGTTGAGCCAGGTGATGTCGCTCTGACGACTAGACCAGGCTCCAAGGTACTTGCCCAATTTCCCCAACCACTGTGCTATTAGGCATGTCATACCAGGCAGGGTCTGCATGATCTTGAGAAATCTTTGATCCTTTTATGCCAAGAGTACGTCCATATTCTGGAGATGCATTACTAATGGATATAGTGCTTCCCTGATGGTTATCCCTTAAAAATAGGTTGAGTATTATTTTGCCGTGATTTACAAACTAATTTCTTTTTTGTTAAATAAAAGCTTCTTCTTTGTTGCTACAACGTGTGAGAGTAATGGCAAATACTACACTGATGGTGATCCCGTAGGTTGCGTTGTCGATTAAATATTTTTGGCCATGATGTATCAACTTTTTTGTTTTTAATCTACATGTTTGCTAAGAGTGAAAATATAAAATACAGCCGTTCACTGTCCTTGCAATCCAAATCATCTAGGTAGGCCGTATGCACGACATGATTTCATGTTTGCCATATTATGTTTACTTTGGTATAAGCAAATAAATGCTTACCAAAATGAAATCTATTTTTACAGAGTCATGTCATTTTTGGCCATGATGTATCAATTATTTTTTATTAACCTACATTGCTAAGAGTGAAAACATAAAATCTTGCTTTTTCAACTATATCAATAATAAATGTATATAATCATGGACTAATAAACTAGAACATTTTATATACTCGGTTCAACGCACGAGCAGTTACCTAGTTGTATAAAAAGTTGAATATTTGCCATATTTTTTTAGGCTAACATGTGGACCAATAGGTCGAGGCCTACGCAAGACGCTGTCAACTCAGTCAACAAATGATTCTGACATCCGTAGCTGTTGTATATACATCCAACGGCAAGCATGCATCTTCAATTTCTCGTCTTCTTCCTCCAGTGTCGGCGGGACCTCATGTTCCCGCCTCCGGCAACCAGCGGCGTTGCTTGGCACGCCTCACTGTGAAGCGCTACCGCACCGCCGGCCAGGCCATCCCTCCACACCTCCTGTTATTCTCCGCCGACTTAAGCCCCACGCCCCACCCGAACCAGTCAACCCTCGTACTCCTCTCCGTCCGCGACTTCACAGCCGCATCTTCCCCATCTCCTGGTCGTTCCCGTCCGGGGCCTCGCCGTCATCTATAGCCTTGGTGCGCTAGGCGCGGCATGGTCAACATGGTCAACAAACAAGAGTCCTCGAAAGTGGAATGTATGTGGAGAGGCTGACAGTGGGGACGCACTAGGTCGATGGACGCACACATGCAACCACCTCCTTATTACACAAAAAAATGATTCCACCACCTACCAGATGACACCCACCATCTATATATTCGCACACAAGGAAGTTCCTCTTATTACGCAGGAAAACAATGCTTCATTTTCGTGACAGCTGGGACCCATCAGCTACATGGTCGCATACAAGGAAGAGCCTCCTTATTAAGCGCAAAAAAGTAATTCCCCCCGAAAGTTGGGACCCACCATATCTAAGCGTACGTAGCGTTATCTGTATGGTCGCAAACGTGTACATACATATTGGTCCATCGATCTCTCTTCCACGATGAACTGTGGCCGCTAAGGAGCAGTAGCAGTTCACGTAGTCCCGTCTAAATCATTTACACATACGAACAGCCACGCTGCAAATAATATAGTCATATACGTACATATGGGCAGGGTATCGAACGTGTACTCGTGCATACGTATGGCCAAGACTCGTGTACATGGAGAGGCAACGGACGGCAGCCAGGGCCTCCTGTTCATCGGCAGCCAACCGGCTGGTTTGAGACGGAGAGACAACGTCGTGTTCATGGGAGGAAACCGACTGGGTCGGAATGCGTCATGTTCATTGGGAGCCAAACGGCTTGGACGGAACAGCCGAAACGGGGTCCTGTTCATCGACCCCCCCCCCACCACCAGCTCGGGCTCTGGTGTATCGTAAAACGGAAGAAACAGAGTTCTCTTCAACCGCCTACGGTCGAAACAAGGTCCTGTTCATCGGGAGGGGTCTAACGTACTGCAAAACATACGAAACAGGCTTCTGTTCGATCGCTTACGGATGAAACGGTGTCCTGTTGATCATGAGGAGTCTGGCATACCGCAAAACAAAGGAAATAGTCTTCTCATTAACCGCCTACAGACGAAACAAGGTCCTGGTCGCCGGGAGGGGTGTGGCGTACCTCAAAATGGGACTCTATGGGCTACTATCCATCCACCTCGACTTCCTTCAGCCTCCACCGGCCACTGTTCATCCACCGCCGACTTCCTCCAGCCTCCACGGGGTCCTATTAATCCACCCCCAACCGGCTGGGGTATGGCGTATCACGACACGACCTCCTTGGGGTTTTGTTCATCCAACCCTCACCAGCTGGGGCGTACGAGTGGGCGGCAACAACGGGAACTGTTCATCCACAGCCAACCAACCGGCTAGGTCAACTCACCACGTCTCGCGCAAGGGGCTCGATCGACGCTTCTCGAATCGTGTCTACGTGTGTCGCGCGTGCATGGGGGCTCGATCGGCTTTAGTAAGAAGCGAGAACGATCAACCGAGTTCAGTTAGTAGCTAAGAATCGTTCGGGTTCAGTTTGCAGCAAAGGGATCGATCGGGTTCAGTACATAGTGCGAGGGGTCAATCACTCGTGTTCAATACGTAGTGCAAGGGATCGATTGATCACTCGGGTTCAGTAAGTGAACGCCTCACTCGGGTTCAGTTAGTGAACGCTTCGCACACATGCCCGTACGATATAAACGCGCAAACCACATTGCATCGCTCGGCCCAACCACCCACCGTAACCGGGAACTCCCCCCAAAAAAATCTTGCCCTCACTTCTACCACAAATTTTTACGTCATGGATGGCCCAAAGAATGTCATGCAGGTGCGTCTCCGGCCCGCCCAGGATGAAAAGCTTATTTTCTGTCATAATTTTTTATCATAGAAGTAGGAGCCCACCACATCTATGATGATACGTATTTCTGCCACAATTATCGTCATGAAAGTGTCATATACATGATAGGAAAAAGTTCTCATTCGGACCATAATGTAACGGTTGTGTCTTTTTTTATATTGTGTCCCTTTGCCGAATTACCCTTGAGGGTTAAAATTCTTCTTGCTGACCCCATTAAATAGTACCAAGTAGGGGAAATGCACACCATAACAGTAGAGATCCATCTAGGGCAAACCCCAACTTCTTCATTACAGCTTTAAGATAATTCCACTCCAATCGATCATACGCCTTCATCATATCAAGTTTCAGTGCATGGTGAGAGTTATTCTTATTTTTTTCATAAAATGCAAACACTCAAAATCAGAGACGATATTATCTGCGATAAGCCTACTAGGAACTAAGCAGGGGAAATGCACGCAAGATGAGCTTCAACCGGTTAGCGAACACTTCGGATACAATTTTGTATATCAGATTGCATAGACTAATAGGTAGGAACTGTGTAAAGTAACAATATTTTTGTACCTTAGGGATAATAATGACTAATGTTTTATTTAAGTCTTTTAGAGAATCCTAGCCTTGAAGCACTTGTAAAACAATCCTAGTAACATCCTCACCACAATTATCCAAACGTTTCTGGAGGACCTGGGTCATAAAGTCATCTGGACCTCGGGACTTCACGGAAACATTTAGAATAAAGCTTGTTTAATTTGATTTTTGGTGTAGGGAGCCAACAAAACATCATTCATGTTATTTGTTACTTTCACTCGCACATGACTTAGTACATCTTCCATGCCAATAGCCCCCTTCAGGATCATCCAACTTATTGTAGGAGTATCCATTTCGACTGGCTCTTTAGGATTAGTACATTTTGATCCATCCTCTCTTTTCAGCTCAAGAACATTAATTTTCCTATGATGTGTGATATGTCTCCAACGTATCTATAATTTTTTATTGTTCCATGCTATTATATTATCTTTTTTGGATGTTTTATATGCATTATTATGCTATTTTATATGATTTTTGGACTAACCTATTAACCTAGAGCCCAGTGCCAGTTTATGTTTTTCCTTGTTTTAGAGTTTCACAGAAAAGGAATACCAAACGGAATAAAACTTTCGCGATGATTTTTTTGTACCAGAAGACACCCAGGAGACTTGGAGTGCAAGTCAGAAGAGCCACGAGGCGGCCACATGGGTGGAGGGCGCGCCCCTGACCTTGTGGGCCCCTCGGTGACCCCCTGACCTAGATCCTCCTCCTATATATACTCTTATACCCCAAAAACACCTGGGGGAGCCACGAAACCACTTTTCCACCGCCGCAACCTTCTGTACACGTGAGATCGCATCTTGGGGCCTTTTCCAGCATCCTGCCGGAGGGGGATTCGATCCTGGAGGGCTTCTACATCAACACCATTGCTTCTCCGCTGAAGCGTGAGTAGTTTACCACAGACCTACAGGTCCATAGCTAGTAGCTAGATGGCTTCTTCTCTCTCTCTTTGATTCTCAGTACAAAGTTCTCCTTGATGTTCTTGGAGATCTATTTGATGTAATACTCTTTTGCGGTGTGTTTTCCGAGATCCGATGAATTGTGGATTTATGGTCAGCTTATCTATGAATATTATTTGAATCTCCTCTGAATTTTTATATGCATGATTTGATATCTTTGCAAGTCTCTTCGAACTATCGATTTGGTTTGGCCAATGATAACCCACAAGTATAGGGGATCAATTGTAGCCTCTTTCGATAAGTAAGAGTGTCGAACTCAACGAGGAGCTAAAGGTAGAACAAATATTCCCTCAAGTTCTATCGACCACCGATACAACTCTACGCACGCTTGACGCTAAACTACCGGAAACAAGTATGAAACTAGAAGTACTTTGTAGGTGTTTTTGGATAGGTTTGTAAGAATATAAAGAGCACGTAAATAAAAGCTAGGGGCTGTTTAGATGAAGACACAACTAAGTTAGTTTTAGTAAAGAGCTTTTTGTCACGAGAAAGTTATTTGTCCCTAGGCAATCGATAACTAGACCGGTAATCATTATTGCAATTTTATTTGAGGGAGAGGCATAAGCTAACATACTTTCTCTACTTGGATCATATGCACTTATGATTGGAACTCTAGCAAGCATCCGCAACTACTAAAGATCATTAAGGTAAAACCCAACCATAGCATTAAAGCATCAAGTCCTCTTTATACCATATGCAAACAACCTACGTACTCGGGTCTGTTCTTCTGTCGCTCACGCCACCCACCATAAGCAAATCATGAACATATTGCAAACCCTACAGCGGGGATCCCTCACGCTAGCGCGACACAGAGAGCACCATAGGACAACACCAATTAATAATACATGCAACTCAAACCAATCTTGATCATCAAATAACCCATAGGACAAAACAAATCTACTCGATCATCATAGGATAGCCATACATCATTGGGAAATAATATATAGCGTTAAGCACCATGTTTAAGTAGAGATTACAGCGGGTAAGAGAGAGGTTACACTGCTGCATAGAGGGGGGGGAGAGTTGGTGATGATGGCGGTGAAGTTGTTGGTGAAGATTGTGGTGATGATGATGGCCACGACAGCGTTCTGGCGCCACCCGAAGAGAAGGGGAGAGGGGGCCCCTTCGTCTTCTTCTTCCTTGACCTACTCCCTAGATGGGAGAAGGGTTTCCCCTCTGGTCCTTCACCTCCATGGCGTGGGAGGGGCGAGAGCCCCTCCTAGATTGGATCTGTCTCTCTGTCTCTCTGTTTCTGTGTTCTCCTCTGTTGCCCTTTCACCGTTTCGTGTATATATGGAGATCCGTAACTCCGATTGGACTGAAACCTTCGCCGTCATTTTTTAACCAAAAATTAGCTTTCTTGCGGCCGAAGAAGGGCATCAACCGCCTTACGGGTGGCCCATGAGGGTCAGGGGCGCCCCCTGCCTCGTGGCCACCTCGGGCATCGTCTCGCGTGGATTTTTCTTCCGGAATTTTCCAAATATTCCAAAAATAAGCTCCGTCCGTTTTTATCCCATTTGGATTCCATTTAATATGGATATTCTGCGAAACATAAAACATGCAACAAACACAAACTGACACTGGGCACTGGATCAATATGTTAGTCCCAAAAATAGTATAAAAAGTTGCCAAAAAGTATATGAAAGTTGAATAATATTGGCATGGAACAATCAAAAATTATAGATACGACGGAGACATATCAACCAACTAGATTGGTTTTTCTTGCAATGGGAGAAGTGCTTAGCTTTGGGTTCAATCTTGTTGTGCTCGATCCTAGTGACAGAAGGGGAACCGACACGTATTGTATTGTTGCCATCGAGGATAAAAAGATGGGGTTTTCATCATATTGTTTGAGTTAATTCCTCTACATCATGTCATCTTGCTTAAAGTGTTACTCCATTCTTTATGAACTTAATACTCTAGATGCATGCTGGATAGCGGTCGATGTGTGGAGTAATAGTAGTAGATGCAGAATCGTTTCGGTCTACTTGACACGGACTGATACGTCTCCGACGTATCTATAATTTATGAAGTATTCATGCCATGTTTACAACAATTTTATATGGGTTTGGTATGATTGCATCTAACTAACCGGACTGACGCTGTTTTCAGCAGAACTACCATGGTGTTGTTTTTTGTGCAGAGATAAAAGTTCTCGGAATTGGACAAAACTTTTTGACAATTTTTTTGGAACAAAAGAGACCCCCGAAGCTTTGTGGGAAGGCCAGAAGAGCCACGAGGAGGGTACAACCCACCAGGGCGCGCCTGGTGGGCCGTCCGTGCCCCGGTGGGTTGTGCTCACCTCGAGGCCCATCTTAGCGTGAAATCAACGCCAAAAAATCCTATAAATAGAGAAACCATCAGAAATAAACCTAGATCAGAAGTGGCACCGCCGCAGGCCTCTGTAGCCACCGAAAACCAATCTAGACCCTTTCCGGCACCCTGCCGGAGGGGGAATCATCTCCGGTGGCCATCTTCATCATCCCGGCGGCCACCACGATGAGGAGGGAGTAGTCCACCCTCGGGGCTGAGGGTTTGTACCAGTAGTTATGTGTTTAATATCTCTGTCGTGTTCTTGAGATGTCACGATCTTGATGTATCGCGGGCTTTGTTAATATAGTCCGATCATATGGTGTTTCCCCCTCTCTATTTTGTTGTGATGAATTGAGTTTTTCCCTTTGAGATTTTGTTGTTATCGGATTGAATACTTATATGGATTTGAGAACACTTGATATATGTCTTGCAATTGAATACTCGTGGTGACAATGGGGTCTCGTATTGATTCACTTGATATATATGTTTTGGCACTCAACTCGCAGATTCGCGAGGTGACATTGGGGTAATATGCATAGGGGTTGATGCACGTTCTTGTATTTGTTTCTCCGGTAGAAATCTTGGGGCACTCTTTAAAGTTCTTTATGTTGGATTGAGTATTATGAATATGAATTTGCTTTGGTGTTATTTTAGTATGAGCTCTAGGATAGATCGAAAGGAAAGAATAGCTTTGTGTTATTTTAGTATGAACTCTTGAATAGATCGAACGGAAATAATAGCTTTGAGGTGGTTTCATACCCTACAAACAATTTATTCTTATATTCTCCGCTAGATAGGAACTTTGGAGTGATTCTTTGTTGCATGTTGAGGGACGGTTATATGATCCAATAATATTAGCAATGTTGAGAGATTGCACTAGCGAAAGTACGGACCCTAGGCCTCATTTACGAGCATTGCAATACCGTTTTTGTGCCCGTTTACTATTTGCTACCTTGCTGTTTTTATTTATTCAGATTATAAAAATATATTTCTACCATCAATATTACACTTTTATCACCATCTCTTCACCGAACTAGTGCACCTATACACATTACCATTGTATTTGGTGTGTTGGGGACACAAGAGACTTTTTATTATTTGGTTGTAGGGTTGTTTGAGAGAGACCATCTTCACCCTACACCTCCCATGGACTGATAAACCTTAGGTCATCCACTTGAGGGAAAATTGCTACTGTCCTACAAAACTCTGCGCTTGGAGGCCCAACACGCATCTACAAGAATAAAGTTGGGTAGTAGACATCAAGCTCTTTTCTAGCGCCGTTGCCGGGGAGGTGAGTGCATGATGGTATATCTTTAGATCTTGCAATTGAATCTTTTAGTTTCTTGTTTTATCACTAGTTTGGTTTATAAAATAAAAGTACATAAAAATGGAATTGAGGTTGCATCATATTATTGATCATCTTTATAATATCTTTCTTGAAAATGATTGTTCAGAAAATTGTGCTCAATTGTTAGAAGAAGTCAATAAAATGTTTGGCACAAAATATTTGAATGATGAGCATGATTGCAATGTTGTTAGTATGAATTCTTTGAATATCCATGATGCTAATGATATGCAAAGCCATAAGCTTGGGGATGCTATATTTGATGAATATGATATTTTTAGTCCCCCAAGTTTTGATGAGAAAATTTATTATGATGATTACATGCCTCCTATTTATGATGATTATATTGATGAAAGTGGATTTGGAGAGGTCGCGACTTTATTTAATGATGAATCCACTATTTTGGAGGAGGTTGCAATTGACTATGACAACAAAGTTCCTATATATGATGATTATGGTGATGACATGTATGCTATATAGAATAATAATAACCACGAAACTTGTCATCATGATTTTAATTTCCAATCCCATGATAGTTACTTTGTTGAGTTTGCTCCCACTACTATTGATGAGAATAATTTTGCTTATGTGGAGAGTAATAAGTTTTCTATGCTTTTGTGTCATGAAAAGAATGCTTTATGTGATAGTTATATTGTTGAATTCATTCGTGATGCTACTGAAAATTACTATGAGAGAGGAACATATGCTTTTACATATTGCAATAATATCCAGTTTCCTCTCTCTATGTGTTGAAAATCTTGAAGTTGTGCTTGTTTTGCCTTCCTATGCTAGTTGATTCTTGCTCCCGTAAGTTGTTTGCTCACAAAATCCCTGTGCATAGGAAGTGGGTTAGACTAAATGTGATTTCCATGTGATTCATGATGCTCTATTTACGTTTCAATTCTTATCTTTTATGCGAGCATCATTGAAATCATCATGCCTAGCTAAAAGGCACTAAAGAAAAGCGCTTGTTGGGAGACAACCCAACACTTTTACCTACTGTTTTTGTGTGTTAACATGATTAAGCTACTGTAGTAATCATGTTTTATTACTTTTGTTTCAATAAAGTGCCAAGTAAAGCCTTTGGGATCATGTTGGGTGATAGTTGATTTGATCTTGCTGAAAAACACAAACTTTTGTGCTCACGAAAATAATTCTCATTTTTAACAGAAGAGTGCTTTTGAGTTGATTCATTTTGCAGAAGTTTAATATAAAAATTTCTCACGTGTTCCTAATTTTTTCATAATTTTTGGAGTAGCAGAAGTATGGTAGTTATCCAGATCATTACAGACTGTTCTGTTTTTGACAGATTCTATTTCAATGCATAGTTTGCTTGTTTTCTAGTTTCTATGGCTTATATTGCTCAATATAAATTGTAGAAATGATATGCTACAGTAGGCATTGTGTGAGAACAGTTATGAATCTTGTCTTTGTCAGTACCAAAAGTGGAATGGTTTGCTCTTTATCATACTAACCTATCTCACGAAGTTTCGTTAAGTTTTGTGTGATTGAGGTTTTCAAGTTTTGGATGAGATATCGATATGAGGAGAATAAGTGGTGAAAAGACCCTAAGCTTGGGGATGCCCAAGGCACACCAAGGTAATATTCAAGGAAAAGCTTGGGGATGCCCCGGAAGGCATCCCCTCTTTCGTCTCCAACATTACTGGTAACCTCACTTGGAGCTACATTTTTATTCGTCACATGATATGTGTCTTGCTTGGAGCGCCATTTTATTTTCTTAGGATTTGCTTTCTGTTATTTAGAATAATGTTTTGCATATTTTATTTCAATAAAAGTGGCATTGATAGCCTTCACTATGCTTATTTTACAAGTCTACATGTTGCTGTTTGAAAACAAAAAGCTTACCGCTGTTGCAAACATTCCCTAGAAAAGTCAGAATGTGATAAAATGTTGAAACTTTTTGCATAATAATCTCTGATAAAGTTTCTAAAGTGTGTTAGAATTTCATAATGATTGGAGTTGAATAAGTATTGATACTCTTGCATTCTTTACAGACTATACTGTTTTGGCAGATTGCTGTTATGTTTGCATTGTTTGCATATGTTTGCTTGTTTAATGACTCTATTTGAGGATAGGAGTATTAAATATGCAGAGGCATTTAGTATGCAATGTTCAATAATAATTTAAATGATTTGCTACATTAGAGAATTTATACTAACTTATCTCACGAGTTCTTGTTGAGTTTTGTGTGGATGAAGTTTTTAAGATTTAGGGAAACCGTGATAAAAAAGGAATTAAGGAGACACAAAAGCTCAAGCTTGGGGATGCCCAAGGCACCACAAGATAATATTTCAAGAATTCTCAAGCATCTAAGCTTGGGGATGCCCCGATAGGCATCCCACCTTTCTTCTTCAAGGATTATCGGTTAGTATCGGTTGAGCCTAAGTTTTTGCTTCTTCACATGATGTGTGCTATCCTTGAAATGTCATTTTATTTTGTTTTGCTTGCTGTTTTAATAAAATACTTAGATGTGAAAGTTTCTAAATAAAATAGAGTTCTCAAATAGTTGCCAGGGAGGCTAGGTAAGCGGCACGCACATCCCGTCAATGAAGCTCTTTTCTTTGGAATTGCTCTAGTGTTTCACTTATATCTTTTTGAGCACGGTGTGCTTTAGTATTTTTGAATGAATTCTCTCTTTCCTCACTTAAATTAATTTGAGAGATAGAAATATTATGCTCATGATCTTCACTTATATTTGTTTGAGCTTATCAAAAGCAACACATGAAAATTAGTCCCAAAGTGATAGATATCCAAGATGGATATAATAAAAACTTTCATGAAGATCATTGGAAAAAATAAACTTGATTTCTTGGAATAGTTTTGAGATATGATGATGTGATATGTGAGTCATGTTGATGAGTAATTATGCTTTAGTAAGAATATTGGTGTTAAGGTTTGTGATTCCCTATGCAAGCACGAAAGTCAATAGTTATGAAATGAAATTATATCCTACTTGTGGTGCATTATTCGGTGTTAATTATGCTTAATGCTCACTTATGAGATTAGTCATTTCTTGGTTGGTCGCTTCTCAATCTTTTGCTAGCCTTTATTTTGCACTAAGTATGATCACTACTTGTGCATCCAAAATCCTTTAAACCAGTTTTGCCACATGAGTCCACTATATCTACCTATATGCGGTATTCTTTTACCGTCCTAAGCAAATTTGTATGTGCCATCTTTAATTTTCAAAATAAATTTCTCTTTTGTGTGCTCGTACCGCTCGCGAGGCGGTGAGGGGTGGCTAATACTTTCCATGCTAGATGTGTTATTCTCACGATGACGGTTTATTCACTTGTCATTGCATGGGTGTTAGGCAAAGGTATTAGGGATGCCCAGTCCCGAAATGAAAAATGAATTTACTTTATGTTGTCAAATAATAAATTCCTTGGAAAGTGTTGGTATGGAGGGCACCCGTGGATACGGTTAGCCACAGAAAGTGAAAGTATGGTGGAAAAAGGAATAAACTTTATTTTTTTGTTTGGGAACCGCCTATGATATATCTAGCATGGAAAGTGTTGGGAGCTCTAAGTCGTTTTCGTTGGTGGGAAAAGTATGCCTCTCAAAATGTTTTTATCTCTCGATTTTTGCTTTGAGCTCTGACACCTCTACAAATCCCTACTTCCCTCTGCGAAGGGCCTTTCTTTTACTTTATGCAATTTTTATTTTTAATCTGAGTCTCCATCTTCTCTTATAAAGCACCAACTAGGAGGCACTATGATCGTACTTGAGCATTGGGTGTAGCTAATATGCGAGTGAGTTTCATTAATGGATCAATGATTGAGCATGACGGGCCAGGGATAACTTATTTTAGCGTTGATATTTTGAAAGACATGGTTGCTTGTTGGTATGCTTGAGTATTAAAGTCCTCATGTCAAAACTAGACTATCGCTTTGAACCATATAAAAGTCCAAATGTCCATGCTACAAAAGAAAAGAGTTTATGATGAATATGATAGGTAGCATTCCACAGCAAAAATTCTATTTCAGTTGCTACTTTATCATGATAAGTTTTATGAGAAAGAGTTGTTGTTATGATGCTAGGAAAAGTGATTGAAATTGTCATTGATCAAAATTATGCACTTTGCTAGCATTCACACTTCATAAATTTTCTTTTATCATTTACCTACTCGAGGACGAGTAGGAATTAAGCTTGGGGATGCTGATACGTCTCCAACTTATCTATAATTTATGAAGTACTCATGCCATGTTTACAATGATTTTATATGGTTTTGGTATGATTTGCATGGAACTAACCCGGACTGACGTTGTTTTCAGTAAAACTACCGTGGTGTTGTCTTTTGTGCAGAAATAAAAGTTCTCGGAATTGGACGAAACTTTTTGATGATTTTTTTGGAACAAAATAGACCCCCGAAGCTTTGTGGGAGGAACAGAAGTGCCACGAGGAGGGCACAACTCACCAGGGCGCGCCTGGTGGGCCGTCCGTGCCCCGGTGGGTTGTGCTCACCTCGAGGCCCATCTTAGCATCGCCAAAAAATCCTATAAATAGAGAAACCATCAGAAATAAACCTAGATCAGAAGTGCTGCCGCCGCAGTCCTCTAAAGCCACCGAAAACCAATCTAGACCCTTTCCGGCACCCTGCCGGAGGGGGGACTCATCTCCGGTGTCCATCTTCATCATCCCGGCGGCCACCACGATGAGGAGGGAGTAGCCCATCCACGGGGCTGAGGGTTTGTACCAGTAGCTATGTGTTTAATCTCTCTCTCTCTCTCTCTCTCTCTCTCTCGTGTTCTTGAGATGTCATGATCTTGATGAATAGCGGGCTTTGTTAATATAGTCAGATCATATGGTGTTTTCCCCTCTCTATTTTGTTGTGATGAATTGAGTTTTTCCCTTTGAGATTTCGTTGCTATCAGATTGAATACTTATATGGATTTGAGAACACTTGATATATGTCTTGCAATTGAATACTCGTGGTGACAATGGGGTATCGTATTGATTCACTTGATATATGTTTTGGCACTCAACTCGTGGATTCCCGAGGTGACATTGGGGTAATCTATGCATAGGGGTTGATGCACGTTCTTGTCTTTGTTTCTTCGGTAGAAATCTTGGGGCACTCTTTGAAGTTCTTTATGTTGGATTGAGTATTATGAATATGAATTTGCTTTGGTGTTATTTCAGTACGAACTCTAGGATAGATCAAACGGAAAGAATAGCTGTGTTATTTTAGTACGAACTCTTGAATAGATTGAACGGAAATAATAGCTTTGAGGTGGTTTCGTACCCTACAAACAATTTATTCTTATGCTCTCCGCTAGATAGGAACTTTGGAGTGATTCTTCGTTGCATGTTGAGGGACGGTTATATGATCCAATTATATTAGCACTGTTGAGAGATTGCACTAGAGAAAGTACGGACCCTAGGCCTCATTTTCAAGCATTGCAATACCGTTTTTGTGCCCGTTTACTATTTGCTACCTTGCTGTTTTTATTTATTCAGATTATAAAAATATATTTCTACCATCAATATTACACTTTTATCACCATCTCTTCGCCGAACTAGTGCACCTATACAAATTACCATTGTATTTGGTGTGTTGGGGACACAAGAAACTTTTTATTATTTGGTTGCAGGGTTGTTTGACAGAGAGACCATCTTCATCCTACACCTCCCACGGATTGATAAACCATAGGTCATCCACTTGAGGGAAAATTGCTACTGTCCTACAAAACTCTGCGCTTGGAGGCCCAACACGTGTCTACAAGAATAAAGTTGCATAGTAGACATCACGGACGTGATGCCTATATTCATGATCATTGCCTTAGATATCATTATAACTTTGCGCTTTTCTATCAATTGCTCGGTAGTAATTTGTTCACCCACCGTAATATTTTCTATCTTGAGAGAAGCCTCTAGTGAAACCTATGGCCCCCAGGTATATTTTCCATCATTTAAGTTTCCGATCTACAACTCTAGTTTCCTATTTACTTTCTTTGCAATCTTTTACTTTCCGTTCCGTAAACCAAAAATACCAGAAATATTACTTTACCGTTTATCCATCTCTATCAGATCTCACATTGCAATTAATCGCGAAGGGATTGACAACCCCTTTTTCACGTTGGATGCAAGGTTGGTGTTTGTTTGTGCAGGTATTCGGTGGCTTGCGCGTTGTCTCCTACTGGATTGATACCTTGGTTCTCAAAACTGAGGGAAATACTTGTGCTACTTTGCTGCATCACCCTTTCCTCTTCAAGGGAAAACCAACGCAAGCTCAAGAGGTAGCAAGAATGATTTCTGGCGCCGTTGCCGGGGAGATCTACGCCAAGCCAAGACATACCAAGTACCCATCATAAACTCTCATCCCTCGCATTACATTATTCGCCATTCGCCTCTCGTTTTCCTCTCCCCCACTTCTAAAACGATTTTGAAAAGATTTGCCTTTTCTTCGCCCCTCTTCCATTCGTGTCTTTCGTTTGGTTTTTGTGTGCTTATCTCGCTTCTATGGCTAGTCCTCCTATCCTTGTTAGCACTCCCGATAATAAGGTTCTCAACTTTAAACAAAGGGAAGGGGAGAATTTAAAAGATGTATGGTATAGAATTTGCAGTGCTCAAAATAGATCTACTCGAAAACAATCTACTTCCGTTCTTCTTCACAATTTTTACGTAGGCATTACTCCTTGGAATAGATATGTTCTAGATGCCATTACTGGGGGAAATTTCCTGGGGAGACATACTTTCGATTCTTACAATGCCATGATAGATTTGCTAGGCCACCACCTCTTTTGGTTAATGGAACTGTTTTAACCTTGGAACATGTAATGCAAAGATTGGATATTGTTGAGAATAAAATTGCTACCATAGAGTTGATTGAAAATTTGGATAAAAAGATTCATAATCAGATTACTCAATATGGATCTAAGGTAGGAGTTACTCTAAAGAATCTTAGGGAAAAAGAACCCATAGTTACTGAAAAGATAGATCAAGATTCCACTAGAATTGGCAAGCTAGAAGATATTATTACCAACTTGGGTTCCGCTTTTTCCTCCGTTAAAACTACTCCAAATCCTCCTACTAAAATTGCTAAGCTTGTTTATCTTCCTAAAAATAAGGGTGAATCTTCTAGTAAAAACAATGAAGATCTCAAATCAATTAGTGTTCACCCCAATTTCCTCGATATTATTAAGGAACCTATAGTCACAAATGAATTTCTTGATTTCTTCCCGAGGAGTTTGATCATTTATAAAACTAAAGAACCTCCTAAGGATCATAAGTGTGTAATTGAAGAATTGCATGCCAAAGATGATAACACTTAGATTTATTCATGTTTTATGCCTAGCTAGGGGCGTTAAACAATAGCGCTTGTCGGGAGGCAACCCAATTTTATTTTTGTTCTTGCTTTTTAGGTCCTGTTTAGCAATAAATATTTCATCTAGCCTCTGGTTAGATGTGGTTTTGTGTTTTAGTTAGTGTTTGTGCCAAGTAAGACCTTTGGGATAGCCTACGGTGATAGTTAATTTGATCTTGCTGAAAAATACAAACTTTTGCATGCATGAAAATAATTTTCATAAATCACAGGAACGTGCTTTTAAGTTGATTCTTTTTGCAGAAGATTAATAAACAAATTTTTATTAGGACTTCCTAATTTCTCAGTATTTTTGGAGTTAAAGAAGTATTCGAAATATCCAGATTGCTACAGACTGTTCTATTTTTGACAGATTCTGTTTTTCACGTGTTGTTTGCTTATTTTGATGCATCTATGGCTAGTATCGGGGGGTATGAACCATGTAAAAGTTTGAATACAGTAGATATTACACCAATATAAATAAAGAATGAGTTCACAACAGTACCAAAAGTGGTGATTTATTTTCTTATACTAACGGAGCTTACGAGATTTTCTGTTGGAGTTTTGTTTTGTGAAGTTTTCAAGTTTTGGGTAAGGGTTTGATGGACTATAGAATAAGGAGTGGCAAGAGCCTAAATTTGGGGATTCTCAAGGCACCCCAAGGTAATATTCAAGGATGTAAAAAATCCTAAGCTTGGGGATGCCCCGGGAAGGCATCCCCTCTTACGTCTTCGTCTATCGGTAACTTTACTTGAGGCTATATTTTTATTCACCACTGGTATGTGTTTTGCTTGGAGCATCTTGTATGATTTGCGTCTTTGCTTTTTAGTTTGCCACAATCATCCTTGCTGTACACACCTTTTGGGAGAGACATGCATGAATTGTGATTTATTAGAATGCTCTATGTGCTTCACTTGTATCTTTTGAGCTAGGCAATTTTGCTCTAGTGCTTCACTTATATATTTTTAGAGCGCGGCGATGGTTTTATTTTATAGAAATTGATGAACTCTCGTACTTCACTTATATTATTTTGAGAGTCTCGCATGGTAATTTTCTTTGGTTATAAAATTAGTCCTAATATGATAGGCATCCAAGAGGGATATAATAAAAGCTTTCATATAAAGTGCATTGAATACTATGAGAAGTTTGATTCCGTATGATTGTTTTGAGATGTGAAGATGGTGATATTAGAGTCATGCTAGTAAGTAGTTGTGAATTTGAGAAATACTTGTGGTAAGGTTTCTGAGTCCCATAGCATGCACATATGGTGAACTGTTATGTAACGAAGTTGGAGCATGATATGTTTTTTGATTGTCTTCCTTATGAGTGGCGGTTGGGGACGAGTATCGGTGTCAAAACCGGCGGATCTCGGGTAGGGGGTCCCAAACTGTGCGTCTAGGCGGATGGTAACAGGAGACAAGGGACACGATGTTTTTACCCAGGTTCGGGCCCTCTCGATGGAGGTAATACCCTACTCCTGCTTGATTAATATTGATGATATGGGTAGTACAAGAGTAGATCTACCACGAGATCAAGGAGGCTAAACCCTAGAAGCTAGCCTATGGTATGATTGTTGTTCGTCCTACGGACTAAAACCCTCCGGTTTATATAGACACCGGATAGGTTAGGGTTACACAGAGTCGGTTACAATGGTAGGAGATCTACATATCCGTATCGCCAAGCTTGCCTTCCACTCCAAGGAAAGTCCCCATCCGGACACGGGACGAAGTCTTCAATCTTGTATCTTCATAGTCTTGGAGTCCGGCCGACGGTGATAGTTCGGCTATCGGGACACCCCCTGATCCGGGACTCCCCTTCCCATAGTACGGATGGCTTGAACAGCCGTTCCAGAAAGATATTGGGTGGGACGGCATCGCGTTTTGCACCGATGCGTGCCAATATGTCCGCTGCCTGGTTGTTATCCCGGGCTATATGATGAAATTCGAGCCCTTCAAACCGTGTTGACATTTTTAGGACCGCATTGCGGTATGCTGCCATTTTCGGATCTTTGGCATCAGAGTCTCCGTTTATTTGTGATATCGCGAGGTTCGAATCCCCGCGCACCTCTAGGCGTTTAATGCCCATGGAGACTGCCATCCGGAGGCCGAGCAGACGGGCCTCGTATTCGGCTGCGTTGTTGGAGTCCGTATACATTATTTGAAGGACGTATTGGACTGTGTCCCTGGTTGGGGACGTCAGGACGACGCCAGCCCCCAGGCCAGCCAACATTTTGGAGCCGTCAAAGTGCATGATCCAATTGGAGTATGCACCGTACTCTTTAGGGAGTTCGGCTTCAGTCCATTCGGCCACGAAGTCGGCCAAAACCTGCGACTTAATAGCTCGTCGTGGCTTATAAGTTATGTCGAATGGAAGGAGCTCTATGGCCCATTTAGCAATCCAGCCCATCGCGTCGCGGTTGTTTATAATGTCTTTAAGAGGTACTTCGGAGGCTACCGTTATCGAACACTCTTGAAAGTAGTGTCGCAGCTTCCGGGATGCCATGAACACCGCGTATGCTATCTTTTGATAGTGTGGGTACAGGGACTTGCATGGAGTTAGGACAGTGGACACATAGTAAACCGGTTTTTGAAGAGGGAACCGGTGTCCGTTCGTTTCTCGTTCGACAACGAGCACCGCTGACAACTTGATGTGTTGCGGCGATATATAATAGCATTGGTTCGCCCACGTTGGCTATGGCCAGACCGGACGGTTGTTGCCAAAATGGCTTTTATTTCTTGAGTCGGCGTGGCGGCATCCGTCCACTCGAAGTGTTGGTGCGCGGAGGAGGCGATAAAGGGTAACGCCTTTTCTCCCAAGCGGGAGATAAAGCGGCTTAGAGCCGCTCGCATCCGTCAATTTTGTATTTGTTTGAGGTCTTTGGAATATCCAATTGTGACAGAGCTCGGATCTTGGCTGGGTTTGCTTCAGTTCCTCTACCGGACACAATGAAGCCCAGGAGCTTTCCGGCTGGAACGCCGAAGACGCATTTATCCGGATTGAGCTTGATGTTATATTTTCAAAGATTGTCGAATGTGAGCCTCAAGTCGTCTACTAGAGTTTCGACGTGCTTGGTTTTGACGACCACGTCATCTACATATGCTTCCACTGTTTTGCCGATCTGGTTTGCCAGACATGTCTGAATCATGCGCTGATATGTTGCGTCGGTGTTTTTGAGCCCAAAGGGCATTGTGTTGAAGCAGAACGGGCCGTATGGAGTGATGAATGCTGTTGCAGCTTGGTCTGGCTCCGCCATCTTGATTTGGTGGTAGCCGGAGTACGCGTCGAGGAAGCACAATGAGTCGTGTCCTGCTGTAGCGTCAATAATTTGATCAATTCGAGGGAGGGGGAAGGGATCCTTTGGGCAAGCCTTATTAAGGTCTTTAAAATCAACACATAGGCGCCAGGATTTATCCTTCTTTGGTACCATCACCAGGTTTGCTAGCCAGTCCGGACGTTTTATATCTCTGATGAATCCGGCTTCCAAAAGTTTGGCTAGCTCCTCTCCCATGGCCTATCTCTTGGGTTCGGAAAAGCGCCGAAGAGCCTGTTTGACTGGCTAGAATCCTTTTAGGATATTAAGGCTGTGCTCGGCCAGCCGACGTGGGATTCCTGGCATGTCTGAAGGGTGCCAGGCAAAGATGTCCCAGTTATCTCGTAGAAATTCTCGTAGTGCGGCGTCTACATCAGGGTTTAATTGTGCCCCAATGGAGGCCGTCTTTGGAGGGTCCATTAGGTGGACTTGGAATTTGACTATTTCATCCGCTGGTTTAAAAGAGGTGGACTTGGATCTTTTATCAAGTATCACGTCGTCCCTGTTCACCGTGGAGCGCATCGCAGTGAGTTCCTCGGCCGCTAGGGCTTCGGATAGTGCCTCGAGGGCTAGTGCGGCCGTCTTGTTTTCGGCGCGGAGTGCTATGTTCGGATCACTAGCGAGAGTGATGATTCCGTTAGGTCCGGACATTTTAAGCTGCATGTACCCATAATGGGGTATAGCTTGAAAAAATGTGAATGCCTCTCGTCCTAATAAAGCATGATATCCGCTGCTGAATGGGGACACTTGAAATGTGACCTCCTCGGACCTGTAATTGTCCGTGAGCGAACACTACGCCCGGTTTGATTTTTCCTGTGCAGCATGCTTCCGGCTAGGGATTATTCCTCTAAAGGTTGTGCTGCTTCGCTCAATGCGGTTCCAGTCTATTTCCATTTTTCGGAGGGTTTCCTCGTAGATGAGGTTTAGTCCGCTGCCGCCATCCATGAGTACCTTAGTAAGGCGAAAGCCGTCCACTATCGGACTGAGGACCAATGCGGCTGGTGCTCGGGCTGTTCGGAATTTAGGTTCGTCACTGGCATTAAAGGTAATAGCCGTGTCACTCCATCGATTTATTTGATGCGAAAGTTGCGGAGTGTTCGTTTTCGCATGTTATTTGATGCGAAAGTCTCGAAGACTGTTAACACCGTACTGGTGTTGCTGGGCTGGGATTCTGAAGCTAGAAGCTCTTCGCCACTTTTGGCCACCTGCCGTAGTATCCAACATGCTCGAAGGCTATGAGTTGGAGTGGCGCCCTCTGTACTGTGAATTTTGCAGGGTCCGTTCAGCCAACCCTCCGGTATGGTTCCATACCCTTTAGGGGGTTTTGGTTTTTTGGTGTTTAGCCCAGGTGCTTGGTAATGATGCACCCTTTTATTTCGGACTAGGGATGTATTCGGGGCCGGATTATCCCAAAATTTACTTTCGGTTTTCCAGGCGCTCTGCGTCGCACAATAATTTTGTACTATGGTCACCAAGTCGGCAAAGCGTGTAACTTCGCGACGACTTATGGCGTTTAGGATTCCCTTGTCCGTGCAATTTTTGCAGAAAATTGGGATTAAATCCTCCTCTCGCAGTCCTTTATCCTGTCCATAACCGGGAGGAATCGCCCGATAATGATGTACTATTTCAGCGGGCTCTTGCGAATTCGGGATAGATCGCTAATGTTTGGGTGGGCGGTGGAACTGGATCCGGAACCCGTCAATTTAAGACTCAGGGGCGGAAGTTTCGAACTCGGAAGTTTGGATTTTGAGTGTTATCCAATGAATCAACCCGCTGCGACTTTAAGTTCGGGCTTGATCGACATCCGTCCCTCTGCGGGAATCCGGCATGGAGGGATCGGGAATCCGGACGTAGCTAGTCCTTAAGATAGAAGAAGAATCGCCGCATTGCTCCTCTATTACAGCAACATGATGGGTAGCCTGGGGAGAGTTAATCTCTCTCAGATCGGTTTTAGGCCCGATCCGGTCGTAGTCTGTGGCGACTCCCAGGACGGCGATGCGATCCAAGAGCTCGTTTACAGAGGAGAGCTCGATTGGATCTAACTGTTCGGCAAGTTCCGAATTAACATGGAGATTGGTTTCGATGACTCGAGAGGTCATCGTCGGCGCGGTGGCCGAACTAGTGGTCATGAGAAAACCACCTAGCCGAAGAGTCTGACCAGTGGCCAAGGCTTCTTTGGCGATAGTATCGTCTTTAAAGACGAGATGAGGCATCCTACCTGATGGAGACGGCACAGAGGAACTCTCAATGAAAGCACCAATGTCGGTGTCAAAACCGGCGGATCTCGGGTAGGGGGTCCCGAACTGTGCGTCTAGGCGGATGGTAACAGGAGACAAGGGACACGATGTTTTTACCTAGGTTCGGGCCCTCTCGATGGAGGTAATACCCTACTCCTGCTTGATTAATATTGATGATATGGGTAGTACAAGAGTAGATCTACCACGAGATCAAGGAGGCTAAACCCTAGAAGCTAGCCTATGGTATGATTGTTGTTAGCCCCACGGACTAAAACCCTCCGGTTTATTTAGACACCGATAGGTTAGGGTTACACAGAGTCGGTTACAATGGTAGGAGATCTACATATCCGTATCGCCAAGCTTGCCTTCCACGCCAAGGAAAGTCCCCATCCGGACACGGGACGAAGTCTTCAATCTTGTATCTTCATAGTCTTGGAGTCCGGCCGACGGTGATAGCTCGGCTATCCGGACACCCCCTAATCCGGGACTCCCTCAACGAGCGATGGTCTTTTCCTACCAATCTACCCCCCTAGGAGCATGCGCGTAGTACTTTGTTTCGATGACTAATAGATTTTTGCAATAAGTATGTGAGTTCTTTATGACTAATGTTGAGTCCATGGATTATACGCACTCTCACCTTTCCGCCATTGCTAGCCTCTCTAGTACCGCGCAACTTTCGCCGGTACCATAAACCCACCACATATCCTTCCTCAAAACAGCCACCATACCTACCTATCATGGCATTTCCATAGCCATTCCGAGATATATTGCCATGCAACTTTCCACCGTTCCGTTTATTATGACACGCATCATCATTGTCATATTGCTTTGCATGATCATGTAGTTGACATCATATTTGTGGCAAAGCCACCGTTCATCAATTTTTTATACATGTCGCTCTTGATTCATTGCACATCCCGGTACAACGCCGGAGGCATTCACATAGAGTCATATTTTTGTTCTAGTATCAAGTTGTAATTTTTGAGTTGTAAGTAAATAGAAGTGTAATGATTTTCATTATTAGATCATTGTCCCATGTGAGGAAATAAAAAAATAGAAAGGCCAAAAAAAAGAGAAGGCCCAAAAAAGGAGAAAAAAGAGAAAAAAAGAAAGAAAAAGAGAGAAGGGACAATGTTACTATCCTTTTTGCCACAATTGTGCTTCAAAGTAGCATCATGGTCTTCATGATAGAGAGTCTCCTATGTTATCACTTTCATATATGCTAGTGGGAATTTTTCATTATAGAACTTGGCTTGTATATTCTAACGATGGGCTTCCTCAAAACATCCTAGGTCTTCATGAGCAAGCAAGTTGGATGCACACCCACTTAGTTTTCTTTGTTGAGCTTTCATAAACATATAGCTCTAGTGCATCCGTTGCATGGCAATCCCTACTCACTCACATTTAGATACATCAAAACTTAGCACCCTCCCAGCCCTCACAGTCCATCAGCCTCTAGACCGTCCATTTTTATGATTTATGAGTTCCTGGCCGTCCGATTTTCATTGTGCGAGCTATCCTGGAGGGGCGCTACTCCGGTAGAAAAATCGGACCATTCCTGTTGATCGGGCCTATGGACCACGGCCCAATTAACTAATCTTACTCAGTTCTTGATCACTCCTACTTCCCCGACTCGCTCCTCCCAAACCCTATTCTAATGGCACCGCCGCCACCCACTCGACTCCCTCACCTCTCGATCTACTCCGGCACTAACCACTCCCGAGTCTCTCCCTTGCCTTCCCTTCGTTTCTCCCTCTCTCATGGCGTGGACTAGCAGCGGCGCCGGGGAAGCAGGATGAGGGGATGGTGACCAACAAGTGCGTCCCAAGGAGCCCTGCGTGGGAAAGTGCCTTCTCAAGACCTCAACACCGACCTCACCAGCGACAACGCGCCCTGCGAGCCCTGGCACATGGTCTTCACACCAAAGGTCCACGTCATGGCGGATATGTTCGCTCATGGACTTAGCTTAATCTTGGTGAATGAATTCATGGGGATTGATCTGCTTGCCGCGGAGGTGTTGTACCGCAAGGGGCAGCCGATCTATGTGATGACGGATGGAGAATGGGAAGCCGGACAAGCTGCGGGCCTGCGGCTCTACTCCATCCCCACCAGGACTTTGGGATGCGAACGCGAAGACAACACACCACATCCTCTCTTGTTATATGTGCAATTGGCAGACATATCATTGAGACAGTGACATCTCTGAACCCTATGCCTTGGGCATGCCCCTCTCACACTGCCACTGCCTCAAGGTGATGACTGATGATGCATGGAACACGTACCCAGCGGCTATGACTTCGGTTTGGACATCCGCCTACTGGACCACCACAACTGACGACCACGATCCAGTGTGGCTGCGGTGCTCTCCATCTCTGCTCCACCATGTATCAGGTTTGGTCATCCTCTAGGTACGTAGAACTTGACAATTACTGGATGATATAGTACTTCACTTCCACGAATGAAATTACTGGATGTTATAGAACTAATGAACTCTAGAACATGACAATGAACTAATGGAATTACTGGATGCTAAAACTAATGAATGTGTCATGTATAAATCATCGCCTTCCTCTTGTCTTTGTTATGCAGGAAAAACAACAAGAAAAGACTCCAATAGATGCCTTCTCAGTTCTCATCGATCTGGTAGCGCAAGTTCAATTCTGCAGCCTCGACCATGTCGGTTGCTCATTTAATTGTTTCATGTTACACTGGTGCAAGCCGGGTAATTGTCCTCTGCATCCTATTACAGCTGGCATCTTCTCTCTATTGCTTTGATCGGTGAAGATATAGAACAAGAAGCACGTAGACGATGATGCATTACTGGCTGCCTCCACCCGCTGTACAACATTGGATGACCTCCTTTCACCAGTGCTCTCCACCTTTCCTTGCTGATTCGCCTACCAACTAGACTAGACACTTCAATTGACGGCATGTTTTATTGTACAGAACTTATAGTCTGTGTACATATAAAAACATCAGGTCCTTACTTTTTTGGACACTGATTGCTCTTCTCTAACTGAAATAAGGCTCTTCTATTTTCTGACAGTTAGAACTAACCACTGAGCCTTGCTGTAAATTTTACATTACTTCTAAACCCTCTTTGTATACTTTAGAGTATGATTATTGGGAGATTATCTTCATTACAGATTTCAAATGGAATCTCTAAAAGGTCCTATATTCTGGAACGGAGGGAGCAACTCCCATCTATTAGCATGGTTGATGCACATGACTATATGCTCTCACCTGCTTTTGTTTGCTAGTTTATGAGAATATCTGGAGTCAGACAAGGCATGGCAAAATGGGTGATTAGCGCACTTATATGTTTGGTATTTTGAGCAGGTTGCCTGGTTTGTCACACTTTTAAATGAAAAATGATAACTAGAAATGATGGACAAATCCTCAATTAATATGTATACCCTCCTTCCCTGAATTAAGACTAAATACTTATTGATTGAATGGTGTAAACAAGTGGTATCTATCAGTTGGCATGAATGCTCCCTCATTAGTTATTCTTGAGCTTATTTTCGGCTTGCACATTTTTCTTTTGTTCTTAATTCAAGGCCACATTAAGTTTTGGCAGAGGGGATCTTACAAGCCAGATGCCAATATTTTTTATCAAAATATTCGTAAATGTTCACGGACCATCAAGTGGCTGGTTTGGGATCTTCATCACACATTACTTTATGTACCTCTTAGAAACAAAATCAGGTAAACTTCGTTAGTAGTAATTTGTTTTAATATTTTGCTGTCTCTTGAAGCAAGTGGCTAATTTTACTCCAACGTTATCATGTGAAAGGTATCATAAATTTTATGGGCACATCTACATGCATGCACATACACAAGCTTTAATCAATTCATGCAATTCTCATTTTATATAGTAAGGACAGTTTTGTAAACCACTCAATTTATGATTCTGATTTGATACATGGTGTTTGCTTACCGATACTAGCAAAAGTGATATGTAGCCAATGTTTTAGTTATTTTTTCCTTCATCAACATACACAATGTTATTTAAGGAGCAATTATAATTGTTTTGCGCTTCTCCTTGAGACACTACTTATGTAGTTATTTCCTCAATTTATTTACCTTTCTAATATGTGTTTTGTTTGTACAACCTTGGTTGTATCTAACACCAAAACGCATCTAGATAGATACAAATTTAAGACAAGTAATTTGGAACGGAGGGAGTACTTCAATGTAAGCAATTGTAAGGTGGTTAAGATGCAACCCAACTTGAGCCATTGTTTACAACAGTCCACTGTCATTTGATATTGAGCTTAAGAAAACTTCTATTATTGTAGATCAGATGGAATTCTACGACCTCAAATCTGAGCAAATACACATTCAGTCATCTATCACGGCTCAATGCAAGAATATTTGTCCGTTAGAATACGATGTTATAATTATATTACTGGCCAGAACGCATTGACATTTTTTAGATAATAAATATTGTTCAATAGTTTTGAAATATCCATGCTGCCTATTTCTCTCTCTTGAATATTCCTGGTGTATTTCCTCAATATTTCTAGTTTTTAGTTATTGTGATATGAGCCTTTGCAAGAGAGTCTTTCTAGGAGTCAAAACGATGTCACGGTCCATATCAATCATCCTAATTCATATTGCATGCACTTAGTACCACAATTCGAACATTAGACGTAAGGAAATAACTGAAAACACTACTTTTTTGCAGATCAACTGGACTGGATTTCTCTCTTTGGTTACATGCCATTATGGAGGACACAAGCATAATATTTAAAAGCATTGCAAACAAATATATACAAGTTACTTTATATACCTAACAACTAAGAGCTAAAATAGACGGGCGCCGCAACGTGCGCCATCAATGATCTAGTTGATATCTATTAATGGGCATCTCCATAGCCCGCTGATACGCCTAGTTGATGTGAGACTATCTCCCTCTTTTTTGTCTTCTCCACAACCATTGTCTATTCCACCTATAATGCTATGTCCATGGCTCACGCTCATGTATTTCGTGAAAGTTGAAAAGGTTTGAGAACGTCAAAAGCATGAAACAATTGCTTGGCTTGTCATCGGGGTTGTGCATGATTTGAATTTTTTGTGTGATGAAGATGGAGCATAGCCAGACTATATGATTTTGTAGGGATAAGCTTTCTTTGGCCATGTTATTTTGAGAAGACATAATTATTTTGTTAGTATGCTTGAAGTATTATTGTTTTGATGTCAATATAAACTTTTGTTTTGAATCTTACGGATCTGAACATTCGTGCCACAATAAAGAGAATTACATGGATAAATATGTTAGGTAGCATTCCACATCAAAAAATATGTTTTTATCATTTACCTACTCGAGGACGAGCAGGAATTAAGCTTGGGGATGCTTGATACATCTCCAATGTATCTATAATTTTTTATTGTTCCATGTTATTATATTATATGTTTTGGATGTTTTGTATGCATTAATATGCTATTTTATGTGATTTTTGGGACTAACCTATTAACCTAGAGCCCAGTGCCAGTCTCTGTTTTTTTTTTCTTGTTTTAGAGTTTCGCAGAAAAGGAATACCAAACGGAGTCCAAACGAAATAAAACTTTCGCGATGCTTTTTCTTGGACCATAAAACACATAGGAGACTTGGAGTGCAAGTCATAAGAGCCACGGGGCGGCCACAAGGGTGGAGGGCGCGCCTAGGGGGTAGGGCGCGCCCCTGACCTTGTGGGCCCCTCGGTGACCCCCTGACCTAGATCTTCCTCCTATATATATACTCTTATACCTCAAAAACATCCAGGGGAGCCACGAAACCACTTTTCCACTGCCCGCAACCTTCTGTACCCGTGAGATCCCATCTTGGGGCTTTTTTCGGCATCCTGTCGGAGGGGGATTCAATCACGGAGGGCTTCTACATCAACACCATTGCCTCTCCGATAAAGCGTGAGTAGTTTACAACAGACCTACGGGTCCATAGCTAGTAGCTAGATGGCTTCTTATCTCTCTTTGATTCTCAATACAAAGTTCCCCTCGATGTTCTTGGAGATCTATTCAATGTAATACTCTTTTGCGGTGTGTTTGCCGAGATCCGATGAATTATGGATTTATGATCAGCTTATCTATGAATATTATTTGAATCTCCTCTGAATTATTATATGCATGATTTGATATCTTTGCAAGTCTCTTCGAACTATCGATTTGGTTTGGCCAACTAGATTGGTTTTTCTTGCAAGGGGAGAAGTGCTTAGCTTTGGGTTCAATCTTGCGGTGCTCGGTCCTAGTGACAGAAGAGAAACCGACACGTATTGTATTGTTGCCATCGAGGATAAAAAGATAGGGTTTTCATCATATTGTTTGAGTTAATTCCTCTACATCATGTCATCTTGCTTAAAGCGTTACTCCGTTCTTTATGAACTTAATACTCTATATGCATGCTGGATAGCGGTCGATGTGTGGAGTAATAGTAGTAGATGTGGAATCGTTTGTGTCAACTTGACACGGACGTGATGCCTATATTCATGATCATTGCCTTAGATATCGTTATGACTTTGCGCTTTTCTATCAATTGCTCGGTAGTAATTTGTTCATCCACCGTAATATTTTCTATCTTGAGAGAAGCCTCTAGTGAAACATATGGCCCCCGGGTTTATTTTCCATCATATAAGTTTCCGATCTACAATTCTAGTTTCCTATTTACTTTCTTTGCAATCTTTTACTTTCCGTTCCATAAACCAAAAATACCAAAAATATTACTTTACCTTTTATCCATCTATATCAGATCTCGCGTTGCAATTAACCATTAAGGGATTGACAACCACTTTATCGCGTTGGGTGCAAGGTTGGTGTTTGTTTGTGCAGGTATTCGGTGGCTTGCGCATTGTCTCCTACTGGATTGATACCTTGGTTCTCAAAACTGAGGGAAATACTTACGCTAATTTGCTGCATCACCCTTTCCTCTTCAAGGAAAAACCAACGCAAACTCAAGAGGTAGCAATGTGTGCTTGCTCTCTGATGGAAAATCAAGTGTTGCTATCTCATCACCTCCTCCCTAATTCAATTCGACAATTTGATCTTGCACTTTAAGCTCCTCATGAGAAGGACCGAACACATCTAGGAGCCAATCCCAAATTTTGCAGTTACTTCTTGAGCTCTCTTAACTCATTCTAAACATGGCCGAACATCCATTCCCCCAAGCTTGGCCCGATCTGGCCACATTAGCAAGTTTTTCCTTCGAATCAGCTGCATTCAACCATGGTCTCACTTCCATAGATCAGAGATAATGGTTCCAAAATCATTATGTGTTTGAACATGCTTTCATACCCTTGACTCCTTCCATGCATCCTCAATCTTACTATCAATATGGTAGTTTGTACAATTCCTAACCTTCAAATCTAACTCCACTTCTGAAACACACCTATACCTCCACTTCGCCCATCACTACCTACTGCAAACCGTCCTTGAAAACCTAAAGTACATGCCGATCCTTCCACTTGTCCCTTTGAAATTTTCATATCCACAATACAAAACACCGACGAAGAAAAGCCCCGGCCGAGCTCACGAACCATCGCAGGATTGCTAATCCCGCCACAGTTCCAACATAAAATCCTCATTAATCATAGTGGCCCTCCACATATGAGGCCGCCTTATTTAGCATACCATACTCCTCTACTTCATAAACACTTCCCCTTGGTGATAAGAGAAAAGATTTCTCTCAATAAGAGAGCAACTCGCCTAACCTTTCGGATGTTCCGGTAGAAACATCAAGCACTTCAAGGCCTGGTTGGTACGGTGTGACGGAATATTCGAGCCGACATCTAGGATCTTAGTCCCTGCGAAAGACTCGAGATATCGTGCAAATCCACACACTCACAAAATGGGCCCACACATATTCCGGTTTTTTCCCTGTCCTTTTCTCACCGGTTTTCACACTAGAACCTCCCCTCAACATATGTTTTTCCTTTTTCCATGTTTCCTTTTGTTCATTTTATAATGTTTTTCAGTTTTATATTTTCCCTACATATCATTTTTAGAATTTTGCGTTTTCTAAAATTTGGCAATAGTTTTTATTTCACAATATTTTCTGAAATTCTAGTATATTTTTCAAATTTGTAACCATTATTTGATTTCATGGCCATTTTTGAATTCCTGAAAACTTATTGACATCGGAAACATTTTTCTTAATTCGTGAACACTTTTAAAAATGTGTGACCAATTTATGGCATACAAAAACATTTTTAAAATTTAAAAACAATATAGGTGCACATTTTTGGAATTCTGTACATTTTTACAAAATTTGTAAATCTTTTTGAATTCACGAACGTTTAGTGGAATAGGTAAAAAAATCAAACTCAAAACATTTATAAAATTTGAGAAATATTTGTTGGATTTGTGACCATTATTTGATTTGACGAGCATTTTCAAATTAGTGAATGTTGTTTTGATTTTGCGTAAATTTTTGATTCACAATCATTTTTGAAAACAACAATTATTTCCGGAATATGGAGACAATTTTTAAAATATATGTACATTATTTCCCTGTCACAAACATTTATACAATGTTGCGAGTATTTATACAACGTCGCGAACATTTATGCAATTTTTCAAACTTTTTTTTGTTTGTGAACTATTTTCAAATTCACGAACAATTTTTCAAAGTTGTAAATATAGACATCTCTAAAACATCATATATTAGTTTACAAAGTTAGTAACATTTACGGATGTTTGACAAGATTTTTTTGAATTCTTCCACACTATCTGATTTCACAAACAGTTTTTGAAAATCATGAATGTTTTTTGAAACTTGTAAGTATTTTTTAATTCATCAAAAAATTGGCGATTCACGAACATTTCTTGAATTTATGAGCATTTTTGGAAATACACAAATATTTCTGGAAAGCATTTTTTGAATTCACGAACACCTTTTCCGATTATAGAACATTTTCGTAATTCATGAAAATTTCTAACAAATTATGAACTTTTTAAATTCATGAACGATTATTGAATTTTGAATTTGAAACATTTCTAAAAACTACGGAGATTTAAAAAAAATTCTGAACCTTTTTATGAATTCATGAACTTTTTTATTGGCAAATATTTGTTTGATTTAATGAACATTTAAAAAAATACCGACGCATTTCAGCAGAACTTGCCTAATGCCTTTTACGAGGTAACTTTTGACCAATGATAAAATTATTAGTATATATCATTAGAAACTCCATTAATATACGAATTCGATGGCATGCTTTGTGTAGCATGCATGTCATACATTATTGTGCTAACCCATGGTCAAAGGTAACATAAAAAACGTATTAGACCCTATATATGTGGAAGGAGGGAGTAGTTTTTGTATTTTTGCCGGTAGAAAACCCGCCAAGAAAAACATCTCACCACTTGTGCACTATTTACTGGGCCAACCCACTTGCACGAACGCGTTGGCATCATAGCGCCCTATACGCGTTCAGCGAGAGGGAAGGAACCCTCGCTAAAGGGGCCCAAAGATGGGCCGAACCAGGACCGTAGGAGGTTACATCCTCCTTTTTTCTATTTTTATTTATTCCTTTATTTTTTACATTTATTTATACTTAAAAATATTATATATATATATATATATATATATATATATATATATATATATATATATATATATATATATATATATATATATATTCAAAAACACTCTACTAATAATATTAAAAATGTTGAACAAGTATTTAAAAATGTTGACCAAGTATTTCAAAATGTTAATCAAGCATTTGAAAAATGTTGAACGTGTATTAAAAATGACTGACAATTTGTATAACATTTTTGTACAATTTTAAAAAATACATATTAAAAATGCTAAAGTCATATTTGATCATGTTTTGTAACGTTTTTCAAATATACATGTATAACATATTGAGTACATTTTACAAATTTTCGAGTTTAAAATTTTTATGTCACGTGTGAATGTTTTTTAAGATTTTTATACATTTCTGAAAAAATAAAATCGTATTTGATTGTGTATTTAAATTGTTAAACTCGTGTTTTAAAATTGTTGATCATGCATAATAAAAGGTTAAACTCGTATTTGAAAAATGTTAAACATGTATTTGAAAAATATTCTTGATGTATATGCAAAAAGAATGGAAACCTAAATAATAAAAATAAAACTAAAAATATTAATATTATATTTGAAAAATGTTAGTTGAGCATTTGAAAGATGTTAATCAAGCATTTGAAAAATGTTAATAATGTGCATAGAAAAAGATTAACCATGTATTAAAAATTTAAACTTGTATTTCGACAATGTGAAACATGTATTTGAAAATGTTCTTGACATGTACAAAAATGTAGAATGAAAACTAAAGGGAAGAAAAACAATGATAACTGAAAGGAAACAAAAAAAGCAAAAAATAAAACCGAAGAAACAAATGCAAGAAGAATGAAAAATGATAAAAATGAATAAAGAGACGATTAATAAAAAAACATTGAAAACCAAGAAGAAAAAAACGAAAGAAAAAGAAGGAAATGAGTAAGAAACGAAAAACCGATAAAACTAAGGAAAAACACAAAGAATAACCGAAAGAAGAACACAAAAAAGGAGAAGAAATAAAAAACCAAACCAAATACAAAAGAAGACAAGAAAAAAGGAAAAAAAAAGTAGATAAAACCGAATAAAGATGATGCAAAAAAAGAAAAGAGAAAACAAATAAAACCGAGACGCCAGGAAAAAATAGTGGAAATCTGGCTCATTTTTATCTTAGATCGTGCCCTAGTATTATGTCAGAAACTCGACGCTAGCTCACTGCCTAGCACTGCTGCCAACTATCAAGGATGTGACGCTCTCTGCGTCAAGCAGTCGAGCGATTGCATAGGGGATCGAGAGACTGGGCCGGCCCATCTCTCTCACGAACAGTAGCTCAGGCTGGAGTAAAAAAAGATGCAATGCCAGGAATCGAACACTTGACCTGCTGCTTCGGAGCAAGGATTACAACCAATTGAGCTAGCCAGCTTTCTTGATCATAGAACATTGCGAAATCTTAAGAAAAACTCAAACGCCGATCCGAACATTTTTAAAAAATTCAAACACAAATCATTTTTTTTCAAAAACAAAACGTGAATGTTTTATCAAACGCGAACATTATTTTTTTCATAAATTTTGAGAAAACTCAAACATTTTTCGACACACAAACGAATTTTGGAGACGCGAACTTATTTATTAGAATGGAAACATTTTTTAACCTACCCAAAAAAATTAACAGGAACAATTTTTCAAATTTCAAAACAAAATTTGGAAACACAAACAACTTTTGCAGGCGAACATTTTCTGAAACTCCAGAACAAAATTTCGAAAAATGAACATTTTTAAAAATTTGCAAACAATTTTGGAAACGGAACAATTTTTGAAACTCCAAAGAAAACTTGTAAATAAGAACATTTTTTGAAATTTGCAAACAAATTTTGGAACAGGATCATTTTTTCAAACTCCCAAACAAATTTATGGAATTTACGAACATTTTTCAATTTGTGAACAAAATTTGAAAACATGAACATTTTATGAATTTGTGAACAAATTTGGAAAGCTGGAACACTTTTTGAAATACCTAACCATTTTTCGAATGCAAACAAAATTTTAAAACATGATTTTTTTTGAAAAATAGGAACATTTATTGAAACTCACGAACAAAAATGGAAAAACGAACATTTTTCTTAAATTTGCGAACAAATTTTGCAAAGTTGTGGAATTTTGAAAAAAAACATAAAGAAAAGAAACAGAAACTAAAGAAACAGAAAATATAGAAAACGAAAGAAAAAACAATAGAAAGCCGGAAAGAACTAGGAAAAAACTATACAGAAAAAAACCCGGTTCAGGGAACCTTCTAGAAGGTCCCCAAAACCGGTTGGACGCACTATGTATAAGTGGGCCGGCCCATGTCGGTCGCTCGCAGCGCTCCTCTGTGCGATCCCTCGACAGTTCGCCGCAGAAAGCGGCGAATAGGATTTTCCACTAGGGATCGAATCTGCTATCTACCATTTTATTCACTTATTACCATTTTAGTGTTCGCGAGTGGGCCGGCCCAGCAACCTGTGTGAGTCGTTATTTCCTTCGACGATAGCAGATTCCATCTAGCTTAAGGCACTCCCGAACAGATTGGTGCTCGCACTATCTTTAGACGGCCCGCGGCTCGTTATCTTTGATCGCTCGCAATACCAATTCTGCCTTTTATAATAAGCTTTACTGGGGACTCCCTATTCGGCACCTTCAGCGTGCATCAGGAGAATGAGCGCCAGCACTAAGTGACAACTCTACTTGCCCGTTAGGCTCGTTAGCCTCCCACCAGCTAGTTGTTCTAAAGAAGAAAAAAAAATGATATTTCATTGGAAAAAAATAGAAAGCGATTTTCTAAAAAAGATGGGAAGTACAAAAAGTCACGAACTCAGAATTTTTTTTGTAAATTTTCAAAAAAAGTTCACAAGTTTGGAGAAAATTTCAAATGGGGATATTAAAAAATATTCACGGATTTTTAAGAACAAAAGTTCACGAATTTTTTTATCAATTTTGAAGAAAAATCCGTAAAATTTTAAAAAAGTACATTGAATTTGAAAAAAATCATCGATGTTGAAAAAAATGTTTGATTTTGAAAAAAGTTCATCGATTTTAAAGAGCAGTTCATCAAATTTGAATAAAGGTTCATAAAATTGAGAAAAGTTCATTAATTTTGAAAAGGTTCATTGATTTTGAAGAAAGTAAAAGAAAAGGAAAAAACAGAAGAAAACTGGCCAAAACAAAAACCAGGTTCACATTGGTTATTTCAATAAGAAGCTTAAAAGAAGGTAACTAGCAGACACCATACGGGTGCAGAGCTCGAATCTCCATGGGGGCTCCTTTTTAAAGCTTTTACAGAAAAGAAAAAAGTTTTAATGGGCTGGCCTAACCGGACGCGGGGGTGTGCACGCGTTTGCAGGTATCGAATAAACGGGCACTTGAGGCGTCATTTAGGAAATGTCATTTTACTATAAACCAACATATGGCTGGATGGTTAGAAGAATAATGGTATACACTGCCCACCAGAGTTAAAGTCCCACACTTTATATTGGTGCTCGCATTTTTCGGGATTTATTGCAAGCCTTTCAGCGATGTGCGTTTAGTGGGAGGACACGTTCCCGTCGACTACGAAAGTGTATGCAGCAATTTCGTCAATCTCACGATGATGTACTGGCTCAGTCTCTCGAATGCGCTCATAGGGGCTGGCTAGGCGTGTGTGCGTTCATAGAGATCAATGTATATGCATATGTATAAGCGTCTACATCTGTACTGTGTTAAAAAAAACAAGGTTTTACTGTTTTCGATCTCTACATATTATCAGTTGATTTTTATATTTCAGATGCTTTTATTGAAAACAATTTTCGAATGTTAAATATTATTCGTTTGAAAATGGTTCATAATTTGTAAAAATATCATGAATTTGAAGAAAATTCAGGAATTTGAAAACAGTTTGAGGTTTGAAAAAAAGTGAACTCGAAAAAAGTTCATGAATTCAAAATAGTTCACATATAAGAAAACCAACGAATTTGTAAAAAGCTTGTGAGTTCGAAAAAAATCATGATTTTAAAAAAAGTGAACTCGAAAAACGTTCATGAATTTAAAGGATTTCATGAATAAAAAAAATCATGAATTTGAAAAAATCTTATGTCTTTGAAAAAAGTTCATCATTTTTTTCAAATGTGAACTTAAAATAGTTCATGAATTTGGAAAAGGCTCCTAAAATTTGATAAAAGTCCAGGTATTAGAAAAACATCATGAACTCAATAAAAGTTCATGAATTAAAAAAGTTCAAGTTAAGAATAATTCAAATATTTTAAGAAATTCTTAAAGTTGGTAAGAGTTCATGAAGTTTGGAAAAAATCATGAATTTGGGAAAAAATTCATTAATGTGAAAAAAGTTCAAGAGTTGGAAATGTTACAAATTTGAAATAGTCCACAATAATGAAAAAAACATGAATTTGAAAAAACAGTTCACAACAATTTGGAAAAGGTTCATCAATTTGAGAATGGTTCATGAATTTGCAAAAAGTTTTGAAATTTGAGAAAAAATTCATGCATTTGAAAGAAAAGTAGTGAGAAGGAAAAGAAACAGAGAACAGAAAAAAAGAAAAATTTAAAAACAAAAACTAATTGAAACCAGTAAACAGGAAAACCAAAAACACGGAAAAACCGGTTGAGAATCTTCTAAAGACTTCCCAAAACCAGAGGGGCTACGAAGTACTCTTATATGGGCGGCAGAACGATGTGAGCGAGGGGGTCCGCGAGTTGTAAATAAGCCCTGTCAAGGCCCCAAATAGGTTTTGGGAGGTGGGAGGGGGGTGCTATCGCCTCCATGGGCAGCAATTTGATGCGTCGGTGCCCACTTGCAAGCTAAGCTAGGCCGGAATAGTATGGGCTTTCTCGTTGTTTACTCCTCTCTGGATTCTTTTCCTAAAGAAATACAAATTTCCTTGTGTTTTTTCTTTCTTTTTTTCTTCTTTTTCCCTTTTCCTTTTCTTTATTCATTAACAACAAATCTTTAATATATGACAGATAGTTTTTGAATATGTGGTGAACATTTTTCAATACTAATCAAACTTTTTTGGGCCATTTGCATTTTTGTCCCCAACTCGAACCACCTACTCAGATTTGCCCCTAATTTTGAAGCCTGCTCAAATTTGCCTCTCTGCCGTTAGGTGCCCTTACACAAATGCCCTTACGCGTCGTTATCGTCCAATCAAAGGATATTGACCGTCTCGAAAAAATAGCAAAAAGAATAAAAAAATTGAATTTTTGTGGGAATAAAAGATACTCAGGTGTTCAAGGTGCATGCAAATTTTCTTGGTATTTACACATACCAGGAGCTCGTGGCAAAGGAAACAATAAATTTGTACGGCTGTGAATAGTAAATTCAAAAAAAAGCAAGAAAATTCAAAAACAATATGAATTTTTTTGGCATCCAAGATGCTCAGGTGCGCAAGGTGCGTGCAAAATTTTATTATCAAATGACATGCGAGAATCTCTAACAAAAAAACCAAAATAGTGTATTTTTTCAAAGTTTTTTCCCGAGCCAGTATTTGTTTTTTTTTCACGAGCTCCTACAATGTCCGAACATATCAAAATTTTGCACACACCTTGCGCACCCGAGCATCTTGGATGCCAAAAAGTTCATATTTTTTGAATTTTCTTGCTATTTTCTAATTTACTATTCACATGCGTACATATTTATTGTTTTCCTTTGCAACGAGATCCTGATATATCTAAATAGCACGAAAATTTGCAGGCACCTTGTGCACCTGAGTACCTTTGATCCTACAAAATTTCAGATTTTTTTTCTATTTTTTAGAGACGGTCAAAGCCCTTTGACCAGACGGTAACGACGCAGAAGGGCATTCTGTAAGGGCACCCAACGGCAGAGGGTTAAATTTGAGCAGACTCTGAAATTAGGGGCAAATCTGAGTAGTGTGTTCGAGTTAGGGATACAAATGTAAAAGATATTTGTGTTAAGGTTTTTGATTCCCGAAGCATGCACGTATGGTCTCTCGTTGTGCTATGAAATTGGAGCATGATTTATTTTTTATTGTCTTCCTTATGAGTGGCGGTCGGGGACGAGCGATGGTTTTCCTACCAATTTATTCCCCTAGGAGCATGCGTAGTAGTGCTTTGCTTCGAGGGCTAATAAACTTTTGTAATAAGTATGTGAGTTCTTTATGACTAATGTTGAGTCCATGGATTATACGCACTCTCACCTTCCGCATTTTGCTAGCCTCTTTGGTACCGTGCATTGCCCTTACTCACCATGAGTTGTGGTGCAAACTTCACTGATGCATCCAAACCCCGTGATATGATACGCTCTTTCACACATAAGCCACCTTATATCCTCCTTAGAACAGCCACTGTACCTACTTATTATGGCATTGTCATAGCCATTCTGAGATATATTGACATGCAACTTCCACAGTTCCGTTTTATTATGACACACATAATCATTGTTATATTGCTTTGCATGATCATATAGTTGATATAGTATTTGTGGCTCGGCCATCGTTCATTTTTTATACATGTCACGCTAGATCATTCCACATCCCGGTACACCACCGGAGGCATTCATATAGAGTCATATTTTTGTTCTAGTATCGAGTTGTAAGTAAATAAAAGTGGACGAGACTCCGGATTTAAAATGAAATGAAAAAAGAGGCCAAAGAGCCCAAAAAGTAAAAAGAACAAGAAAAAATATATAAAATAAGAGAAAAAGAGAGAAGGGACAATGTTACTATCCATTTTCACACTTGTGCTTTAAAGTAGCACCATGTTCGTCATAATAGAGAGTCTCCTATTTTGTCACTTTCATATATTACTAGTGGAAAATTTTCATTATAGAACTTGGCTTGTATATTCCAATGATGGGCTTCTGATAACCCACAAGTATAGGGGATTCTTTGTAGCCTTTTTCGATAAATAAGAGTGTCGAACCCAACAAGGAGCTAAAGGTAGAACAAATATTCCCTCAAGTTCTATCGACCACCGATACAACTCTACACACACTTAACGTCTGCTTTACCTAGAACAAGAATAAAACTAGAAGTACTTTGCGATAATAAAACTACAAATAAATTGCAAGATAATAAAATTAGATAGATTTTGTCACACAAGAAAGTTATTTGTCCCTAGGTGGTCGATAACTAAACCGGTAATCATTGTTGCAATTTTATATGAGGGAGAGGCATGAGCTAACATCTTTCTGTACTTGGATCATATGCACTTGTGACGCCCCCAATTCAATCGTACACTAATCATACACTCAAACGTGTACGATCAAGATCAGGGACTCACCGAAAGATATCGCAACACAACTCTAAAAATAATAAGTCATACAAGCATCATAATACAAGCCAGGGGCCTCGAGGGCTCGAATACAAGTGCTCGATCATAGACGAGTCAGTGGAAGCAACAATATCTGAGTACAGACATAAGTTAAACAAGTTTGCCTTAAGAAGGCTAGCACAAACTGGGATACAGATTGAAAGAGGCGCATGCCTCCTGCCTGGGATCATCCTAAACTACTCCTGGTCGTCGGCGGCGGCCTGCACGTAGTAATAGGCACCCTCGATGTAGTAAGAGTCATCGAAGGTGGCGTCTGACTCCTGGGCTCCAACATCTGGTTGCGACGTCGTAGAAGAAGAGGAAAAGGGGGGAAAGAGGGAGCAAAGCAACCGTGAGTACTCATCCAAAGTACTTGCAAGCAAGGATCTACACTACATATGAATGGGTATCTGTGTAAATGGGCAATATCGATGGACTGAACTGCAGAATGCCAGAATGAGAGGGGGATAGCTAGTCCTGTCGAAGACTACGCTTCTGGCAGCCTCCATCTTGCAGCATGTAGAAGAGAGTAGATGGTAAGTTCACCAAGTATCATCGCATAGCATAATCCTACCGGCGATCCTCCCTCGTCCGCCTACATGTGAGAGCGATCACCGGGTTATATCTGGCACTTGGAAGGGTGTGTTTTAGTAAGTATCCGGTTCTAGTTGTCATAAGGTCAAGGTACAACTCTGGGTCGTCCTTTTATCGAGGGACACGACTATTCGAATAGATAAACTTCCCTGCAGGGGTGCACCACATTACCCAACACGCTCGACCCCCTTTGGCCGAACACACTTTCCTAGGTCATGCCCGGCCTTGGGAGATCAACACGTCGCAGCCCTACCTAGGCACAACAGAGAGGTCAGCACGCCGGTCTAAATCCTATGCGTGCAGGGGTCTGGGCTCATCGCCCGTTGCACACCTGCATGTTGCGTACGCGACCGGTAAGCAGACCTAGCCTCCCTAATACAAGAGCAAGCGTTCCAGTCCAATCCGGCGCGCGCTGCTCAGTCGCTGATGTCAAGAAGGCTTCAGCTGATACCACGACGCCGAGTGCCCATAACTGTTCTCGCGTAGTTGGTTAGTGCGTATAGGCCAGTGGCCAGACTCAGATCAAATACCAAGATCTCGTTAAGCGTGTTAATTGCTGTAACCGCGGACACCGACCAGGGCCAGGCCCACCTCTCTCCTAGGTGGTCTCAACCTGCCCTGTCGCTCCATCACAAAGATCCACACAAAGGGCCATCGGGAAAGTATGTCCTTTCAGCCCCCAATCCGTGAATCAACCGCGGGTACTCAATGAGCCGACCCGACTTTAGTCACCACATGTATCATACATTATGTATATAAGTATATGCCCGTGATCAACTCCCAAGTGATCACGGCCCGGTAGTATAGCATGGCAGACGGACAAGAATGTAGGGCCATTGATGGAATACTAGCATCCTATACTAAGCATTTAGGATTGAACGTAAAGGTAATAATAGTAGTAGCAAAGACAGGCTATGCAGCAGAATAGGATTAACCGAAAGCAGTAACATGCTACACTACTCTAATGCAAGCAGTAGAGAGAAGAATAGGCGATATCGGGTTGATCAAGGGGGGGCTTGCCTGGAAGCTTAGCCGAGAAAGAGGGGTTGTCAACATCGTAGTCGTACTAGGTAGCAGCGGCATCGGTCTCGGTGTCTAGCGAGAGAAGAGGGGGAAGAAACAATAAATATAATGCAAACATATGCATGACGATGCATGACATGACAATGAGCGGTGCTAGGTGTGCCCTAACGCGGTAGGAAGTGATACCGGCGAAGGGGGAAACATCCGGGAAAGCATCCCCGGTGTTTCGCGTTTTCGGACAGATGAATCAGAGGAGGAAAGTTGCGTGTTCGCTATGCTAGGGATGTGTGGCAGACGAACGGGCTGTGTATCCAGATTCATCTCGTCGTTCTGAGCAACTTTCATGTAGAAAACATTTTCATTTGAGCTACTGTTTATTTTCTATTAATTTTTAAAGTTTTAAATCACTTTATAAATTATTATTATTAAATTAATTCGAAAATAACATTATTGCATCAGCATGACGTCAGCAGTCAACAGGGGTGTTGACTGGGTTAAACCGACGTGTGGGGTCCGCATGTCATGGGCTGATTAATTAGCAGGTTAATTAAAAAGAGTTAATTAGTTTACCTAAAGATTAGGTTAATTTAAACATTATTAATTAATTTAATTAATTCTTTATTAATTAATTGATATTTTTATTTATATATTTTTAATTCCTTTTTTTCTAAGGGGTGTGGGCCCCGTTGTCTAGTGGCACAAAGGCCATAGCAGGGCGGGGCGTTAGCGAGTGAAGCTCGAGCAGCGCTTGCCACGAGGCACACCGGTTGGGCGCTCAGCAGCCGATGATGGCCAGTGGGGGAGGCGGTCGGTGGAGGCCAGCTGGGACGGTATTGGTGGTGGGCTGGGCACCTGACGTGGCGAGGCAAGCAGGCGGCGTGAGGCGCCGTGACCACGTCGACAAGCGGCCGCAGCCCGAGGGAGGGGGCAAGCGGCGGCGAGGCCACGGGCTTGGGCGCAACAGGACGAGCGGTGGAGCATGGCGAGGCGAGGCCTGCAGTCGTGGCAGTGAGGAGAGCGGGCGGCGCGTGCGTCTTCTTGACAAGGCGGGCGTCGGACGGCGCGGAGCTCGGACGACAGCAGCAGTGAGAGGGAGGCAGCGGGCAAACGGACGCGTCGTGCAGGGTCGGGGTGCGGTGTCACGAGGGAAGGCGGGGGTCAGGTCAGGCGTCGTGGTCACTGTAGCGACCAGACCTCAAACAGTCCGATCTCTGTGCATCAGTGTCATCCTGGATCGAGAATCTTGACACGCACCTGATGCTTGAAGGATTTATAACGAGTAGCAATCACACTTATTACATCGAATGTCTCCAAAGAGAAACTTATTACAATGGATGTGGCTTAAGGCCATCTAATAACGATAACAAATGAAGGCTTGGAAGATAAGTGAGTCCATCAACTCCAACGGCATCATGAGTATAGAACCACGATCCTAAAGCATCTTACTCGTCATCTGAAAAGTTCGCAACACGAACGTTGCAGCCCAGCAGGTCAGCACATGGAATATCTTGGCAAAGTAACACATAGAGAAAAATGAAAGAGTGAAGCTATACTACATGCATATATGGCTTGGTGGATAGCTCTATGGTTCTGATTTTTGCGTAAAGCCAATTCTTCCCTACTACAAAGGAATAAATTATTTAACTATCATGGTGGTTGTTAAACATTGAGAATGGTTGTGACATCCTCAATCCCAATTAAGCATCATCATTAAACAAACCCAAAAATATTAATTAAAGTAACATGATGAGATTCACACGAAAATCCAAGTACTAGATACTCAAGATGTCCATAACGGGGACACGGCTAATCATGATTAGTTTATACACTCTGCAGAGGTTAGCACTTTTCCCCACATGACTCGATCTCCTCCGTTGGTTTTCTCAAGACTACATGGTGTTTGAGAAACAAATGACCGAGACATAGTCTTTCGAAGCGCTAGCACCTTACGATGGGTAGACCGGTACACCTACTTTCCCCTACATCTGCTCGTCTACCACTGTAAGAGCTCGCACGACTTAATCAGCTATGCTAGAGCCCATAATAGCATGTGGCCGCGCACGGAAGTTTCTAGCATGAATAATCTTATGATCCCTTTGAGCCTGGGTGGCGGTCCATAAAAATAGGCAATCTGGAATAACCGGTACCTCAATCCACCAGATGTGTATTAATGTTGCCACCTTAAATAAACCATTAATTAACAATCTCACATCTGTCATGGAAAATCACTCACCCAATCCACGTCTACTTGCATAGCATGGCAAAATAAGCAAACGTAGAAGTAACTCCCAAGGGTTTGATAATAAAACGGGTAATAGGTACTACCACAATCTACTTCCCAAAACCCACAATTTAATTAGATCCTAATCATGCAATGTTTGAGGATTGATCTAATGCATAAAAACTGGGTAGTAAAGAGGTATGATCAAAGTGTTACTTGCCTTGCTGATGATCCGCGTAACCTAGGGATTCGAAGTAGCAAGCGGCGCAGTCCGGGTACTCTATCGCAAGCAAGCAAACAAACAAGCATACAATAAGTACTCATCTAATGCACGGGTAAAACTCAAATAAGAGGTCTAACCAGAAAGTTCAACTTAAGAACTCCGGTTTACAAAAAGAATCAAATCGAACGAAGAAACAAAACTCAAACGGCGAAAGAAACAAGCTTCGTTTACTAATCTGGACCTAAGTCAAATTTTATAGAAGCAAAAACTGGTTTGAGTAGATTATTCGGAAAGAGGGTTTCGAGACGAAACTCTAGGCGCTTGAATCACCTGATTCCGATAAACGAGCAAAAAGTTATGCTACAACAAAAATCGGATCAGAAATCGCGATCAGAAAAATCGCGGAATAAATCCGAGAAAAAGAAAAACGACGAACAGGTTAACGAACGAATGTTCGTTATCTGGATCTAAACGATGAACGCATTCGTTAAAAACGAATAAACGAGTGAACGCTCGCTAATTTATCCAAACCGAAAGAAAACCGATCTAACGAAAAAAAACGGAATCTAAAAAAAAAACCGACGGAAAAACCAAACGGTTTTTCTAAAAAAACGGCGGGGACGAGGTCAACCTCGGGGTGCGGGTCGGCGGTGGCGGCGGCTCGCGAGGCGGCGGTGGTCGGTGGAGACGGAGGCGGGTCCGCGGTGATGGCGGCGGTCGGCGGCAACAACAACAGCGATGGCGGTGGCGGCGAAATTTGCTGGCGGCGCTTAGGTTAGGGTTTAGGCGGCGGGTTGGGTTGGCGGCGGTTTGGGCTGAGGCGGGGCTGGGCGCACTATATAAAGACCGGCCGGCGGTGTCTGGCGATTCACGACCCGTAGTCGGTTCAGTTTTTTAAAATAAATATCGCGTAGAAAAACAAACGAAAGAAATACTAAACGGACTCAAAAAATCCCGAAATAAATTTCCCCGGCTTCTAAAATCAAGCCGGTTTAGATGAACATTTATTTGGGCCTAAATGCAATTTTTGGAAAACACGCATTTTTCCTAAATTTAAATAAAATAGCCAGAAAATCCAAAATAAAATCTTATTTGATTTTTTTATTAAATACTCAATATTTCTTTATTTTGGGAAAGTCATTTTATTCCCTCTCTCATATTTATATAATTGAAATAATTGAAGATAAAATAAATAAAATCAAATGATCCTCCTTCCAAAATTTGAGAAAACTCAAATATGAAAATATCGAAAACCCCAACTCTCTCCGTGGGTCCTTGAGTTGCGTAGAATTTCTAGGACCGAAGCAAAATGCAATAAATATGATATGCAATGATGATCTATTAGTATAACATTCCAAATTGAAAATTTGGGATGTTACAGTTACGGCTAACGACACGCGAGGGCGAAGGGCAGAGGGGGAGGCCGGGCCTCACCAACGTTGCAGGGAAAATGGCAGCAAGCTCTGGGAGGTGGACGGGGACGACGGCGAGCGATGACGGGGATGAGTCGATGACGGAGAGGACGGTGTGCAGTCCGGCGGGGAGGTCCAGCGAACGGGAGGGCTCCGCTAGCGGCGACGTCGACGTCCAGGGAGCGGCGAGGCTCGTCGGAGACCGGTGGGGGGAGGGGGGAAGGTTGGGGAGGCGTGCGACGGGTCGAGGCGACAGGAGGGGCGACGGGGCATCTCCGGTGAGCCGGCGAGGCGCGAGGTCGAGCGCCCCCGATCCCGATCTGGATCAGGAAGGGAGAGCGAGGAGTGGGGGGGGGAGTGGTTTCGTCCCTGATCCAGATCAGATCGGGAGGGGGAAAGGAGAGGCGTGGGTAGTGGGGGAAGTGTGCGGTCAAGGGGGTTAGGGTTTCCCCCTGGTGGGGATATGGAGGGGGGTTGGGCCGGTTAGTGGGCTGGCCGGCTGGGCCGTCTGGCCTAGTTGGCCAGGGGGGTCCTTTTCTTTTAGTTTTGCTTTCTGTTTTGTTATTTTCCTTTTTTTTCTTTATTTTATTTTATATTTTAATTTTAGTTCCTCTTTTATTTATAGTTTTATAAAATATAACCATAGCTCCTAAAATAAGGTTTCAGAACAACCCTCTACCATAAAAAGTTTGGTGGTCAAATAAACTAATTTAATATTTGTTTAATATTTAAATCATTTAAATAATTGTTTAACTATGGTTTTATTCATTTTTAGAGTATTTAACCATTTCATAAAGGTGTGGGTTCTCCACCATAATTACCTATGCATTATTTGGCACAACCCGAACATTTTAGTCCTAATATTTAAAAAACTTTACCGTTTGACTTGATTTTGAATTTTAATTTGAATTGGTTTCGAATGAACGTGAGTTTATCAACAATAATCGAGGTGACGTGGCATCATTAGCGAGGGATCAGTGTAGCTTAATTATCCACAACTACCAAAGATCATTAAGGTAAAACCCAACCATAGCATTAAGTATCAAGTCCTCTTTATCCCATACGTAACAACTCCCTTATTCGGGTATGTGCTTCTGTCACTCACGCCACCCACCATAAGTGAATCATGAACGTATTGGAACACCCTACAACGGGGATCCCTCAAGTTTGTGCGACACGGAGGGCATCGTAGGATAGCACCCAAAAAAAATATACAACTCAAACCAATCAATATCATCTATCAACCCATAGGACAAAACATATCTACTCAAACATCATAGGATGACCACGTATCATTGGATAATAATATATATTGTTGAGCACCATGTTTAAGTAGAGAATTGCAGCAGGATAGAGAGGTTACATGCTGCATAGAGGGGGAGAAAGTTGGTGTTGACGGTGAAGGAAATATGCCCTAGAGGCAATACTAAAGTTGTTATTTTATATTTCCTTATATCAAGATAAATGTTTATTATTCATGCTAGAATTGTATTAACCGAAAACTTGATACATGTGTGGATACATAGATAAAACACCGTGTCCCTAGTAAGCCTCTACTAGACTAGCTCGTTAATCAAAGATGGTTAAGTTTCCTAACCATAGGCATGTGTTGTCATTTGATGAGCGGGATCACATCATTAGGAGAATGATGTGATGGACAAGACCCATCCGTTAGCTTAGCATATTGATCGTTCAGTTTTATTGCTATTGCTTTCTTCATGTCAAATACATATTCCTTCGACTATGAGATTATGCAACTCCCGGATACCGGAGGAATGCCTTGTGTGCTATCAAACGTCACAATGTAAGCGGGTGATTATAAAGATGCTCTCTGGTATCTCTAAAGGTGTCATTGGGTTGGCATAGATCGAGATTAGGATTTGTCACTCCGAGTATCGGAGAGGTATCTCTGGGCCCTCTCGGTAATACACATCATAAGAAGCCTTGCAAGCAAAGTGACTAATGAGTTAGTTGCAGGATGATGTATTACGGAATGAGTAAAGAGACTTGCCAGTAACGAGATTGAACTAGGTATGAAGATACCGACGATCGGATCTCGGGCAAGTAACATACCGATAGAGAAAGGGAATTACGTATGTTGTCATAACGGCTCGACCGATAAAGATCTTCGTAGAATATGTAGGAGCCAATATGAGCTTCCAGGTTCCGCTATTGGTTATTGATCGGAGAGGTGTCTTGGTCATGTCTACATAGTTCTCGAACCCATAGGGTCCGCACGCTTAACATTCGGTGATGATTTTGTATTATATGAGTTATGTGATTTGGTGACCGAATGTTGTTCGGAGTCCCGGATGAGATCACGGACATAACGGGGAGTCTCTAAATGGTCGATAGGTAAAGACTAATATATAGGACGATGGTATTCAGACACCGGAAGTGTTCCGGTGGTATCGGGTACATATCGGGTCACCAGAAGGGGTTCTGGGCATCCCCCCGGGAACTACATGGGCCTAATGGGCCAAGAAGGGGACAAACCTGTTGGGGAACGTCGTATTCAAAAAAATTCCTATGGTCACGCAAGATCTATCTAGGAGAAGCATAGCAATGAGCGGGGAGAGTGTGTCCATGTACTCTCGTAGTCCAGAATCGGAAGCGTTTAGTAACGCGGTTGATGTTGTCGAACGTCTTCGCGATCCAACCGATCAAGTACCGAACGCACGGCACCTCCGCGATCTACAGACGTTCAGCTCGGTGACGTCCCATGAACTCTAGATCCAGCTGAGGTCGAGGGAGAGTTTCGTCAGCATGACGGCGTGTTGACGGTGATGATGAAGTTACTGATGCAGGGCTTCGCCTAAGCACTACGACAATATGACCGAGGTGGAAATATGTGGAGGGGGGCACCACACAACTAAGAAATCAACTTGTGTGTCTATGGGGTGCCCCCCTCCCCCATATATAAAGGAGTGGTTGAGGGGGCCAGCCGGCCTCATGGGGCGTGCCCCAAGGGGGGGGGGAATCCTATTCCTACCAGGAGTAGGTTCCCCCCTTTCCTAGTCCAACTAGGAGGGAAAAAGAAGGGGAAGAGGGAGAGAAGGAAAGGGGGGGCACCCCCTCCCCAATTCGGATTGGGCTTGGGGGGGCGCGCCCCTCCACTTGGCCGCCTCCTCCTCTCTTCCACTATGGCCCATGAAGGCCCATTAAACCCCCGGAAGGTTCAGTAACCCCGATACTCCGGAAAATGCCCGAACCTATCCGAAACCTTTTCGCTGTCCAAACATAACCTTCCAATATATCAATCTTCATGTCTCGACCATTTCGAGACTGCTCGTCATGTCCGTGATCACATCCAGGACTCCAAACTACCTTTGGTACATCAAAACACATAAACTCTTTAAGCGTGCGGACCCTACGGGTTCGAGAACTATGTAGACATGACCGAGACTCATCTCCAGTCAATAACCAATAGCGGAACCTGGATTCTCATATTGGTTCCTACATATTCTAAGAAGATCTTTATCGGTCAAACCGCATAACAACATACATTGTTCCCTTTGTCATCGGTATGTTACTTGCCCGAGATTCGATCGTCGGTATCACTATACCTAGTTTAATCTCGTTACCGGCAAATCTCTTTACTCATTCCGCATTGCATCATCCCACAACTAACTCATTAGTCACATTGCTTGCAAGGCTTATAGTGATGTGCATTACCGAGAGGGCCCAGAGATACCTCTCCGATTCACGGAGTGACAAATCCTAATCTTGATCTATGCCAACCCAACAAACACCTTCGGAGACACCTGTAGAGCATCTTTATAATCACCCAGTTACGTTGTGATGTTTGATAGCACACAAGGTGTGATACGTCTCCGTCGTATCTACTTTTCCAAACACTTTTGCCCTTGTTTTGGACTCTAACTTGCATGATTTGAATGGAACTAACCGGGACTGACGCTGTTTTCAGCAGACTTTCCATGGTGTTATTTATGTGTAGAAACAAAAGTTCTCGGAATGACCTGAAACTCCACAAAACATCTATTTGGAAAATAAGAAAAATACTGGAAGAAAAATCCACGTCAGGGGGCCCACACCCTGTCCACGAGGGTGGGGGCGCGCCTGCCCCCCTGGGTGCGCCCCCTACCTCGTGGGCCCCCTGACGCTCCACCGACCTCAACTCCAACTTCATATATTCACTTTCGAGGAGAAAAAAAATCAGAGAGAAGGATTCATCGCATTTTATGATACGGAGCCACCGCCAAGCCCTAAAACCTCTCGGGAGGGCTGATCTGGAGTCCGTTCGGGACTCCAGAGAGGGGAATCCGTCGCCATCGTCATCATCAACCATCCTCCATCACCAATTTCATGATGCTCACCGCCGTGCGTGAGTAATTCCATCGTAAGCTTGCTGGACGGTGATGGGTTGGATGAGATCTATCATGTAATCCCTAGTATCCACTATGTTCTGAGATTGATGTTACTATGACTTTGCTATGCTTAATGCTTGTCACTAGGGCCCGAGTGCCATGATTTGAGATCTGAACCTATTATGTTTTCATGAACATATGTGAGTTCTTGATCCTATCTTGCAAGTCTATAGTCACCTACTATGTGTTATGATCCGGCAACCCCGAAGTGACAATAATCGGGACCACTCCCGGTGATGACCGTAGTTTGAGGAGTTCATGTATTCACCATGTGTTAATGCTTTGGTTCATACTCTATTAAAAGAAGGCCTTAATATCCCTTAGTTTCCACTAGGACCCCGCTGCCACGGGAGGGTAGGACAAAAGATGTCATGCAAGTTCTTTTCCATAAGCACGTATGACTATATTCAGAATACATGCCTACATTACATTGATGAATTGGAGCTAGTTCTGTGTCAACCTATGTCATGATTGTTACATGATGAACCACATCCGGCATAATTCTCCATCACCGATCCAATGCCCACGAGCTTTTCACATATTATTTTTCGCTTATTTACTTTTCTGTTGCTACTGTTACAATCACTACAAAACCCAAAAATATTACTTTTCTACCGTTACCGTTACTTCCATATTACTTTGCTACTAAATACTTTGCTGCAAATACTAAGTTATCCAGGTGTGGTTGAATTGACAACTCAACTGCTAATACTTGAGAATATTCTTTGGCTCCCCTTGTGTCGAATCAATAAATTTGGGTTGAATACTCTACCCTCGAAAACTGTTGTGATCCCCTATACTTGTGGGTTATCAAGACCATTTTCTGGCGCCGTTGCCGAGGAGCATAGCTCTATTGTTTGAGTCACTTGGGATTTATATCTGCTGGTCACTATGAAGAGCTTGAAAGATGAGAAGACAAAAATTTATCCCTCAACTATGAGGGGAGGTAAGGAACTGCCATCTAGCTCTGCACTTGATTCACCTTTTGTTTTGAGTAAGCTTGCGACACCTAAACCTGCTTCTGCTATTCATTCTGATATGTCGCATGTTATTGATGATGCCACTTCTGCTATGCATGATACTTATGATGAAACTACTTCTATGCTTGATACTACTATGCCACTTGGTGAATTTCTTGATGAACAACTTGCTAGGGCTAGAGAGAATGAAATTATTGAAACTGATAACATTGATGAAAGTGACGATGAAGACTCTTCCCCTAATAAATATGAATCGCCTGTTATTCCTGAGGGTTATGTTTTTGAAAAAGAAGCTGCTTTAGCTATTTTAGCTTGCAAAGATAGATACAAGCTCAAGAGGTTATTAGCTAAATGGAAGCAGCAATCTCTTAATGCTAAAATGAAACCTGACCCTGCTTTTGCTACTTCACCTATCTGTGTTACTGATAAGGATTATGAATTCTCTGTTGATCCTAATATAATTACTTTGGTTGAATCTGATCCTTTTCATGGCTATGAATTTGAAACTGTTGTGGCACATCTTACTAAATTAAATGATATAGCCACCCTATTCACTAATGATGAGAAATCTCGCTACCTATATATCCTTAAAATATTTTTGTTCTCATTAAAGGGTGATGCTAAGATATGGTTTAATTCTCTTGATCCGGGTTGTGTCGTAGTCCCGGGATATGATTTATTACTTCTCGCTAAATATTTCCTGCTCATAAGAAACAAGCTGCTCTAAGGGATATATATAATTTTGTGCAAATTGAAGAAGAGAGTCTCCCACAAGCTTGGGGAGGCTTCTCCAATTACTTAATGCTTTGCCTGATCATCCTCTTCAGAAAAATGAAATACTTGATATCTTTTATAATGGACTAACCGATGCTTCCAGAGATTACCTGGATAGTTGTGCTGGTTCTGTTTTCAGGGAAATAACACCAGATGAAGCTGAAATTCTATTGAATAATATGTTGACAAATGAAAATAATTGGACACTTCCCGAGCCAACTCCTGAGCCTATTCCTAAACTAACTCCTAAGAAGAGAGGTGTTCTATTTCTCAGTCCTGAAGATACGCAAGAGGCAAAGAAATCTATGAAAGAAAAGGGTATTAAAGCTGAAGATGTTAAGAATTTACCACCTATTGAAGAAATACATGGTCTTAATTTACCGCCTGTTGAAGAAACATATGATCTTAATCCTCCACCTATTGAAGAAACTCATGGTCTTGATAACCCGACACAGGTAGTAAAGGTAAATTCTCTCTATAGATTTGATGAAGGTGATATTCCTCACTATAAGTCTGCTAGACAATGCTTAGAAGAGTTTGATAATTTTATTGTCAAACAAGAAAACTTCAATGCTTATTTTGGTAGACAATTGAAATACAATTCCGATACGCTTGAACACTTGGGTGATCATATGTCTAGAGTTAAAGGTGAACTTAAACTCATTACTAAACATGCTTCTATGGTTACCACTCAAGTAGAACAAGTGCTTAAAGCTCAGAATGATTTTCTCAATGAATTGAATAGTAAGAAAAATGATTATGCTGTTAGAGTGGCTACTAGAACTGGTAAGATGACTCAGGAACCTTTGTATCCTGAAGGCCACCCTAAGAGAATTGAGGAAGATTCTCAGAGAAATAATATAGATGCACCTAGTCCTTCTAAAAAGAAGAAAAAGAAAAATGATAGGACTTTGCATGCTTCTAGTGAACCTATTGCTGGACCACCTGAGAATCCAAATGATATTTCTATTTCTGATGCTGAAACACAATCTGGTAATGAAAATGTTAATGATGATGTTCATGATGATGCTCAACCTATTAATGATAATGATGTAGAAATTGAACCTGCTGTTGATCTTGATAACCCACAATCAAAGAATCAACGTTATGATAAGAGAGACTTTGTTGCTAGGAAACATGGTAAAGAAAGGGAACCTTGGGTTTAGAAACCTATGCCCTTTCCTCCCAAACCATCCAAGAAAAAGGATGATGAGGATTTTGAGCGCTTTGCTGAAATGATTAGACCTATCTTTTTGCGTATGCGATTAACTGATATGGTCAAAATGAATCCTTATGCTAAGTACATGAGAGATATTGTTACTAATAAAAGAAAGATACCGAAGCTGAAATTTCCACCATGCTTGCTAATTACACTTTTAAGGGTGGAATACCTAAGATACTTGGAGATCCAGGAGTACCCACTATACCATGCTCCATTAAAATAAACTATGTTAAAACTGCTTTATGTGATCTTGGAGCCGGTGTTAGTGTTATGCCTCTCTCTTTATATCGTAGACTTGATTTGAATAAGTTGACACCTACTGAAATATCTTTGCAAATTGCTGATAAATCAACTGCTATACCTGTCGGTATTTGTGAGGATGTGCCTGTTGTGGTTGCAAACGTTACTATTTAACGAACTTTATTATTCTTGATATATCCGAGGACGATAGTATGTCTATTATTCTTGGAAGACCTTTTTTGAATACTGCAGGGGCTGTTATTGATTGCAACAAAGGCAATGTCACTTTTCATGTTAATGGTAATGATCATACGGTACACTTTCCGAGGAAACAACCTCAAGTCCACAGTATCAATTCTATTGGAAAAGTTCCATCGATTGTTTTTGGAGGTTTTGAATTTCCCCTTCCTACTGTCAAGAAGAAATATGATATTCTTATTATCGAGGATGTGCATATCCCCGTTGAGGTAACATAGTGTTATTCGAAATTTCTCCGGTTCCATGTTATTCGGAATGAGTTTGTTAACAAGACTTGATCAACCTTGTTAGTGGATTCCTTTTGATGAGCATGAGATGGATGAAACTAGAAGGCACAACCTTCTGTACCCTCTTTCTAGTTTCTGTTATTTAGTTGAAATAAAGAAAAAATAGTATTTTACTGTCTATTTTCTGATTTATCCGTGCAATATAAAAATACCTCGAAAATAAAAGTTCTCCAAATGCCCTGAAAATGGAATATGATTTTTTCTGGAATATTTGAGAATATCTGGCACTGAGAACACATCAGGAGGGGCAAGCACCTAGCCACGAGGGTGGAGGGCGCACCCTACCCCCTAGGCGCGCCCTCTGCCTCGTGGGCCCACTGTGGCTCCCCTCCACTTATTTCTGCACTCACACACTTCTTCTTCCTCCCAAAAAAACCACCATCCAGCTCAAGCACGAGTTCTAGCTCATTTTGCTGCGATTTACGATCTCCTTGCTCAAAGCACCTCTCACAAAACTGCTTGGGGAGATTGTTCCTTGGTATGTGACTCCTCCATTGGTCCAATTAGTTTTTGTTCTAGTGCTTTATTCATTGCAAATTTGTGCTGCCTAGGTGACCATGTTCTTGAGCTTGCATGTCAAATTTATATGGTTCCAAGTAGTTCTAATGCTTGATATAGGCTCTAGGCACTTGCATGAGTAGTTGCTATCAATTTTGTTGAGTTTGGTTCACTTCTATTTGAAGTTACAAAAAATTTCAGAATTTTTAAGAAAATAATGAAGAGATTTTTGAGGGGCTCATCGAGCCGAAGCTCGAAGGAAAAGCAAAGTGAAGAAGCACAGAGGCCCAAATATAATTTGCCTCGCACCGCGGAGGTCCGGCCGTGTGAATGGCCATCCAATGATTTCTTGAGAGAAGCCGGGATTTATGAGGATTTTTATGAATTGGCTGAGAATGCAGGCCTCACCGACTTCCTCCGCGACCAACGCAATCAGTATCTCTTACTCACCAATACTTTTGTGCGAAACTTCTACTATTATCCTAAGGAATCACCTCCTTCAGTAGAGTTTCATTTATATGATGTTGTTAAGAAGATGCCACTAGATGAATTTTGCAAGATTTGCAAAATACCTTTTGAGGGTAGTTTAGATGAACCACATCGTAAAGATGTGGATGGGTTTATTGACACTATCACTGCGGGGGAAACTAGGAAGGTTTCCGATGCAAGAATCACTAGCATACATTTTCCTGTTTTACACTACTTTGCCTTGTTTGCTAGTCGTTGCTTGATTGGCCGCGGAAACTGTGGAAACCTTAGTGTTCCTGATATTATCATTTTGTTCCATGGTTTATTCTGCGATAACACTGTTAGTATGGGCGGTATTGTTGCCAAACGGTTAAGTCTGAACCGTACAAAGGGCCCCATCTTTGGAGGTATTTATGCTTCACGCCTTGCTGCACATTATAACATACCTATTAGGCATTATGAAAAAGAAGAAAAATTGCTGCCCACTGCTTATTTAGATTATAAGAGTATGGTAGCACATGATTTTATTGTTAAGAATAGGGAAGGAGCGCTTAAATACAAACTGTTCTTTGATAAACATCACCCTGAGACTATTACCTTGCATGCTCCCTCCTTGTTTAATTTATCTGAAGGTCCGTATCTCGTTCCGTTGGCGGCCATTCACGCCTACCGGAACCCTACACTAGCCACGGAGCCGGAACCACAATTTGAACCTCCACGACAGTCTAATTACCAGTGGATCCAGAGATGATTTCCAACCAGTGGCAATCAGAGTGTTCTTCATCTCAGTACGACCCCGGCTACAACTATGGATATACGCCAGTCCATCCATGGCAATAAACCAACTTAGGCCAAAAGCCTAAGCTAGGGGGAGTACGTATCTCTCACCGAAAGTACATTCATGTTCACACACTCATTGCTAGATGTCGGTGCTCACACTCTTTCATTGTAATATCCATGCTAGTTTATTTTCCTTTTTTCTTGCTTTCTTCTTGTGTGTTTGATAAACCTTAAGAAAAAACAAAAAAAATAGTGTAGCTTTCAGTTAGTTTACTTTTCTTGCTGTAGTAGTAATAATTAAAAAGAAAACCCAAAAAGATTTCCCGTTCTTCTTTTGCTTGTTGGGAGCTTTCCCGTGTAAGTAGTTTTATTTCTTTTCTTTTCTTTGGGGGTCGATAGGAGAAGACCATGATTAAATTGTTGAAGTGGCTCTTATATACATTATTGTTGATTTAACCAAGAGCCCGTATTGCCTTGTCTTCTCCTGTTTATTGAATGCTCGCAGATTCCAGCTTAGTCCAATGCACGTGCAATCTTATTATTTTCACATCATTCGGTCGTGCAAGTTAAAGGCAATTATGACGATATATGATGGACTGACTAAGATGAGAGAAGCTGGTATGAACTCGACCTCTCTTGTTTTTGTAAATATGAAGAGTTCATCGTTCCTGATTCAACCTATTATGAATAATCATGTTTGCAATGACAATTAGAGATCATAGTTGCTTATGCCATGCTTGATTAGCTATGAGTTATAATGGTTTACCTTGCGTGCCAACATGCTATTAAAATGGTTGTGATGTGGTATAGTGGGGTGGTATCCTCCTTTGAATGAAAGTGACTCGACTTGGCACATGTTCACACATGTAGTTGAAACAAATCAACATAGCCTTCACGATATTTATGTTCATGGTGGATTATATCCTACTCATGCTTGCAATCAATGTTTATTAATTTTAATGCATGTTCATGATTGTTGTCGCTCTCTAGTTGGTCGCTTCCCAGTCTTTTGCTAGCCTTCACTTGTACTAAGCGGGAATACTGCTTGTGCATCCAATCCCTTAAACCCCAAAGTTATTCTATATGAGTCCACTATACCTTCCTATATGCGGTATCTACCTGCCATTCCAAGTAAATTTGTATGTGCCAAACTCTAAACCTTCAAATGAAATTCTGTGTTGTATGCTCGAATAGCTCATGTATCAACTAGGGCTGTCCGTATCTTCCATGCTAGTCGGGTTATTCTCCAGAGGAGTGGACTTCACTCCTCATTCACGAGAAAATGGCTGGTCACCGGGATGCCCAGTCCCATGCTTTATGCAAATTAAATCAAAATAATTGCAAACAAAACTCCCCCTGGGACTGTTGCTAGTTGGAGGCACTCGTTGTTTCGAGCAAGCCATGGATTGATGCTTGTTGGTGGAGGGGGAGTATAAACTTTACCATTCTGTTTGGGAATCGCCTATAATGTGTGTAGCATGGAAGATATCACCATCTCTTGGTTGTTATGTTGACAATGAAAGTATGACGCTCAAAATATTATTTATCTCTACTTTAAAATCGAGCTCTAGCACCTCTACAAATCCCTGCTTCCCTCTGCGAAGGGCCTATCTATTTACTTTCATGTTGAGTCATCACCCTCTTATTAAAAAAGCACTAGCTGGAGAGCGCTGCTGTCATTTGCATCCATTACTATTAATTTATATTGGGTATGACTATGATTGGATCTCTTTTACCATGAATTACAATCTCTAGTCAGTCCTTGATCTTTAAAGGTGCTCAACATTTATGTTTTGCGGTCTCAGAAAGGGCTAGCGAGATACCATCTTGTTATATCAGATTATGATTGTTTTGAGAAAGTGTTGTCATCCAAGATTTATTATTATGGCTCGCTAGTCGATTATGCCATTGATATGAGCAAACATGAGACCTAAGAGTTATTGTGAATGTGGTTAGTCATAATCTTTGCTGAAAACTTGAATGCTGGCTTTACATATTTACAACAACAAGAGCAAACAAAGTTTGTAAAAGTTTTTCTTTATCACTTTCAGTTTATCAACTGAATTGCTTGAGGACAAGCAAAGGTTTAAGCTTGGGGGAGTTGATACGTCTCCATCTTATCTACTTTTCGAAACACTTTTGCCCTTGTTTTGGACTCTAACTTGCATGATTTGAATGGAACTAACCCGGACTGACGTTGTTTTCAGCACACTTTCCATGGTGTTATTTATGTGCAGAAACAAAAGTTCTCGGAATGACCTGAAACTCCACGGAACATCTATTTCGAAAATAAGAAAAACACTGGAAGAAAAATCCACGTCAGGGGGCCCACACCCTGTCCACGAGGGTTGGGGCGCGCTCCCTACCCCGTGGCCCCCCTGACGCTCCACCGACCTCAACTCCAACTCCATATATTCACTTTCGGGGAGAAAAAAACCAGAGAGAAGGATTCATCGCGTTTTACGAAATGGAGCCGCCGCCAAGCCCTAAAACCTCTCGGGAGGGCTAATCTGGAGTCCGTTCGGGGCTCCGGAGAGGGGAATCCGTCGCCATCATCATCCTCAACCATCCTCCATCACCAATTTCATGATTCTCACCGCCGTGCGTGAGTAATTCCATCGTAGGCTTGCTGGACGGTGATGGGTTGGATGAGATCTATCATGTAATCGAGTTAGTTTTGTTAGGGTTTGATCCCTAGTATCCACTATGTTCTGAGATTGATGTTGTTATGACTTTGCTATGCTTAATGCTTGTCATTAGGGCCCGAGTGCCATGATTTCAGATCTGAACCTATTGTGTTTTCATGAATATATGTGAGTTATTGATCCTATCTTGCAAGTCTATAGTCACCTACTATGTGTTATGATCCGGCAACCCCGAAGTGACAATAATTGGGACCACTCCCGGTGATGACCGTAGTTTGAGGAGTTCATGTATTCACTATGTGTTAATGCTTTGGTCCAGTACTCTATTAAAAGGAGGCCTTAATATCCCTTAGTTTCCACTAGGACCCCGCTGCCACGGGAGGGTAGGACAAAAGATGTCATGCAAGTTCTTTTCCATAAGCATGTATGACTATATTCGGAATACATGCCTACATTACATTGATGAATTGGAGCTAGTTCTGTGTCACCCTATGTTATGACTGTTACATGATGAACCGCATCCGGCATAATTCTCCATCACCGATCCAATGCCTACGAGCTTTTCACATATTATTTTCCGCTTATTTACTTTTCTGTTGCTACTATTACAATCACTACAAAACCCAAAAATATTACTTTTGCTACCGTTACCGTTACTTCCATATTACTTTGCTACTAAATACTTTGCTGCAGATACTAAGTTATCCAGGTGTGGTTGAATTGACAACTCAACTGCTAATACTTGAGAATATTCTTTGGCTCCCCTTGTGTCGAATCAATAAATTTGGGTTGAATACTCTACCCTTGAAAACTGTTGCGATCCCCTATACTTGTGGGTTATCAAGGTGTCCCTCCGGTATTCGGGAGTTGCATAATCTCATAGTCAGAGGAACATCTATAAGTCATGAAGAAAGCAATAGCAATAAAACTCAACGATCATAATGCTAAGCTAACGGATGGGTCAAGTCAATCACATCATTCTCTAATGATGTGATCACGTTCATAAAATGACAACACATGTTTATGGCTAGGAAACATAACCATCTTTGATAAACAAGCTAGCCAAGTAGAGGCATACCAGGGACACTCTGTTTGTCTATGTATTCACACATTTACTAAGTTTCCGGTTAATACAATTCTAGCATGAATAATAAACATTTATCATGATATAAGGAAATATAAATAACAACTTTATTATTGCCTCTAGGGCATATTTCCTTGAGTCTCCCACTTGCACTAGAGTCAATAATCTAGTTCACATCGCCATGTGATTTAACACCAATAGTTCACATCGTCATGTGACCAATACCCAAAGGGTTTACTAGAGTCAATAATCTACTTCACATCACCATGTGATTTAACACCAATAGTTCACATCATCATGTGACCAATACCCAAAGGGTTTACTAGAGTCAATAATCTAGTTCACATCGCCATGTGATTAACACCCAAAGAGTACTAAGGTGTGATCATGTTTTGCTTGTGAGAGAGGTTTAGTCAATGGGTCTGCCACATTCAGATCTGTATGTATTTTGCAAATTTTTATGTCTACAATGCTCTGCATGGAGCTACTCTAGCTAAATGCTCCCACTTTCAATATGTATCTAAATCGAGACTCAGAGTCATCCAGATCGGTGTCAAAGCTTGCATCGAGGTAACTTTTTATGACGAACTCTTTATCACCTCCATAACCGAGAAATATTTCCTTAGTCCTCTAAGGATAATTTTGACCAATGTCCAGTTCTCTACTCCTAGATCACTATTGTACTACCTTGCCAAACTCAGGGCAGGGTATGCAACAGGTCTGGTACACAGCATGGCATACTTTATAGAACCTATGACTGAGGCATAGGGAATGACTTTTCATTCTCTTTCTATTTTCTGCTGTGGTCGGGTTTTGAATCTTACTCAACTTCACACGTTGAACACAGGCAAGAACTCCTTCTTTGACTGTTCCATTTTGAACTACTTCAAAATCTTGTCAGGGTATGTATTCATTGAAAAATCTTATCAAGCGTCTCGATCTATCTCTATAGATCTTGATGCTCAAGCTGTAAGCAGCTTAACCGAGGTCTTTCTTTGAAAAACTCCTTTCAAACACTCCTTTATGCTTTCCAGAAAATTCTGCATCATTTCTGATCAACAATGTGTCATTCACATATGGTTATCAGAAAGGCTGTAGTGCTCCCACTCACTTTCTTGTAAATATAGGCTTCACCACAAGTCTGTATAAAACCATATGCTTTGATCACACTATCAAAGCGTATATTCCAACTCTGAGAGGCTTGCACCAGTCCATAAATGGATCACTGGAGCTTGCACACTTTGTTAGTACCTTTAGGATAGACAAAACCTTTTGGTTGCATCATATACAACTCTTCTTTGAGATATCCATTAAGGAATGCAATTTTGATATCCATTTGCCAAATTTCATAAAATGCGGCAATTGCTAACATGATTCAGACAAACTCTAAGGATCGATACAAGTGAGAAAATCTCATCATAGTCAACACCTTGAACTGGTCGAAAACCTTTTGCGACAATTCGAGCTTTGTAGAAAGTAACACTACAATCAGCGTCCGTCTTCCTCTTGAAGATCCATTTATTCTCAATGGCTCACCGATCATCGGGCAAGTCAATCAAAGTCCATACTTTGTTCTCATACATGGATCCCATCTCAGATTTCATGGCCTCAAACCATTTCGTGGAATCTGGGCTCATCATCGCTTCCTCATAGTTCGTAGGTTCGTCATGGTCTAGTAACATGATTCCCAGAATAGGATTACCGTACCACTCTGGTGCAGAACATATTCTGTTTAACCTATGAGGTTCGATAGTAACTTGATCTGAAGTTTCATGATCATAATCATTAACTTCCTCACTAATTGGTGTAGGCATCACTAGAACTGATTTCTGTGATGAACTACTTTCCAATTTGGGAGAAGGTACAATTACCTCATCAAGTTTTACTTTCCTCCCACTCACTTCTTTCGAGAGAAACTTCTTCTCTAGAAAGTATCCATTCTTAGCAACGAATATCTTGCCTTCGGATCTATGATAGAAGGTGTACCCAATAGTTTCCTTTGGGCATCCTATGAAGACGCATTTCTCGGATTTGGGTTCGAGCTTATCAGGTTGAAGCTTTTTCACATAAGCATCGCAACCCCAAACTTTAAGAAACGACAGCTTAGGTTTCTTGCTAAACCACAGTTCATATGGTGTCGTCTCAACGGATTTAGATGATGCCCTATTTAACATGAATGCAGATGTCTCTAATGCATAACCCCAAAATGATAATGGTAAATCGGTAAGAGACATCATAGATCGCACCATATCCAATAAAGTACGGTTACGACGTCCGGACACACCATTACACTATGGTGTTCCAGGTGGCGTGAGTTGTGAAACTATTCCACATTATTCAAATGAAGACCAAACTCATAACTCAAATATTCACCTCCGCGATCAGATCGTAGAAACTTTATTTTCTTGTTACGATGATTTTCCACTTCACTCTGAAATTCTTTAAACTTTTCAAATGTTTCAGACTTGTGTTTCATTAAGTAGATATACCCATATCCGCTCAAATCATCTGTGAATGTCAGAAAATAACGATACCGCCGCGAGCCTCAACACTCATCGGATCGCATATATCAGTATGTATTATTTCCAATAGGTTAGTTGCTCGCTCCATTGTTCCAGAGAACGGAGTCTTAGTCATCTTGCCCATGAGGCATGGTTCGCAAGCATCAACTGATTCATAATCAAGTGATTCCAAAAGCCCATCAGCATGGAGTTTCTTCATGCGCTTTACACCAATATGACCTAAATGGCAGTGCCACAAATATGTTGCACTATCATTATCAACTTTGCATCTTTTGGCATCAATATTGTGAATATGTGTATCACCACGATCGAGATTCAATAAACCATTCACCTTGGGTGTATGACCACAGAAGGTTTTATTCATGTAAACAGAATAACAATTATTCTTTGAATTAAATGAATAACCATATTGCAATAAACATGATCCAATCATATTATGCTCAAATTAAACACCAAATAAAATTTATTTTAGGTTCAACACTAATCCTGAAGGTAAAGGGAGTGTGCGATGGTGATCTTATTAACCTTGGAATCACTTCCAACACACATCATCACCTTGCCCTCAACTAGTCTTTGTTCTTTTTGTAACTCCTGTTTTGAGTTACTAATCATAGCAACTGAACCAGTATCAAATACCCAGGGGCTACTATGAAAACTAGTAAATTACACATTAATAACATGTATATCGTATATACTTTTGTTCACTTTGACATCCTTCTTATCCGCAAAGTATTTGGGGCAGTTCTGCTTCCAGTGACCATTTCCTTCGCACTAGAAGCACTCAGTTTCAGGCCTGGGTCTAGCTTTGGGCTTTTTCATGGGAGTGGCAACTTGCTTGCCATTCTTCTTGAAGTTCCCTTTCTTTCCCTTTCCCTTTTACTTGAAACTAGTGGTCTTGTAAACCATCAACATTTGATGCTTTTCTTGATTTCTACCTTCGTTGATTTCAGCATCACGAAGAGCTCGGGAATTGTTTTCGTCATCCCTTGCATATTATAGTTCATCACGAAGTTCCAGTAACTTGTAATAGTGACTAGAGAACTCTGTCAATCACTATTTTATTTGGAAGATTAACTCCCACTTGATTCAAGTTATTGTAGTACTCAGACAATCCGAGCACATGCTCACTGGTTGAGCTATTCTCCTCCATCTTGTAGGCAAAGTACTTGTCAGAGGTCTCATACCTCTCGACTCGGGCATGAGTCTGAAATACCAATTTCAGCTCTTGGAACATCTTATATGCTCCATGGAGTTCAAAACATTTTTGAAGTCTCGGTTCTAAGCCGTAAAGCATGGCGCACTAAACTATCAAGTAGTTAACATACCGAGCTTGCCAAACGTTCATAACGTCTATTATCTGCTCCTGTAATAGGTCTGTCACCTAGCGGTGCATCAAGGGCATAATTCTTCTGTGCAGCAAACGAGGATAATCCTTAGATCATGGACCTAGTCCGCATCTTTGCTACTATTATCGTTCAACATAGTTTTTCTCTAGGAACATATAAAAAATAAACGGGGAGCTACATCGCGAGCTATTGATCTACAACATACTTATGCAAATACTATCAGGACTAAGTTCATGATAAATTAAAGTTTAATTAATCATATTACTTAAGAACTCCCACTTAGGTAGACATCCCTCTAGTCATCTAATTGATCACGTGATCCATATCAACTAAACCATGTCCGATCATCACGTGAGATAGGGAAGTTTTCAATGGTGAACATCACTATGTTGATCATATCTACTATATGATTCACGCTCGACCTTTTGGTCTCTGTGTTCTGAGGCCATATCTGCATATGCCAGGCTCGTCAAGTTTAACCCAAGTATTCTGCGTGTGCAAAACTGGCTTGCACCCGTTGTATGTGAACATAGAGCTTATCACACCCGATCATCACGTGGTGTCTCGGCACGAAGAACTCTCGCAACGGTGCATACTCAGGGAGAACACTTGTACCTTGAAATTTAGTGAGAGATCATCTTATAATGCTACCGCCGTACTAAGCAAAATAAGATGCATAAAAGATAAACATCACATGCAATCAAAATAAGTGATATGATATGGCCATCATCATCTTGTGCCTTTGATCTCCATCTCCAAAGCACCGTCATGATCACCATCGTCACTGGCTTGACACCATGATCTCCATCTTCTTGATCTTTATCAACGTGTCGTCATATGGTCGTCTCGCCAACTATTACTTTTGCAACTATTGGTATCGCATAGCGATAAAGTAAAACAATTATATGGCGCTTCCATCTTATGCAATAAAGAGACAACCATAAGGCTCCTGCCAGTTGCCGATAACTTTAACAAAACATGATCATCTCATACAACAATTTATATCTCATCACTTCTTGAGCATATCACATCACAACAAGCCCTGCAAAAACAAGTTAGACGTCCTCTACTTTGTTGTTGCAAGTTTTACGTGGCTGCTACGGGCTTCTAGCAAGAACCGTTCTTACCTACGCATCAAAACCACAATGATTTTTTGTCAAGTGTGTTGTTTTAACCTTCAACAAGGACCAGGCGTAGTCAAACTCGATTCAACTAAAGCTGGAGAAACAGACACCCACTAGCCATGTGTGTGAGAAGCACGGCGGTAGAACCAGTCTCATGAACGCGGTCATGTAATGTTGATCTGGGCCGCTTCATCCAACAATACCACCAAATCAAAGTATGACATGCTGGTAAGCAGTATGAATATTATCGCCCAAAACTCTTTGTGTTCTACTCGTGCATATAACATCTATGCATAGACCTGGCTATGATACCACTGTTGGGGAACATAGTATTTCAAAAAAATTCCTACGATCATGCAAGATCTATCTAGGAGAAGCATAGCAACGAGCGGGGAGAGTGTGTCCACGTACCCTCGTAGACCGAAAGCGGAAGTTTTTAGTAACGCGGTTGATGTAGTCAAAGTCTTCGCGATCCAACCGATCAAGTACCGAACGCACGGCACCTCAACGATCTGCACACGTTCAGCTTGATGACGACCCACGAACTCTAGATCCAGCTGAGGTCGAGGCAGAGTTTCGTCAGCATGACAGCGTGTTGACAGTGATGATGAAGTTACCGACGCAGGGCTTCGCCTAAGCACTACGACAATATGACCAAGGTGGAAATCTGTGGAGGGGGGCACCACTCACGGCTAAGAAATCAACTTGTGTGTCTCTTGGGTGCCCCTCCCCCGTACATAAAGGAGTGGAGGAGGGGGCCGGCCGGCCTCATGGGGCGCGCCCCAAGGGGGGGATCCTATTCCTACTAGGAGTAGGTTCCCCCCTTTCCTAGTCCAACTAGGAGGGGGAAGGAAGGCGAAGAGGGAGAGAAGGAAAGGGGGGCCGGCCGCCCTCCCCAACTCGGATTGGGCTTGGGGGGGCGCCCCTCCACTTGGCCGCCTCCTCCTCTCTTCCACTATGGCCCATGAAGGCCCATTAAACCCCCGGGGGGTTCCGGTAACCCCCCGGTACTCCGTAAAATTCCCGAACCTATCTGAAACCTTTCCGGTGTCCCAACATAACCTTCCAATAATATCAATCTTCATGTCTCGACCATTTCGAGACTCCTCATCATGTCCGTGATCACATCCGGGACTCCGAACTAACTTCGGTACATCAAAACACATAAACTCATAATACCGATCGTCATCGAATGTTAAGCGTGCGGACCCTACAGGTTCGAGAACTATGTAGAAATGACCGAGACTCATCTCTGGTCAATAACCAATAGCGGAACCTGGATGCTCATATTGGTTCCTACATATTCTATGAAGATCTTTATCGGTCAAACCACATAACAACATACGTTGTTCCCTTTGTCATCGGTATGTTACTTGCTCGAGATTCGATCGTCGGTATCACTATACCTAGTTCAATCTCGTTACTGGCAAGTCTCTTTACTCTTTCCGTAATGCATCATCCCGCAACTAACTCATTAGTCACATTGCTTGCAAGGCTTATAGTGATGTGCATTACCGAGAGGGCCCAGAGATACCTCTCCGATTCACGGAGTGACAAATCCTAATCTTGATCTATGCCAACCCAACAAACACCTTCGGAGACACCTGTAGAGCATCTTTATAATCACCCTGTTACGTTGTGACGTTTGATAGCACACAAGGTGTTCCTCCGGTATTCGGGAGTTTTATAATCTCATAGTCAGAGGAACATGTATAAGTCATGAAGAAAGCAATAGCAATAAAACTCAACGATCATAATGCTAAGCTAACGGATGGGTCTTGTCCATCACATCATTCTCTAATGATGTGATCCCGTTCATCAAATGACAGCACATGTCTATGGCTAGGAAACATAACCATCTTTGATAAACAAGCTAGTCAAGTAGAGGCATACTAGGGACACTCTGTTTGTCTATGTATTCACACATGTACTAAGTTTCCGGTTAATACAATTCTAGCATGAATAATAAACATTTATCATGATATAAGGAAATATAAATAACAACTTTATTATTGCCTCTAGGGCATATTTCCTTCAAGACCAGCCCCTAGGGGGCTGGTGCGCCCCATGTAAGCCAAAATAGGAGGGAAGGAAAGAGGGGAAGAGAGAAAGGAAGGGGAGAAATTCGGTCTCCCCCTTCCTTCTCTCCTCCCTCCTCCTTCCTTCCCCCTCCGGATGAATATGGAAGGGGGAGGCCGAATTGGGAGGCGCCGAAGTAGGATTCCTCCTACTTGGGGCGCCCCCTTGGCCGCCTCTCCTCCCCTCCAACCAATATATATGAGGGGGGGGGGGCACCGCTATAAGACACACCAACAATTGTTAGCCTTGTGCGGCGCCCCCCTCGAAAGTTTACGCCTCTGGTCATATCTTCGTAGTGCTTAGGCGAAGCCCTGCGTGGATCACTTCACCATCACCGTCACCATGTCATCATGATGACGGAACTCTCCCTTGATGCATTGCTGGATCAAGAGTTCGAGGGACGTCATCGAGATGAACGTGTGCAAAACTCGGAGGTGCTGTACGTTCGGTGCTTGATTGGTCGGAACGGGAAGAAGTTTGACTACATCAACCGCGTTGTCAAATGCTTCCGCTTTCAGTCTACGAGGGTACGTAGACACACTCTCCCACTCTCGTTGCTATGCATCTCCTAGATAGATCTTGCGTGAGCGTAGGAATTTTTTTGAAATTGCATGCTACATTTCCCAACAGTGGCATCCCAGCCAGGTCTATGCGTAGATGACATGCACGAGTAGAACACAAAGAGTTGTGGGCGGTGATAGTCATCTGCTTACCACCAACGCCTTATTTTGATTCAGTGGTATTGTTGGATGAAGCGGCCCGGACCAACCTTACATGACCACGTTCATGAGACCGGTTCCACCGACAGACATGAAACAAGTTATGCATAAAGGTGGCTGGCGGGTGTCTGTTTCTCCTACTTTAGTTTAATCGAATTTGACTGCGGCCGGTCCTTGTTGAAGGTTAAAATAGCAAACTTGATAAATCACCGTTGTGGTTTTCATGCGTAGGTAAGAACGGTTCTTGCTAGAAGCCCGTAGCAGCCACGTAAAACTTGCAACAACAAAGTAGAGGACGTCTAACTTATTTTTGCAGGGCATGTTGTGATGTGATATGGTTGTCGGTGTCAAAACCGGTGGATCTCGGGTAGGGGGTCCCGATCTGTGTGTCCTAGGCTGATGGTAACAGGAAGCAAGGGACACACTGTTTACCCAGGTTCGGGCCCTCTCGATGGAGGTAAAACCCTACTTCCTGCTTGATTAATATTGAAGATATGGGTAGTACAAGAGTAGATCTACCACGAGATCGTAGAGGCAAAACCTTAGAAGCTAGCCTATGATGGTATGATTGTAATTGTGATCGGCCTTCTAAGGACCAACCTCTCCGGTTTATATAGGCACTGGAGAGGGCTAGGATTTACACGGAGTCGGTTACAAGGAAGGAAATATAATATCCAGATCGCCAAGCTTGCCTTCCACGCCAAGGAAAGTCCCATCTGGACACGGGATGAAGTCTTGAGTCTTGTATCTTCACGCTTCAATAGTCCGGACATTGTATACAGTCCGGCCGTTCGGATACCCCCTAATCCAGGACTCACTCAGTAGCCCCTGAACCAGGCTTCAATGATGATGAGTCCGGCGTGCAGTCTTGTCTTCGGCATTGCAGGGCGGGTTCCATCTCCGAATACTCCAAAGTACCGATTCTGATTTAATAGTAGTGTGGAACTCCATCAATGTTGTACTCCTTGGCTTCACTGCCTCAATAATGACCATCTCCATGTGTCGAGCGAATGCGAGGAGCCGAGGTATTTTTCGCATTTGCCACCCTCAATCTTTTGGGCTGACCGCCTATTTGAAGAGAAGGGGACTCTCAGATCCAAACCTCACTCCTCCCCCTCGAGCAAGCATCCAACAGAGCGCTCCGGAAAAGCCATTCCAACATGGCCGGTCGTCATAGCTCCTCTGCTCGCTCTCCCCGCTCCAAGCCGGGGGACTGGGAAGAGAGTTCAGTTTCCCATAGCCGTTTGATTGAGCTACAAACCCAAGGGTTTCTTCCACCGGCATTCATGGTCCCCGTCCAAGCCGGAATAGCCACCTATAACGACGGAGAGCAAGTGGAGAGATCTCCCAATCCATCTCGAGAGGAGCGAATAAGCCTCATCCCGCCTCTGCTAAGGGGTGTCGGGTTTCCTATCCACCCATTCCTTCGCGGGCTCCTGGAGTTCTATGGCCTCCAGTTACACAATCTTACCGCTGCCTCTATACTATATATAGCAGGGTACGTTGCCCTTTGCGAGCTATTTTTAGGCTGTGAGCCTCGCTTCGGGTTATGGAAGAAGCTGTTCTGCCTTGTCCCACGCAACCAGGGAGAATCCCTATGTCAGGTGGGCGGGGCCGAAGTATGGCGCATCACCGAGACCGGATACCTATCCGACACTCTCAAGAAGGCACCAGAGAACTGGCCTTCAGAGTGGTTCTACATTGACGACGTTCCCCTTCCGGATACAGTTCAGACAAGTCTCCCCCCGTTCAGTAACGCCCCGCCGAGGGCATGTCTAAGCTGGCGCCCCCGAGGCCCCCAAGAGGAGGATACCAGGGAAATATATTACCTGATGAGCAGGATAAAGTTACTGGCCAAATCCGGACTGACGATAGTCGAGGTTATGGCAATATGCATAATACGGGGAGTGCAACCGCTTCAATATTGGGGGAAGCCCATGTGGCACTTCAACGGGGAAGATGATGCCACCCGCTGTGGCCGTAAGGGTCCGGACTCCGCCTTCGCTCCGCAAGGATATTGTCCGATTTATACAAAGGGGAAGAGGAGGAATTTCTTCACATCAAACCGCGAGATGGATTCTCCATGTACAACCCCCCAAACTGGGTAAGTTGTCATTCCTTTCCCTACGTCACTTATTGTGGCGTTCTTCGCTAAGATCATCTGCCTCGATATTCCCGAGCAGGAACTAAGGAGGGCCGTAGAAGGAATTTCCAACCCCTCCCCGTAGCCAGAGGACCCCGGAAGGGCCCTAGATCCAGGTCTCGAAGAAGATCCGAATATTACCGTGGAGCTTGTCAACGGGATATTTTATCAAGCGAGCTGCGTTGGCGCCTCAGTGGCCATTACTGCCGACTATCCCGGACCGCTTCCTACATCGCACGTAAGCCAAGTCGAAAAACCCTATCCTCCGAAGAGGACTCCCTTCAGATGTCATGCCTTACCCTTGGAGTGTCATGTTTTTGCAGAGACGACGGTCGGAGCATGGGGCCGAGCCCCTAGGGACTCGTCGGCCAAGGGCGTCCGGATCGGGCAGGCTCAAGAGGAAGGCAGTAAGGGTCGACTTGCCGCTACAGAGGTATGGCAAAAACTTGTGCTGTGATTATGGTATTTTGAAGTATGACAACACCCTTTGTGTCCTGGCAGGAAGAGGAGCAGCCGGACTATATCCGGTATCTCGCCAACCACGCCTCCTCCAAACCGGATTTCGTAACCGGCGAGAGAGCGGAGGCGGAGCGGGCCGATGCCGCATAGTTCTCCAATAGAGAATGCGGATATGCTCTCGCCACGAATTCTGAAGTAGAGAGCGCCATGAATCACCGGCGCCGACGGGCGTGCATTGAACAACATCTTTTCGAAGAGGCATTTAACGCCTTCAATTCGGGACGATACATCCGAAGCTGCTCAAGGCGGGCTTGCCCGAGCGACGGACCAAGATACCAAAGTTATCTGGTAAGAAAATTAGATAAGCATGTGTAGCAAGAGCCCTCGAGACTTGAAACAGTTGGAACAACTGTTTTAAGGATCAATTTATGCATGTGTCCTTGTAGACAAGAATGAGCAATTGTCTCGAGTCGGAGGAATGCAAGGCCGAACGAGGGCGCGATTGCCAAATTAGAGGAATCCAAAAGCCCTCATCTAGTAACAGTTGTCGTAATTGTACAAAGATGCACCAGTTAGTAAATGGCTGATATGACAAGTCTAACAAAAATTTCGCATAATCCCGGGGTGAATCCGGAGGGCGTAAGAGAGCACGCATCGCATCTCAAAAGGCAGCTGGGGGCTGGCGAGCACATTCTTACGCGAGTTAGGCAGGAGAAGAACAATATTCAAGATGCCAAAGTCCAGCTGGACGTGGAGTTAAAAGATCTCCGGCCGGTGGCGGACTCCGTGAAGGAGAACAAAAGGCTTCAACGCGCATTTATGGTAAGTGCCTAGACGAACCGTAGTATAGTTCGCGAGGAAGTATATTGAAAGAATTTTGCTTGCAGGAATGTTAACGGGTCGCCCGAGGAGGAGATGCCTCATCTGCAAGTGATTTACTGCAAGACCTTTTCAGAATCGCATGAGCGAGCTCGGCGAGTGATGCAGGTGTTGCTCGAGCTTTGTGGCCATCAAGCTTGCTGCCGAATGGCATGGGGAGCTTGTGGATATGCTTCAAGGAGCACGGCGGCACTTCCGATTGTGGAAGATGTCCGCTGCCGCAAGGCGAAGAGAAGCTCGGCTATGGTGAAAACGCTACACCAAGCTGGACCCAACCATATGGCAAGTAGGATCGGCGGGGCCCGATGGGCAAGAAATTCCCGTGAGTCTAGTATATGACCAGGTAGCGTTAGCCGCTAAGTATTCTCAACAGGATTGTAAGCTAGATAGCCTGTTGGATGGTATAGAGGAGGAATATAGTTAGTCCAAGTGACTGTGTAATTGAATGGACATAATTAGCCCCTAGCCGGATTAAAATCATTTGTCATGGCGGACCTTTTCGCTTCAGCCCCCGGATCCTATAGTCCGGGGTGTGTCCGAATACCCACTCAGTTATACAAAATCGGGGTATGCGTGGAAACAAGGCGTAGGGGTCATAAGTGCTTGAATAGACAAGTACCCAACTAGTTATGTTATATTACATGGGTAGTAAGAAACATCTTCCAGGGAGAATAGTTCCGTTAGGGGTCCCTTTCCCTGGGTGCGCATGCGACAATGCACATGTCCGGACTGCGAATGATGGCACAAGATACAAGACTTCTGGGGATTTACGTTATAATAAACGAATACATCTTTTGTTCACCGACAGAATATTCTCTTAAGGAAGCTAGCTTTGGCTTCACCCATCGAGGTACACATCCGCTGAACCGCAGTAATAATCACAGAGGTGTTCCCTTATGCCCTAGCCAATTAACGGGAACGAGGGCATAAACACAAGAGCCAGAAACCCAGCTTGGCAACATCTTAAGTCATATCGGTGCATATAATGGTGAAGAAAAGGCACATATGGAAAAAGAATGCATATGTGATGGGCGTAAAGCCATGTGAGTAATTATTTTAGCTTCCGTATAGGAAGCCCCTGTGTATTACTTACACACGAAAAGCGGCGGAGTGATCCGGGAGTCCGCACCGTATTGAATACTTTGTGTGAAGAGGAAAAGGTCGAGAAAGGAAAATGGATGGAGCATAATTAAAAAGGAGGGGTTAGGAGACGAACATTGAGTTCGGCGTTAGGCGTAGAATCTCCGGAGTCCGCGCTCCATGGGTTCGGCTCGAGTCGTCATCGGATGCATTACTTGATGCACGCTCCTCCGGTGAGAACTTTGTCAATGACGAAGGGACCCTCCCACTTGGGTTTGAGCTTGTCCTTCTTCTTCTCCGATAGGCGTAGATGAGTTCGCCAATATTGTAAGTTTTGGCCAGCACTTCTCTGCTTTGATATCGTCGAGCCTGCTGCTAATAGAATGCGGAGCGGGCTTTTGCGACGTCGCGCTCCTCCTCCAGGGCGTCCAAGTTATCCTGCCGATCTAACTTGGCTTCCTTCTCTTCGTACATGCGTACGCGTGGCGAATCATGTATTATGTCGCAGGGTAATACTACTTCCGCACCATGAAAAATGGTGTATATCCGGTGGTGCGATTCGGCGTGGTCCGCAGCCCCCAGAGTACGAAGTCGAGCTCCTCGACCCAGTGCGTATCCGACTCTGTCAGGGATCACACTAGTCTGGGTTTGATGCCGCTCATGATGAGATCATTTGCCCGCTCTACCTGGCCGTTTGTTTGGGGATGGTAGACGGAAGCGTAATCAAGCTTAATGCCCATTTTTGCGCACCAAGTTTTCACTTCATCGGCTGTGAAATTTGAGCCATTATCAGTGATGATGCTATGGGGGACACCGTATCGGTGTACGACCCCGGATATGAAGTTATTACTGGTCCGGATTCGGCCGTTTTGACTGGTTTGGCTTCTATCCGTTTGGTGAATTTGTCCACCATGACCATTAAGTATTTTTTCTTATGGCTTCCCTTTAAGAGGTCCGACCATATCCAGCCCCCTGACCGCAAAGGGCCAAGTTATGGGGATTGTTTGGAGAGCGGTTGGGGCATATGACTGATTGGCAAAGAGCGGCAACCAACGCAATGTTGGACAAGGTCTGTCGTCTGCTCGGGCCGTCACCAAGAGAAACCTATACGGAAGGCCTTGCTGACTAATGCTCGAGCCGCGGCGTGGTGCCCGCCCAGTCCGGCATGGATTTCAGCCAAGAGCTGCCGCCCTTCCTCTTCGGAGATGCATCTTTGGAGCACTCCGGTAGCGCTTTTCTTGTAGAGTTCCCCTTCGTAGACTTTGTAAGCTTTAGAGCGCCGGACGATGCAGCGTGCTTCATTTTGGTCTTCGGGGAGCTCCTGCCTATTTAGGTAGGCCAAGAAAGGCTCAGTCCACGGGGCGATTACAGCCATGATTTCGTGGGCCGAGGACGTTATTTCGGTGGTAGAACCTCCGACTATGTCTGATAGTTCCGAATCTGGGGGTGTATTCGGATCCGTGCTAGTATTGTCGGACTCCCCTTCTCATACTACGGATGGCTTGAATAACCGTTCCAAGAATATGTTAGGTGGGACAGGGTCGCGTTTAGCGCCGATGCGAGCGAGGACGTCCGCCGCTTGATTGTTTTCTCGAGCCACATGGTGGAATTCGAGCCCCTCGAACTGAGCTGACATCTTGAGGATGGCATTACGGTTGGCCGCCATTTTCGGGTCCTTGGCATCAAAATCTCCATTTATTTGTGATATTGCGAGGTTTGAATCCCCGCGCACTTCCAGCGTTGAATGCCCATGGAGACCGCCATCCGAAGATCGGCAATGAGCCTCATATTCGCTGCATTGTTGGAGTCTGTATAATATTTGAGGACGATCGACCGTGTCTCCGGTGGGAGACGCCAGGACTACGCCTGCTCCCAATCCGGCCAGCATTTTAGAGCCATCGAAGTGCATGATCCAGTTTGAGTATGCGCCGTGCTCTTTAGGGAGTTCGGCTTCTGTCCATTCGGCGACGAAGTTAGCCAATACTTGCGACTTGATGGCCTGCCGTGGTTTGTATGTTATGTCGAACGGAAGGAGCTCAATAGCCCATTTGGCAATCCGGCCCGTAGCATCGCGGTTATTTATTATGTCATTGAGTGGTACTTCGGAGGCCACCGTAATCGAACACTCTTGAAAGTAGTGTCGTAGCTTCCGGGATGCCATGAACACCGCGTATGCTATTTTTTGATAGTGTGGGTATTGGGATTTGCATGGGGTTAGGACCGTGGATACGTAGTAAACCGACTTTTGGAGCTGGAGTTTGTATCCGTCAGCCTCTCGTTCAACGACGAGTACTGCGCTTACAACTTGATGCGTTGCAGCTATGTACAACAACATAGGTTCGTCAATATTCGACGCTGTTAGTACTGGATTACTGGCCAATAAGGTCTTTATTTCATCCAGTCCGGCGCGGCTGCATCCGCCCACACGGTGTTCGTGCGCCAAGAAGGCGGTAAAGAGGTAATGCCTTTTCTCCTAACTCGAGATAAAGCGGCTTAGAGCAGCCACGCATCCGCTAGTTTTGGATGTGCTTGAGGTGCATTGGTATAGCCAACCGTGATGAGCTCGGATCTTTGCTGGATTCTCTTCAATTCCTCCGTTGGAAACGATGAAGCCGGTAGTTTCCCGAGGGACGCCAAAACGCATTTTTCGGGTTCACTTGATGTCGAGGTCCGGAGATTGTCGAATGTAAGCCTCAAGTCATCTATTAGGGTTTCGACGTGTCTTGTTTTTATGACCACGCCATCCACGTATGCCTCCACTGTTTTGCCGATTTGCTTTTCGAGGCATGTTTGAATCATGCGCTGGTAGGTTGCGCCGCATTCTTAAGCCCGAAAGGCATAGTGTTGAAGCAGAAAGGGCCATATGGCGTTATGAAAGCTGTTGCAGCTTGGTCAGACTCTGCCATCTTTATTTGATGGTATCCAGAGTATGCGTCGAGGAAACACAGCGAGTCGTGTCCTGCTGTGGCATCGATGATTTGATCAATGCGAGGGAGGGGAAAGGGATCCTTGGGGCAAGCCTTGTTGAGGTCTTTAAAGTCGATACATAGGTGCCAGGATTTGTCCTTCTTTGGTACCATTACCAGGTTTCCCAGCCAATCCGAATGCTTGATATCTCTGATGATTCCGACCTTGAGTAGTTTGGCTAGCTCTTCCCCCATGGCCTGCCGTTTGGGCTCTGAAAACGGTCTTAGAGTTTGCTTGACCGGTTTGTATCCTTTTAGTATATTGAGGCTGTGTTCGGCCAATCTGCGTTGGATGCCTAGCATGTCCGATGGGTGCCAGGCGAAGATGTCCCAATTCTCACGTAAGAAGTCCCGCAGTGCGGCGTCCATCGCGGGGCTCAGCTATGTCCCGACGGAAGCTGTCTTCGTGGGGTCCGTTGGATGGACTTGGAATTTGACTATCTCGTCTGCGGGTTTAAATGAGGTGGACTTGGGTCGCTTGTCGAGTATCACGTCGTCCCTGCCCACTGATGGTTCGCAGATGTTGTTAATTCTTCGCTACTAGGGCCTTGATAATGCCTCGTGGCTAGTGCTGCGTTTTGTTTTCGCCAAGTGTGACGTCCGGATCACTGGCTATAGTGATGATTCCATTGGGCCCGGGCATTTTAAGCTTCATGTACCCATAATGGGGTATAGCTTGAAAGCTTGTAAAAGCGTCCCGCCCTAAAAGGGCGTGGTATCCGCTGCTAAAAGGGGCCACTTGGAATGTGATTTCTTCGGACCTATAATTCTCCGGGGTGCCGAATACCACGTCGAGTGTGATTTTTCCAGCACACCGCGCTTCCCGACTAGGGATAATTCCCCTGAAGGTTGTGCCGCTTTGTTCAATGCGGCCTTTGTCAATTTCCATCTTGCTGAGTGTCTCTTCATAGATTAAGTTTAGTCCGCTTCCGCCATCCATGAGTACTTTAGTGAGCCGAAAGCCGTCCAAGATTGGGCTAAGAACCAATGCGGCTGGTGCCCGGACAGTCTGGAATCGAGGTTCGTCACTGGCATTGAAAGTTATAGCAGTGTCGTTCCAGGGGTTTATTTTGGCCATATGGCAAATTTCCGCGGAGCTTCGATGAGCTCGCTTGCGCCTACTGTTTGAGGCAAAAGTCTCGAAGACTGTTAGTACCGTATTGTGCTCATTGGCGGGATGTTGTTCTGTAAGAAGATCCTCACCACTTTTTGCAACCTGCCGGAGTATCCAACATGCCCTAAGGCTATGAGTTGGTGTTGCGTCCGGAGTGCTGTGGAGTTTACATGGCCCATTGAGCCATTTTTCCAATACGGTTCCCCGCCCTGGAGTGTGCTTTGGTTTCTTGGGGATTGGATCGGCCGACTTACGAGAGTTCGCCCGTTTAGTTCGGACAAAGGTTTTGGTGAAAGCCGGACTGTCCCAAAATTTGGCTTGGGTTTTCCAGACGCTTTCCATCATGACAAGACTTCTATACTATGATTGCTAAGTCCGCAGCGCATTATGTCACGGCGACTTATAGCATTAAGGATTCCTTTGTCCGTGCAGTTTTTGTCAAGAGCGAGACTACGTCCTCCTCGTGGCAGTCCTCGACCTTGTTTAGCGCAAGGAGGAATCTGGCCCAAGAATGATGTCTTTGCCTCGGGCTCTTGCTCGATATGGGAGAGACGATTTAAGTCCGCGTGGGTGGTTATAGCTGAATCCAGATTCTGATCCGATCTAGCACCCCGGGGCATAGAAGCTTCCGAGTTCAACAACTCGGGATTCGGGACGCTGCCCAATTTTTCTGGCCCTGTGCCTGGTTCTAAGTCCGGGACCCGGGTCATATCCTCCCCCGAGCGGGTGTCCGGCTCCGGGAGCTCGACGATCCGGACATAATTCTTGCTCAAAATAGAAGGATACTCCTTGTGTGGTTCCTCCGATACCGCTATCTCATGGGTGGCCGGCGGAGATTTAATGTCCCTTTGGTCGGGTTTAAGCTCGATCCGGACATAGTTCGTTGCGACTCCCAAAGCAGCGATGCGATCCAAGAGCTCATTAAGAGAGGAGAGCTCTATCGGATCCGTCTTTTCGGTGAATTCCGAATTGATGTGAAGTTTATGGGTGATGACCCGAGAGGCCATCGTCGGTGCGACAACCAATGGGGCGGCCATGACGAAGTCGGAGAGTTTGGCCTACAGCCAGACCTCCCCCCGCGGTAATGTTGTCCCTGACAACGAGATGAGCCATCGAGCCTTGCAGCGACGACACAAAGGAACTCTCGATGAAAGCACCAATGTCAGTGTCAAAACCGGCGGATCTCGGGTAGGGGGTCCCGATCTGTGCATCTTAGGCTGACGGTAACAGGAAACAAGGGACACAATGTTTACCCAGGTTTGGGCCCTCTCGATGGAGGTAAAACCCTACTTCCTGCTTGATTAATATTGAAGATATGGGTAGTACAAGAGTAGATCTACCACGAGATCGTAGATGCTAAACCCTAGAAGCTAGCCTATGATGGTATGATTGTAGTTGTGATCGGCCTTCTAAGGACCAACCTCTTCGGTTTATATAGGCACTGGAGAGGGCTAGGGTTTACATGGAGTCGGTTACAAGGAAGGAAATATAATATCAGGATCGCCAAGCTTGCCTTCCACGCCAAGGAAAGTCCCATCCGGACACGGGACGAAGTCTTGAGTCTTGTATCTTCACGCTTCAATAGTCCGGACGTTGTATATAGTCTGGCCGTCCGGATACCCCCTAATCCAGGACTCCCTCAATGGTCAAGACATGATGTGATATACATTATTGTATGAGATGATCATGTTTTGTAAAAGTTATCGGCAACTGGCAGGAGCCTTATGGTTGTCCCTTTATTGTATGAAATGCAAACGCCATGTAATTGCTTTACTTTATCACTATGCGTTAGTGATAGTTGTAGAAGCAATAGTTGGCGAGAAGACCATGACGCTATGATGGAGATCAAGGTGTCAAGACGGTGACGATGGAGATCATGACGGTGCTTTGGAGATGGAGATCAAAGGCACAAGATGATGATGGCCATGTCATGTCACATATTTTGATTGCATGTGATGTTTATCTTTTATGCATCTTATTTTGCTTAGTACGACAGTAGCATTATAAGATGATCCCTTAACTAAATTTCAAGGTATATGTGTTCTCCCTGAGTATGCACCATTGCGACAGTTCTTCGTGCTGAGACACCACGTGATGATCGAGTGTGATAGGCTCTACGTTCACATACAACGGGTGCAAGACAATTTTGCACATGCGGAATAATCGGGTTAAACTTGATGAGCCTGGCATGTACAGACATGGCCTCGGAACACTGGAGACCGGAAGGTCGAACATGAATCATATAGTAGATATGATCAACATAGAGATGTTCACCATTGATGACTACTCCATCTCACGTGATGATCGGACATGGTTTAGTTGATCTGGATCATGTATCATTTAGATGACTTGAGGGATGTCTATCTAAGTGGGAGTTCTTAAGTAATTTGATTAATTGAACTTAATTTATCATGAACTTAGTCCTGATAGTATTTGCATATCTATGTTGCAGATCAATAGCTCATGATATAGCTCCTATATATTTTTATACGTTCCTAGAGAAAACTAAATTGAAAGATGATAGTAGCAATGATGCGGACTGGGTCCGTGATCCCATGATTATCCTCATTGCTGCACGGAAGAATTATGTCCTTTGCACCGTTAGGTGACAGACCTATTGCAGGAGCAGATGCGGACGTTATGAACGTTTGGCAAGCTCGATATGATGACTAATTAATAGTTTAGTGAGCCATGCTTTACGGCTTAGAACCGGGACTTCAAAAACGCTTTGAACGCCACAGAGCATATGAGATGTTCCAAGAGCTAAAATTGGTATTTTAGACTCATGCCCGTGTTGAGAGGTATGAGACCTCTGACAAGTACTTTGCCTACAAGATGGAGGAGAATAGCTCAGCTAGTGAGCATGTGCTCAGAATGTCTGGGCACTACAATCGCTTGAATCAAGTGGGATTTAATCTTTCAGGTAAGATAGTGATTGACAGAGTTCTCTAGTCACTATCACCAAGCTGCTAGAACTTCTTGATGAACTATAATGTGCAAGGGATAACAAAAAATATTCCCGAGCTCTTCACGATGCTGAAATCGGTGAAGGTAGAAATCAAGAAAGAGCATCAAGTGTTGATGGTTAAATGAGACTACTAGTTTCAAGAAAAGGGCAAAGGAAAAGAAAGAGAACTTCAAGAAGAATGACAAGCAAGTTTCCACTCCCGTGAATAAGCCCAAAGCTAGACCTAAGCCTGAAACTGAGTGCTTCTACTGCAAAGGGAATGGTCACTGGAAGCGGAACTACTCCAAATACTTGGTGGATAAGAAGGATGGAAAAGTGAATAAAGGTATACTTGATATACATGTTATTGATGTGTACTCTACTAGTGTTCATAGTAATCCCTGGGTATTTGATACAAGTTCAGTTGCTAAATTTAGTAACTCGAAACAGGAGTTACAGAATGAACAGAGACTAGTTAAGGGCGAGGTGACGATGTGCATTGTAAGTGATTCCAAGGTTGATAAGATCACCATCGCACACTCACTCTACCTTCGGGATTAGTCTTGAACCTGAATAAATGTTATTTGGTGTTTGTGTTGAGCATGAATATGATTGGGATCATGTTTACTGCAATACGGTTATTCATTTAAGTCAGAGAATAATTTTTGTTCTGTTTACATGAATAAAACCTTGTATGGTCATACACCCAATGTAAATGGTTTATTGAATCTCGATCGTAGTGATACACATATTCATAATATTGATGCCAAAAGATGCAAAGTTGATAATGATAGTGCAACATATTTGTGGCACTTCCGTTTAGGTCATATTGGTGTAAAGCGCATGAAGACACTCCATGCGGATGGACATTTGGAATCACTTGATTATGAATCATTTGATGCTTGCGAACCATGCCTCATGGGCAAGATTACTAAGACTCCGTTCTCTGGAACAATGGAGCGAGCCACTAACTTATTGTAAATAATACATACCGATGTATGCGGTCCGATGAGTGTTGAGGCTCGCGGCAGGTATCGTTATTTTATGACCTTGATAGATGATTTGAGCAGATATGGGTATATCTACTTGATGAAACACAAGTCTGAAACATTTGAAAAGTTCAAAGAATTTCAGAGTGAAGTGGAGAATCATCGTAACAAGAAAATAAAGTTTCTATGATCTGGTCACAGAGGCGAATATTTGAGTTATGAGTTTGGCCTTCATTTAAAACAATGTGGAATAGTTTCACAACTCACGCCACCTGGAACACCACAACGTAATGGTGTGTCCGAACGTCGTAACCGTACTTTATTAGATATTGTGCGATCTATGATGTCTCTTACCGATTTACCACTATCATTTTGGGGTTATGCATTAAAGACAACTGCATTCACGTTAAATAGGGCACCATCTAAATCCGTTGAGACGACAACATATGAACTGTGGTTTGGCAAGAAACCAAAGTTGTCGTTTCTTAAAGTTTGGGGTTGCGACACTTATGTCAAAAGGCTTCAGCCTGATAAGCTCAAACCCAAATCAGAGAAGTGCGTATTCATAGGATACCCCGAGGAAACAATTGGGTACAACCTCTACCACAGATCCGAAGGCAAGATCTTTGTTGCCAAGAATGGAACATTTCTAGAGAAGGAGTTTCTCTCGAAAGAAGTGAGGTAACTGTACCTTCTCTCAAATTTGGAAAGTAGCTCATCAGAGAAATCCGTTCCCGTGATGCCCACACCAACTAGAGAGGAAGCTAATGATTATGATCATGAAACTTCAGATCAAGTTACTACTGAGCCTCGTATCTCAACCAGAGCACGATCCGCACTAGAGTGATACGGTAATCCTATTCTGGAAGTCATGTTACTAGACCATGGCGAACCTACGAACTATGAAGAAGCTATGATGAGCCCAGATTCCGACAGATGGCTTGAGGCCATGAAATCTGAGATAGGATCCATGTATAAGAACAAAGTGCAGGCTTTGGTGGACTTGCCCGATGATCGGAAAGCCATTAATAATAAATGGATCTTCAAGAGGAAGACGGACACTGATGGTAGTGTTACTATCTACAAAGCTCGACTTGTCGCAAAAGGTTTTCGACAAGTTCAAGGTGTTGACTACGATGAGTTTTTCTCACTCGTAGCGATGCTTAAGTCTATCTAAATCATGTTAGCAATTGCTGCATTTTATGAAATCTGGCAAATGGATGTCAAAACTACATTCCTTAATGGATTTATTAAAGAAGAGTTGTATATGATGCAACCAAAAGGTTTTGTCGATCCTAAAGGTGCTAACAAAGTGTGCAAACTCCAGCGATCCATCTATGGACTGGGGTAAGCATATCGGAGTTGGAATATATGCTTTGATAAGGTGATCAAAGCATATGTTTTTATGCAGACTTATGGTGAAGCCTGTATTTACAAGAAAGTGAGCGCGAGCACTATAGCATTTCTGATATTATATGTGGATGACATATTGTTGATTGGAAATGATGTACAATTTCTGGATAGCATAATAGGATATTTGAATAAGAAATTTTCAATGAAAGACATCGGTGAAGCTGCTTACATTTTGGGCATCATGATCTATAGAGATAGATCAAGACGCTTGATAAGATTTTTCGATGAGTACATATCTTGACAATATTTTGAAGGAGTTCAAAATGGATCAGTCAAACAAGGAGTTCTTGCCTGTATTGTAAGGTGTGAAGTTGAGTAAAGAATCAAAACTCGACCACGACAGAAGATAAAGAGAGAATGAAAGTCATTCCCTATGCCTCAGCCACAGGTTCTATAAAGTATGACGTGTTGTGTACCAAACCTGTTGTGTACCTTGCCATGAGTTTGGCAAGGGGGTACAATAGTGATCCAGGAATAGATCACTGGACAACGGTCAAAATTATCCTTAGTTACCTTAAAGAGGACTAAGGAAATGTTTCTCGGTTATGCAGGTGATAAAGAGTTCGTCGTAAAGAGATATGTCGATGCAAGCTTTGACACTAATCTAGATGACTCTAAGTCTCAATCTAGATACGTATTGAACGTGGGAGCAATTAGCTTGAGTATCTCCATGCAGAGCATTGTAGACATAGAAATTTGCAAAATACACAGGGATCTGAATGTGTCAGACCCGTTGACTAAACTTCTCTCACAAGCAAAACATGATCACAACTTAGTACTCTTTGGGTGTTAATCACATAGCGATGTGAACTAGATTATTGACTCTAGTAAACCCTTTGGGTGTTGGTCACATGGCGATGTGAACTATGGGTGTTAATCACATAAAGATATGAACTATTGGTGTGAAATCACATGGCGATGTGAACTAGATTATTGACTCTAGTGCAACTGGGATACTGAAGGAAATAGGCCCTAGAGGCAATAATAAAGTTGTTATTTTATATTTCCTTATATCATGATAAATGTTTATTATTCATGCTAGAATTTTATTAACCGGAAACTTGATACATGTGTGGATACATAGACAAAACACCGTGTCCCTAGTAAGCCTCTACTAAACTAGCTCGTAAATCAAAGATGGTTAAGTTTCCTAACCATAGACATGTGTTGTCATTTGATGAGTGGGATCACATAATTAGGAGAATGATGTGATGGACAAGACCCATCCGTTAGCTTAGCATATTGATCGTTCAGTTTTATTGCTATTGCTTTCTTCATGTCAAATACATATTCCTTCGACTATGAGATTATGCAACTCCCGGATACCGGAGGAATGCCTTTTGTGCTATCAAGCGTCACAACGTAAATGGGTGATTATAAAGATGCTCTACAGGTATCTCCAAAGGTGTCTGTTGGGTTTGCATAGATCGAGACTAGGATTTGTCACTCCGAGTATCGGAGAGGTATCTCTGGGCCCTCTCAGTAATACACATCATAAGAAGCCTTGCAAGCAAAGTGACTAATGAGTTAGTTGCAGGATGATGTATTACAGAACGAGTAAAGAGACTTGCCGGTAATGAGATTGAACTAGGTATAAAGATATCGACGATCGAATCTCGGGCAAGTAACATACTGATAGACAAAGGGAATTACGTATGTTGTCATAACGGTTTGACTGATAAAGATCTCCGTAGAATATGTAGGAGCCAATATGAGCATCCAGGTTCTGCTATTGGTTATTGACCGGAGAGGTGTCTCGGTCATGTCTACATTGTTCTTGAAACCGTAGGATCCGCACGCTTAACGTTCAAGGCCGATATCGTATTATATGAGTTATGTGATTTGGTGACCGAATGTTGTTTGAAGTCTCGGATGAGATCATGGACATAACGAGGAGTATCTAAATGGTCGAGAGGTAAAGATTGATATATAGGACGATGGTATTCGGACACCGGAAGTGTTCTGGGGGTACCGGGTACATATCGGGTCACCTGAAGGGGTTCCGGGCATCCCCCCGGCAACTACATGGGCCTAATGGGCCAAGAAGGGGACAGGCCAGCCCTTAGGGGGCTGGTGCGCCCCATGTAAGCCAAAATAGGAGGGAAGGAAAGAGGGGAAGAGAGAAAGGAAGGGGAGCAATTCGGCCTCCCCCTTCCTTCTCTCCTCCCTCCTCCTTCCTTCTCTCCTCCCTCCTCCTTCCTTCCCCCTCCGGATGAATATGGAAGGGGGAGGCCGAATTGGGAGGCGCCCAAGTAGGATTCCTCCTACTTGGGGCGCCCCCTTGGCTGCTTCTCCTCCCCTCCAACCAATATATATGAGGGCGGGGCACCTCTAGAAGACACACCAACAATTGTTAGCCGTGTGCGGCGCCCCCCTCCAAAGTTTACGCCTCCGGTCATATCTTCGTCGTGCTTAGGCGAAGCCCTGCGCGGATCACTTCACCATCACTGTCACCATGCCGTCTTGCTGACGGAACTCTCCCTTGATGCTTTGCTGGATCAAGAGTTCGAGGGACGTCATCGAGTTGAACGTGTGCAGAACTTAGAGGAGTCATACGTTCGGTGCTTGATCGGTCGGAATGAGAAGAAGTTTGACTACATCAACCGCGTTGTCAAACGCTTCCGCTATGGGTCTACGAGGGTACATAGACACACTCTCCCCCTCTCGTTGCTATGCATCTCCTAGATAGATCTTGCGTGAGCGTAGGAATTTTTTTTGAAATTGCATGCTACGTTTCCCAACAGACGGTAGCAAGGTTGTTGGTGTAGATCGCCATCACGGTCCTAGTCCCGGCGGCACTCCGGCGCCACTGGGAGAGAGGGGGACAGAGCCCCCCTCCATCTTCTTCCTTGGCCTCCCCTTGGATGGGAGGAGAGTTCCCCCTCTGTTCCATGGCCTCCATGGCGGCGGAGGGGCAGGAGCCCCTCTGAGCTTGGATCTCCCTCTCTGTTCTCTTTTGTTTCGCACTCCTGTTTTCTGGCGCTTCACCGTTTCTTAAATTCCGGGAGATCCGTAACTCTGATCGGGCTGCAATTTTTACACGATTTTTTACATAAATTATCTTTCTTGCGCTCGAAGAAGAGCCCCAACCGACTTACGGGGTGCCCACAAGGCACCACCACGCACCAGGGGGCAGGCGCGCACTAGTGGGTAAGATGCCGTGGGCCTCCGTTTGCATTGATTCCACCTCCCAAAAATCACATATATTCCAAAATAATTCTCCGTAAATTTTTATCGCGTTTGGACTTCGTTTGATATGGACATTCTTGAAACAAAAAACATGCAACAAATAGGAATTGACACTAGGCACTCGATCAATATGTTGATCCCAAAAAATAATATAAAATGTTGCAAAAAGTATATAAAAGTCGTATAATATTGGCATGGAATAATAAAAAATTATAGATACGACGGAGACGTATCAGCATCCCCAAGCTTAATTCCTACTCGTCCTCGAGTAGGTGAATGATAAAAAAACATAATTTTGGATGTGGAATGCTACCTAGCATAATCTTGATCATATATCTAATCATGGCATGAATATTCAGACACGAGTGATTCAAAGCAATAGTCTATAATTCTACATAAAGACATCAATACTCAGGCATCCCAATAAATAATCATGTCTTTCAAAATATCAATGCTAAAGAACGCCATCCCAACAAAATCATATAGTCTTGTCATGCTCCATCTTCGTAACACAAAGTATTTATCATGCACAACCCCTATAAGAAGCCGAGCAATTGCTTCATACTTTTAATGCGCTTCAACTTTTTCAACCCCCACGCAATACATGAGCGCAAGACATGGACATAGCACTATGGGTGGAATATAGTATGATGATAGGGGTAAACATAGAGAAGATAAAAGGTAAGAAAGTCTTACATCAACACGGCTAATCAATGGGCTATGGAGATGCTCATCAATTGATATCAATGCGAGTAGTAGGGATTTCCATGCAACGGATGCACTAAGAGCTATAAGTGTATTAAAGCTCAACATGAAAACTAAGTGGGTGTGCATCCAACTTGCTTGCTCATGAAGACCTCAGGCATTTGAGGAAGCCCATCATTGGAATATACAAGCCAAGTTCTATAATGAAAAATTCCCACTATTATATATATGAAAGTGACTACATAGGAGACTCTCTATATGAAAAACATGGTGCTACTCTGAATCACAAGTGTGGTATTTGCATGCCCCTTCTCTCTTTTTTCTTTTTTTCTTTTTCTTGGGCTCTTTTTGGCCTCACTTTTTTTCTTTTTTTCTTTTTGTCCAGAGTCTCATCACGAATTGTGGGGGAATCATAGTCTCCTTCATATTTTCCTCACTGGAACATGCTCTAATAATGAATAATGATGATCATCACACTTCTATTTACTTACAACTCGATAGCTAGAACAAAGTATGACTCTATTCTAATGCCTTTGGCAGTGTAGCAGGATGTGCAATGATCTAGCGTAGCAATGATATAAAAGAAGGACAAGCCATGGAAATATCATGCTCGCTGTCTTACGATCATGCAAAGCAATATGACAATGAATGCTCAAGTCATCAAAACGGAAAGCGGCGGGAGTTTTTTTTGCGGGAGGCAGTGGAAGCGGTGGAAGTTGCATGGCAATATATCTCGGAATGGCTATGGAAAATGCCATACTAGGTAGGTATGGTGGCTGTTTTGAGGAAGATATAATAAGGCTTATGTGTGATAGAGAGTATCATATCACGGGGTTTGGATGCACTGGCGAAGTTTGCGCCGACTCTCGAGGTGAGAAAGGGTAATGACCGGTACCGAAGAGGCTAGCAAATTGCGGAAGGGTAAGAGTGCATATAATCCATGGACTCAGATTAGTCATAAAGAACTCATATACTTATTGCAAAAGTTTATTTGCCCTCGAAGCAAAGTACTACTACGCATGCACCTAGGGGGATAGATTGGTAGGAAAAGACCATCGCTCATCCCTGACCGCCACTCATAAGGAAGGTAATCAATAATAAATCATGCTCCAACTTCATAGCATAACGAGACTCTATACGTGCATGCTTCGGGAATCACAAACCTTAACACCAATATTCCTACTAACCATAACCGTTTACTAGTACCTCCACATATTATCATCCGTGACATTTTGGGCCGAACGAAAAAAATTTATGTCATACTTATGACACTTCTATGACGATAATTGTGACAAAACCCGGTATCATCATAGATGTGGTGGGCTCCTACTTCTATGACAAAAATCATGACAGAAAATGGGCTTTTTATCCTGGCGGGCGGAGACGCAAATGCATGACATTCTTTGGGCCGCCCATGATGTAAAAAACCATGGTAGAAGCAAGGGCGAAGAAAATATCGGGTGTTCCTGGTTACGGTGGGTGGTCGGGCCGAGCGATGCGCTGCTTTTCTCGTGACACACACGCTGCAGAGTGCGAGGCGTTGGGCTCTAATCAACCCGAGCGAGGCGTTGGGCTCTAATCAACCCGAGCGACAGACCGCAGTTACGCTAGCATCGAACCCGAGCGATCGATCGATGAATGTTAACTGAACCCGATCGAGCGGTTCCTTCACTAATGCTGCTAACTGAAGCCGTCGATGATGCCTATGGATGAACAGTGAGCGTTGCTGGGGGTTTGGATGAACAGTTCCCGGTAGGGGTGGACGAACAGGACCCCGTGCTGTTGCCTCTGGTGAACATGACCCCGATCGATCGAGCCGGTTGGGGCTGGATGAACAGGACCCTATGGAGGGATGGATGAGAATAGGACCACCCCGTGGAGGGCTGGATGAACATTAGCCCGTGGAGGGGTGGTTGAACAGGAGCCCGTGGAGAGGGCTGGTTGAACAGTAGCCGGTGGAGTAGCGCGCGGTGGAGGCTGGACGAACAGGAGCCCGTGGATGAACAGTCGCATGTGGAGGCTAGAGGAGGTCGACGGTGGATGAACAGTAGCCCGTGGAGGCTGGAGGGGGTCGATGGTGGAGATGAACAGTATCCCGTGGAGTCCCGTTTTGCGGTACGCCACACCTCTCCCGATGAACATGTGGCACCCCGGCTCAGAGAAAACTGGAACGCCCCGTATTCTAGCCCAGAGATTGAGGAGAAGTCTTCTGGAACACGGCACTGCTTAGCATAGAACAAACCAGCTTACTATTATTACATGAATATGAACACAAGGTCTCCGATATTACAATGAATAACATCGACACGATGACACTACGCCATCCTCGCTGTTTCTATGCAAGCAATGTAACAACTCAAGCAGCGGAAAAATATCGGCAAATGAACAACGGCGATGGTGGTGAACTCCACTCTGCAGGACTCGCTGGAACACTTATCCTAGCTCACAACACAGAACAACACCAAACAAGCAAGCAATCCAGCACGACCGCAAGTCGGCATGACACGCCAGGTCAGTACATTGAATGTACTTGCAAGCTCACAATAATCAGAAGCATTCAAGACAAACAACAACATGGCAATTACAGGTTAAGCAGGAATTATCATGAGATCATCAGAATAACATGGCATGAACAATATGGACACGATACATGTAGAACAACATGAGCATAACATGAACATATGAATTCGACGATACTAGCATGCAACATGAAGACACTATACACACTACTTATTCTGCTCGGGTTACTACGTAACCATCACATGCATCACTTACCAACCTCGGACATCAAACGATCATCTCAGGATCAAATCAAGCTTGGTATAAACAATACCATAGTAGTCATTAAATGACCACAAGGAGCTTGATCTTTACCCATGATTCTCGCACAACATCACCAATATCCAACAACTCGGTATCCTCGATACCACGGTGATCATTCCGGCGATCACAACCATGACCAACACTTGGTCTCAAACGGTGATCTTTCCGGCGATCACAACCAACTTATCTCATCATTGAACCGGGGTTGTCATTAATCAAGTTATTATTAATACTGTTGACTCACGAAGCAGACCGACCTAATCGGGCCCTTATCCACGGGCGCGGCTATCGATAGATTTAACATACACTCTGCAGAGGTTAGTACACTGTACCCACACTACGGAACCCATGGCCTCGCATTCCCATTCGGGTGGACCAACGGCGTTCTGACAAAATTGATCTACCACCATGACACTCCCGGCCACTCCGACCCACTCCCAACTGGGCTAGCCCTGGGTGGCCCCGTGTCTACCAAAGACACAACGACCACCGTCGTGCCCAAAACGTCCCTTACGGGGACCGGATCCATAACAACAACAACGGGCACACAAGGCTTATGTCTGCCTACCTGATCAGGGTAGGCCGCCCATAACCTTCCCTAGTTGGAGGCACCGACGAGAGGCACGAAAATAGACCCAGTTAGGACCTTCCCACAAAGGTAAGTGTGGTTGAACTGGTCAGTTTCGATATTGTTCAAGTTCAATTAAATCTGGTTAAACTTGAATGCAATATGTTGATCCATGATAAAATAACACGATGCATATACAAATCACGAGCATGATATCAACATAAGAACGAGATGCAACATAACTATCCACCATATCAACTATGAATAATCTCCAACTGAACATGGCATGATGACGAGCATGAATATTACAAGTGCAACACTACTGATGGTATAACATGACCACTAGCATCAACCATAAATACCATGCAAGAACTCATCAATAACATTACCGAGTAACACTTAACCAACTAACAGCAAAGGAACAACGCATATTAGCAGTACTCGATAACCGACGTTAGTCATGCACCGAAGAACATGACCAACCCAACATGTACTACTATCAAGCATGGCAATATAAAAGTAATACTAGCAACTAGCAGGGCATGCTAACCAGGTGCATAACAACATAGCAAGCAAGTAAGCACTAACCCAGAAGCATTACCGAAACAACGATAAACATATTTTAAATAAGCAATCATTTAATAAATATTCAAGATGAAAACCATGGCTACTGCATGACTATCATGCAAGTGGGTATTGTGGCTTGCCTAGGGATGAAGAAGGCACCGAGGAGAAGTGCGGTGAAGCCGCGGAAAGATTTGCCGGAAACAGTTCTCTCCCGGAGGGGCTGTTTACGTGCAAGGGCCAAAAGGTCATTTTCACAATGTCAAACCATAGTGAAAATTAAACCAACAGAACGGGATCGACGAAACGAAGACGTGGGCTTTGGATTCACCTCATTTGGAGTTGTGGTTAAAAAGATATGAAGGGTTGAAGTTCAGGGACTTTTCTGCAAAAATATCATCACAAACAAGTCCCTGAGTGGATAAGGCAGAAGCGCAAAGTTAGAAATACGCTTTCTGATTAAGAAAACATATTTTGGGCTGAAACAGAGAGGAAATACGCTTTCAGTAAAAGAAAGCGTACTTTGAGCTGAAACAGAGGGAAAATGCGCTTTCCCGAAGATGAAAACGTACTCGAGCAAGTACGCCTCCACTTAATCCAGTCGGCCGAGGCGGGACCGGGGCGTGTGACGCTGACGTGCGGGTCCCATGGGCTGTGGGGCCCGTCACTTATCCAGCTAGGCAGGCGGGGTCAACGCCTGCCCGCCGACAGGTGGGGCCGCGTGGAGATGTGGCCCGCTTGGCCTGGCTCCTTCTTCCTCCTCCCGCTCGCCCCTGATGCAGAGACGAGACCGGCGGCACGATGTGGATTCCTGGCGACTCCGGCCACCTCTCACGGCGTGCGACCTATCGGCGTGATAAGCGCGACGAGGCGGATCCATCCAGGCAAGATGCAGTCGCGAGGAAGGGATCGGCTGAGCGGGAGGCCAGCCGCGGCGGACGACGATCTTCGGTCGACGGCGAGCTCATGACAGAAGTCCACCGGAGGGGAGGTAGAGCACGGGGGTGAAGTCTAGGTGGAGGAGGAGTCTACTGGTGGAGGAAAGAGAGGGGGAGGGACACTGCCCAGCTCGAATTTGAGCGGAGCTGAACGGTGGCCATGGTGGCAATGGAGGGCAAGGAGGGGTTCTGGTGCTCGGGGAAGGGACGGGGAGGGGAAGAGGAGTGCGGGGAGGCCAGTGGTGTGCTCGAACGGCTCGGGGGATGGCTTAAATAGCCACTGGGGGAGGAGGTCGAGCTGGCACCGCCGCGGACGCGTGTCCGGGGCCGAGGACGCGTGCCCACGCTCGCGAGCTCGGGGAAGGCGACGGGGAAGGGAACGGACGAGGGCCAGGGCTCACGGAGATGAGGCCGAGCTCGTGGACAAGAGGAGAAGAGGCCGAACGCCATAAATGCCCGGTCGGCACTATGTGCTCGTGGACGTGCGGCAGCTTGCGTCGGTGAGGAAGTAGACGGAGGGGGAGAGGGGTCCAGGGGAACGGTGACGACGCGGGCCAGCTGCTGAACACGCTCACACACACGAAGGCGACGAGAGGGAGAGGGGCCCGAGCAAGAAGCCATTCTGGACGCGCCCACTGCATGCCAAGTCGGTGGTCATCACAAGACCGGTGCACATAGTGCCTGTTTAAACCAAACGATGTCTGGGGGTTTGGCCTTCCTGGGTAGGTTGTAACTGAGGTGGTAGATTGGTTAAAATAGCTTCAGTTAAACGGTAATCACCCTCTAAAGTTTACTGCAGTAAACTTGGGTGAGAACTGCTGAGCAACAGGAAAGGGATTGGGAGCAATGGAGTTGTTTGGTAGGTTCAGGGTAAGAAGGACTTTCACCCTGGTAACTTGGAGAGGATTAGGATCAAGATTTAATGTAGTTGCTTAACAACCACATAAACTGGTCCAGAAACTAGATTAGGATGATGCACTCTGATGAAGCATCAAATTGAGCTCAAATTGGGCAAGGCAAAGTCATTTGGTCCTATGAAGATGCTCAAAAAGTCTCATACCAATTGGCCAAGCCAAACTGGTACTTGCTTCACAAACATCTTCTCTGGACAGAAACTTGCAAAAATTCTAGAGGACAAATGGCTTGATGAAACATGCCCAAAATGGGTGGAGGTAGGTTATATGGATAATAGAAAGCCTAGAAAAATTGGCAGCCAAAATGGAGCAAGATAAAATATACTTGCTTCACAAACTGAAATTTTGAACAGAATCAAAGAATTGAAGATGATCTCACATGGAGGCATGAAATGAGCTCTACTTTGGTGGAGGGCTATGATATGATGATATGAGGGACCATGCAAAATGGCAACTCATTTGGATATGCCTAGATTGCACCTCCTTCACAAAGCTTCTTTCTAGATAGAAACTTTGGAAAATAATAATTAAATAATTACTAGGCAAATGAGGTTGCATTTTGGCATGTGGCAATGATATGGACATGAAAAGGTGTACAAGGAGTTTTAGGTCAATTGGGAAAAGGTAAATAGCACTTGCTTCACAATGTGCCATTTAGGGCAGAATAGGAAATGAATTATTTGAGCATGATGATAAACATGAAAAATGAAATATTTTGCCATATTTGAGAAAGATATGACCCAAAAAATTTATGAGAATTATTTGGTAATTTTAGGAGTGATGGAAATAAAGGTTGCTCCACAACCTAGGGCAATTTGAGTTATTCCTTTAATAGAAAAGGAATATTCCCAATAAAAAGAATATTGGGATTTGGGCTAGGATGAAAATGACAGGGTCTAGGGAAGGATTTGGGAATGACAAGCCACTCTGGAAACAAAGAAGAGGGCATCTTCTACAGTTTCCAGACCACAAAGCCACGGAAAAAGAAAACTCAAGCAAAAACCTCAGAAAAACAAAAGAAAAAGAAAGGGCCAAAAATCAGGCTGTCGCAGAACAGGACCCCCGTTTTGACCGTACCGCTCCAACACAAGTCCGTTTCCTCCGTTTTGCGGTATGTCACACCCCTCCCGATCAACCGGACCCCCGTTTCGACCATAGGAGGTCTGTTTCCTCCGTTTTGCGGTACGCCAGACCCCTCCCGATGAATAGGATCCCGTTTCGACCGTGGCTGGTCGAACACAAGGCCGTTTCCTCCGTTTTGCAGTACGCCAGGCCTCGTTTACATCGGCTGTTCCGTCCAAGCCCTCCCGATGAACACGACGACGCATTCCGTTCCGACCCAGCCGGTTGGCTCCCCATGAACACGACGACGACGTTGTTTCTCCGTTCCGACCCAGCCATGTACACGAGCCTTGGCCGTACGTACGCTTGAGTAGGCGTTCGAGACCCTGCCCGTATGTACGTACGTGGCCGTATTTACTTTCTTGCACCCTAGTCGCTGTACGTACGTGTACATGCTACGTGCGCGCCTCTACTACGACACGTGCGCGCCTCTACATCGACCAGTATGTACGTACACGTTCGCGACCAGAATGACAACGACGTACGCTTCACCAGGTGGGTCGGTACCGCCGTGCACTTCCTTGCCTGCGAAGATGTAGCTGGTGGGTCCCAGCAGTCAGGGGGGCGAATCGTCTTTTTTTGCCCGGATGCACTTCCTTGTGTGCGAAGATGTAGCTGGTGGTCCCAGCAGTCAGGGGGAAATGGTTTTTTCATGAAATACGGTGGCCCATCCGGTGGGTCCCCGCTGTCAGGTGGAGGAATAATTATTTTGCGCGTAATAAGGAGGCACTTCCTTGCTGCGGCCGTGGACCCAGCTGTCAGCCTCTCCACATACAATACTCTTCTGATGGAAGTCGGTCGTTGACCACATTGGCCACGCCGCGCCGAGAGCACCACGGCAGTGGACGACTGTGAGGCCTAGGAAGGGGACGATGCGGAGCGGGGGAAGACACGACAGTGGACACCCACATGGAGAGGAGTACGAGGGTTCACAGGTTCGTCTGCGGTGTGAGGCTGCCGTCGCCGCAGAATAACAGTGGTGTGGGTGAGTGGAGGGATGCCTGGCCAGCGGTGGGAGTAGTAGGGGGCGGTGAGGCCTCCGCGGCAGCACAACCGGCCGCGGGTGGCAGGAGTAGGCGGCACGACCAGCGCTGCTTTGGGCGGCTGGAGCAAGAAGACCAGAGGTTGAAGAAGCACGACGGCCGTTGGATGGACATTGTACAGTCACTGCAGCTAGAATCGTTTATATTGACTAAGTTGGCAAAGCCCTTGGTACGCGTTAACTTAGTAGGCCCATAGGTCAGCTTCCGAAATGGTGCGCCCCATATGCCAGGGGGAGGAATCATTTTTTGGGGGGGTGAAGCTAGAATATCCGAGATTGAAGAAGAAGCACGACATCCGTTGGATGGACATCCAACGACCACTGCTGCTAGAACCGTGTGTTGACAATAAGTTGACAAAGCCTTGCATACGCGTCAACTCTCTTTTTTTAGGGGACGCGTCGACTTAGTAAGGCCACAAGTGTGTGGCAGAGAACTTATAGCCCATTTGAGATTTGTAAGAATGTGCAGCCAATTTTTGAATTCTAATGGAATTTACTGCAGCCCATTTACAGTTTGTTAAAAGTACATCCCATTTCAACCAACCGTTCAAAACATAATTCAATAAAATTTCCCACATTTTGATGGGATCCGAAATATTTCTATCCCGAAATTTCTAGTCAGATTAAATACAATTTTAATATAAATTTATATTACGTAAAAATCCAACGAAACATTGCGCTCGCAGCAATTAATGAAATTAAAATTTTCAATATCCAAAAATAACATTTTATAAAGTAATTACGTGTTTGGTGCATTTTTTATAGTTACTGCCCAGTTTTTATAATTATATCCCATTTATTATTTCTTAAAGACCATTTTCTTGTTAAGCCTAATGCATCCCTCCTAGGAAAGATTTGTAGTTCAGCGGGGTGGAGAATAACAACTTGACCTTGCCTGGGTATTCCTAAAAAAAGTATAGCTGGGGTAGCCATTTTCAGCTTGAAAAAAATTAATATCTGGGCTGGATATCTGGCCTGGGCTAGATGGGCCACAACCCGCCCAGTTAATAGCTGCAGTGATGTTTTCGTTGTTGTTCAGAGGAGAAAAATTAATATCTGGGCTAAACATCGCTCAAGAAAAACTCTACAGTGCTCACACCTCAAAAACACAAATATTGCTCGAGCTGCTTGGTCCCAGTTGTCGGCTGCTTCTTGTGCAATTCTCTCGTTTATTGACTACATAGGTTGACAATGGTGTGGGGTCGTGATGTCAGGAAACCAGGAGGAAGCAAAAAAATTATAGTTTTATATACTAATAAGGAGGCACTTGCGTACGTGTGGCTATGGCCCTGGTGGGTCCCCACTGTCATCCTCTCCAAGTGAAGTCATCTCCTCATCCTCATGCCCGTTGACCATGTTGACAACGCGAGACAGCGGCGCCACGGCGAGCGCAACAACTCGAAGGACGACGGAGAGGGCCTCGCGGGCCCTACGGATGGTCTGATACAGCGCCCGCTGCTCATTCGGGAAGCCGGGGTCATAGAGCCACATGTCCGCGATGGCATTGTCGTTCGCTTGTTCACCGGTGCTCGTTGAGAAGACGGAGGTTGCAGCACAGGTCCTCCTGCACTGGTAGCTATTCCGCCATTAGGGCGTCGAAGTGCGGCTGCACCTGCTCTATGGTGAACACGGCATGAACCGGCTTGGACAGTGGCGCCGGCTCCTGGTCGGAAGCTACGTTCATCGTCGATTGTCGTCGCCAGCTTGGCGAGGTAGTGGTGAGCCGGCATGTCCGCCATGGACCGACCGCTGCCAAGCACGAAGTCCGACCGCCTCGCCCACCTGCACCGCCTCGCCCGCGCCTCTCCGCCAAAGACCGCACCGCGCCCCACTTCCCGGTGCATGTGATTGCTCCACCTTCAAATGACACAAGTGCCGTCCGCCCGTCCTTCTGCTGCCCACATTAGTGGTACACGGTTGCCGAGGCAGCTACTCCGGCGCCACACGTCCGTCCCTCCGCCGCCCACCATTGCTATATAAACTACTGCGCCGGCCATAGCCGCAGTCATCCGCATCCGTTCCTATTCTCCTGTCCACACCACTACTGCCCACCATTTCTGCCGACTGGCTGGCCGGCAGGCAGCCGGAAGACGACGACGTCCCAATGGAGAACATGGTAGTTGACGATCCAGCGCCAACCCCCTCCTCCACACCATCCTCGCCGGTGCATTGCACCATGACCATCGGCGAGGCCCGTGCCCAATATATGGACACGGTGAGGTAGAAGCGTGAGGAGCAGTTCCGAGAGGCGCAGGCCGACGCCGCCTACAACCACCATCTCCTACAGGAGCACCTGTAGGTGGAGGAGCAGATCGCCGCGGAGCGGGCGGAGCAGGAGGCGCTGCTCGACTCGTACTGCTTCGCCTGCGAGGGCCGTCTCGAGCGCTGGCGGTACCGCATGCTGGTGGCGGAGGCTGCGGCCGCCTACAAAGAGGGTGATGAAGCGGGCGAAGCGCTGTTTGGTGAGACCGAGGACGAGGCTGAGGACAATGCCAGCTCCGACGAGTCCCCGCTCCATTGGCGTCGACGAGGCCCTGCTTCGCCGAGGCCCGCGGCGCCAACAACGAGGCAGAGGACACCGCCGGCTCCGCCGAGGCCCCACCCTGCCAGCAACGAGGGGGGGGGGGGACTTCCCCCGCTTTGCCAAGGTGCCACCCGCCAGCAACGAGATAGAGGACATCGCCGGCTCCGCCGAGGCCCCGCCCCGCTGCCAACGAGGTCGCGCCACACAGAAAACGAGGAAGAGTAGAACATGAGGTCGCCGCCGCCTGGTCCACGTAAGGCCACTGCTGCTACCTCCGTTCTTGGCAATCGAGTTGTACATCATGGAGCAATTCTATGATTATAGGATGATTGAAGAGCGCCCGTGGTTGAGCAAGCTCATGAGATACAGTCATTTGCTAGAGAACTTGAGCACTTCAGTTGTATGCTACTGGATGTGCGAGGAATTGAGGGAGGATCTAGTGCCAATATGGTACAGAAGAAGAACTTCCAGCCCCACAAGTTCAAGAACAAGGGAAAGTTTGATGGTAAAGCAAAGTTTGATGGGAAGAACAAGGCTGTGCAACACACAACTTCAAGAAGAAGAATGGCAAGAAGAAAGGTGTTTGTCATCTGGGGATCCTGATCATTGGGCTCCTAGATTCCCTAATCGCTATGACAAGCTAGGCGGGTTGATCACTGACGGTCGGTTAGCTTCTTGGCGGCGACGTGGAGCCGGAGAGCTATGTTGGAGAAGGACGCTGCTTCTACTTAACTGCTGGTGCAGTTGGATGACTGACACGTGGGCCCAACAGGCATCTGGGCCACATGACATTTATGTAACTGCACCTGCAGTTAAGTCAGTGAAGCTTCTGTTCGGCTCAGCCGGACACAGGTGGGTAGCTTCGGTTAATTAATTATACCTCCAGCGCACCCCTTTTTAGTTGAAGAATGTATGAAATGTAATGAAATCCGGCATGTTTATATGAAATCCGACCGTGTATGAATGAATTTATTTCGATTAGTTCAAATTCTTGTATCACGGCATTGGATGAACATGCAAAACAATACGTACTAGCATTATTCCTGTGGTGATCACCTCGTTTGCAGCAGTTTCACATGTACTCCTCCGTCCTTTCTAGTCAGTATACAAGTTTGTCTGCAGTCAAAGTATCTCTACTTTGACCAATCTTATAGAAAAAGTATGCACTTCCACAATGTGCTAAGTAAAAGGAAATGAAGGAGTACAAAGAGTTTGAGCAGCTTTTAGCGCCTCTGACATTGAAATCAAACACACAAGCTTGGCAATTCATAGAGAACATTCAAAACAATCGATGATTATGCATCTCAGCAATTCACATGTCGAGCCAATATTTACTTCACAACTAAAGAATAAAGAAAAATGGATCGACGTCACTTGACAAAGGGCGCCCCATTCAAAATATCAAACGCATGTCTTCTTGCTAAAACCAGTGAGCAAAATTTGACAAGGTTTTCCCGTTCCAAAATATCAAATGCCTCCGATTGTGGAATGGGCAGGGTTTGCCATCAGTTCGGATATTAACATGGCACCTCGTGCTAAATAAACCAGCTGTTCTTTTTGTGCAGTTCCACCAAAATCATCCAAATTCGCGTGTAGCTTGTATGATTTCGTCCTTATATATTGCAACGCCTTGAACTTATCGGCACCTCCTTTCTTGTGGTGGAAATGAATGATTTGATGTATTCATGAACATTTTGTGCAGTTCCCATTGAAATCAAGCTGAGCACCCCTGTTTGCACAAATACAAAAAAGTGATTAGTATAAAGCAAACTGTACTATGAATTGACAGTTTAAACAGGCACCTACATGGTCCATGTAGAGCACACTTTTAGAAAAATGGAACTCACCGGAAAGAATCCTAGAACAACATTGTACTCACAAGATCGAGCAAGAAAATGGAGATTTGTCAGTCCTTCTGAGCTGAAGTTAGTTTGGTCTTGTGGGGAGTAATGTAACCATCCTTCAACTGCTCCTTCTGATGAGAAGATAGACAGGGCTTCTTCATCCTGGCATAATCGGAACTAGTCACTTCACGTACTCCATATTCTTCTTCAGAGGAGGATGATCCTGTTGTGCAAAGACAAGAGGATAACTAAATGCTAGCATCCCTATTTGCTCGAAAAAAAGGAAAGGAAATATTTAAAACAACATAGATGAAGCACTTCTCCAGGACAATACCAAGTTTTGATGATAGTATCTAAACAGTAGCACAACACCAATAGAGATGACAAAGCTCAATCATATGGATGAAATCAGTGGGCGAGTACCAACCTTTGTCAGGAGGCTTATTGTGTAGAGCATATAGATGAAGCACTTCTCCGGAACCATCTGTTGCTATCTACTGTGGTGGCCATGCTTACTATATACTCCTCGGTTAGATTAATGTTTCCAACATCTTCTTGTGCAGTTCCACTAAAATATATGGTATCTTCAAAGAAGATCCCTGTTTGCACAAGTAGAGATAATTACGTATTACATTAAGAGAGGCATCAAATCAGTGGCAAAACAATTGCTCATTCCATCCATAGACATAAATTAAGATGCAAAACTATATCATTACTTGTGTCATCACAGTTCTAGTGCTTCATTACAGCACCAGGAGTTGATTTTTGTTTTTCTTCCGCTTGTTCTTCCCCTTCATCACTTGGTTCAATAACAGACAAGCTTCGCCTTCAATGTAAGATTTGGCATGTCAATTAGGTTGCACAAGTATAACACTAAACAATGACATTAATTTTATGATGAAAGTGGCAAAATAGAGGCCAACAGTTGTGAAATATCCTTATCTTACCTCAATGGGATATTGCGGTGCACATACAGATTGGAAGTCTTGTCTCCATTTGTGCAGTTCACTAAAATCAAGCAACATTACTGTACAAGTAGCACAACATATGAAAGCACACTGCCGAATCATGTGAAAGAAGGCTAGTACTGACCTCTCATGACACGGAATTCAAACAACTCACAAGAATAAGATCTGAACCAAAATTTCCAACACGGATAGGAAGTAAGATCTCCTCTTGTGCAGTTCCACTAAGATCAAGCAATCAAGCAACGTTGTCGGTGTGACATTTTGGTTGAACTGCACAAAACAAAAGTGTTTTGTGCAGTGCAACAAAAGGTCACAATGCAACGAGGTGAAGTAGATAACCCTGTTTACACAGAGGTGCAAAGGAAACAACTAGTGGTCAATAACGGTGGATGACACTGAAGCCAACAAAAGAAGCATCTACCTTATCTAAATGGGAAAGAAAGCAAGACAATAGCATTTCTCAAACGGTGGCATTGATTAATATTAACAGAGAGATTATATTAACAATAAAATTTGTTAAACATGTAATTTGCTTTTAACCGTGGCATTGCATCAATTTTCTAGTGGCATTATTAGAGGGTGTTTGTTTACAGGGACATTTTGGTGGAGGGACTAAAAAAACTCCATGTCAGTCCCATCTAAACCAAACAGAGGGACTTTAGGGACTAAAAGTGGGCATTTGGGACTAAAGAAAGAAGACCCGAGGAGAGTCTTTTGGGACTTTTTCCAACAGTTTCCCCCGCCACGATCGCACCTTGTATCTATTAGTTCATTACTAGGGGTAACATGGTCTTTAGCATGTCATTTAATAACCTCTAGTCCATGTTTAGTCCCTCGAACCAAGCGGTAGGGACTAGGAGTTTTAACCAAACAGGCCTTAGATTAACAACAGCTAAAGAGTTGCACGGACGGTGGGACGACCAGCACCATGTGCATCTACCGATGTACTTGAGTGATGCACAGTCTGTTGCAACAAAGAACAAACAACCAAGGAGCATATTTGTGTTGGTCCCAGTTTTGTTATCTTTAGACTCCTTTCCCTATGTGAGCGCAGCAAATCTAGTCCTGCTCAAACTCTATAGCCTTGTCCCCCAAAACAAAAGATCAGTTCGTTACAGATGTGCATACTGCGTTTGTCATTGTTTTCCCTTTTCGACCAACGTAGGTGCTGGATAGCCAGTCTGTACTAGTACTTTCCCCACTTCCTTTCCTCTGTGAACCACGTCCTAGATCTATGCTATACAACTTTCCCCACTACTTTCCCCTATTGATGTCCTCTTTGAACCACGTCTTAGATTCATGCGATACAACTTTCCCCACTACTTCCCCCTTCCTTTCCTTTTTGAACCACGTCCTAGATTCTTGCTATACAACTTTTCCCACTACTTTCCCCCATTCCTTTCCTCTTTGAACCACGTCCTAGATTCATGGTATACAACTTTCCCCACTACTTTCCTATTTGATCCAACACCTAGATTCAAGTGCAGAAGCGGAAAAAGCCCACATGCAGCTAGAGCAATGCATGTGGAATAAGTAAATTATACCTTAAGTTTCTTGGGGTGTGGTTCGGTGGGCGACCGGAGGCCGTTCAACCCACACTATGTACGGCGGCAAAGAAGAAGGGGTCGGAGGCCCTCCCGCGCCGCCGCTGGGTGAAAGTGAACAGCTGCGCCGGTAGTGGATTCCCTCCCTCGCCGACGGCTACAGCGTTAAGCCTCCTTCCCTTCCCGGAGGACGGATCCTGCCGGTTCTTTGACCAAAAGTGAGGGGAGAGAGAGAGAGAGAGAGGCCAACGAAGTCTTGTTTAGATCCGGAGAGGGTGAGAGAGTGTGAAGAGAGCAACTACAAGCAGACCAACAGTGAGGGGAGGAGAGAGAGGCCAACGAAGTCTTGTTTAGATCTGGAGAGGGTGAGAGAGTGTGAAGAGAGCAACTACAAGCACTGAGGCTCCAGCGTGTATATATATTGGAGAGAGTGTGAAGAGTGCAAACCCTAGAAAACAAGCGCCGAGGCTGCAGCTTATACGTGATGAGGTGATTACACGGTCACTACGAGATCGTATAGCTCCGTATCCATCCATTTTGACCAGTCAAAGAATCCTCCTGGCACGAATTATGCTCAAGTGTAGTTATCGAACCCGAGACCTCAAGTTTGATGAGCGAACAGGCTAACCAGCTACATAACCCTCCCGTTATGTTCAACGAGAGGAAAATAACCTTTTATACATTCCTGCATTCGTGTGACAGGCATGTCGTGTATTTTTTGTGCGTGTGTGGGAGTCATTGGGATTTAAATCATAATTGTGTCATGTGGCTTTGGTGGTAAGACTATCCACAGTGGTGCAGAAATAATGCAGCCTTAGTCACCTTACCTCTCTCCACGTAGTACATTGGGTCCCACCAGTCAGAGGGTCAAACAAACAAATTAATAAGAAAAACTAAAAGCGCCAGCGGTGTATCTTACCTCACACATCTCGCTACTGCTCGGGAACACTGTCCAGTTGATCCCTCTGTTCGCTCACGTGCTATTTTAAGTGAATCCTTATTATAACATGCACACAATTTTGGGTACTTGTATTCGACCTAAGTCAGTGTGCCACCGTATCTCGTACGACTCCCTCCGTCTACGTGTAATAAGTCACGTTAGAAGGTGCAGCGGGACCAAGGTGCAAGCAGATTGGAGGAGAAGGAGAAACTTGACAGGTCATTCCTCCAATCAAAGCCCTGATTTATGTCTCTAAACGCAACAATTCATCCAAACAACTAAGAGATGTCGTATTAGCTACCATGCAGGGCCACGTATTAACTCGCACGCAAGCCGACTTTGATTTCTTGACTGATCAACGCGTAGTTGCGCTTCATGCATTGGGTTTCCGGGGGAGATAACAAGGCAGAGTAAGGAGTGTTTGGTTACATTGCTTAGGCTTGTCATAGTGGTGAGTAACTTGGACTAGTAACATGCATATGTTACTAGTCTATGTTACTACTACGCGAAGTTTGCCGTCGGAAGCGAGCCGATCTGGCTCTCCTGAGCTAGCAAGGTTTTTCTAGCCCACCCAAGCTAGCTGGCCCACAAAAGCTAACATATTTTAATAGTTCCAAACGCCTAACCTTGCCCGCATATGCTATAAGCTATTCTTGCTAAGGATCCAAACGCTCCCCAAGTAACAACGCTCACTAGCAACGAGGCCGGGAGGGGATTGAGATGCGAAGTTAATGGACGACGCCTAAACATTTTGGGAATATCTGATCTCCGTAGGATGACTTAACACCTAGATGGAGGGAGTACTACTCCTCAGTCCAGGTTTGATGGAATATTCGTCACCTCTTATCTTCTTGTACGTACTCCATTTGTATCTCACTTCCTATGGCTTCGCACTCGCACGATTTTCCTATTCTATGAACCTGTGTGTGCGTGTGCATGTGTGTGTGCGTGTGTGTGTTTAACAGCATGTGTGTGTTAGAGAGAGTGACATATCGACCTAGTCCTACAAAGAGATGGTGTGTAATGTACGATTTTAGCCGTGAGAGTCGGTGCATCCTCTCATTTCCGAGCGTCCGGTAGGGACAAGCGGACAACTACCACGCCCGCTCCTGACCAGCCTGGCCCACCCAAAGCCCCTCCATCGCCCGCGCGTGCTTCCGGCACGAAACGGTCAGCGCCGCTCCAAAGAATCGGTGCCGCATTCATGCCCGGGCAGAGCGGACGCGACCTCTCACTGGCGCTTGTGTTGAAGGGAGAAGTGGATTCAGGAGTGATGGTTGCTTTGTCCGTCCAACTTACTGCTGGGTCTATGTGATTTGACGGCTCAATGGTCATTATTACTGAGGTGGTAGGACTGCTGGATGTCCCACTCTTTCGGCGAAAGGAGGTACTAGTAGATTACAATTTTCTCCATTCTTACGGCGGAGGAGTGCAAGAGCAGTGAGAACATGCAGGCTCAGTGATTACATGGCCCACCTCACACTATCACCATATTTTCTGGACACCGTGCGACACCTAACTCTTTACATAGTACTCCCTCCGTTCCTAAATATAAGTCTTTGTAGAGATTCCACTAGGTGGACTACATACGGAACAAAGTGAATGAATCTACACTTAAAATGCATCTATATACATCCGTATGTGGTTCATGGTGAAATCTCTACAAATACTTATATTTAGGAATGGAGGAAGTACTTGTATAGTACGATCTTGTAATTTATCGTGAGATAGTATAATGCTATGAAGCTTCCAGCTTCTGTTACATGTATCTTGCGTCCAAGGTTGCCCGTTGCAACATTTCATCAAATACAAAGGAGACTAACATGCATGCTATTGCATCTCAATGATTGGCAGATCATAGCAAATATGTACTCCCTCCGTTCCAAAATAAGTGTCTCAACTTTATGCTACATACGGAGCAAAATGAGTGAATCTACACTCTAAAATACGTCTATATACATTAGTGTTTGGAGTATGTACTAGTAGTTCATATTGAAATCTACTAAAGGACATATATATTCCAAACAATATGATAATCTCTCTAACCAAGGTAGTAGGGACGAGGAGTAAACGGAGGGAGTAGTAAAATTTTCTCCTCATCATGCGAGCCACCGCGTGCGTGGGCGAGGGAGCGGGCGTAAGGTGTACAGTACTACTACTAGTAAGCAAGCTTCCCCTCATCCTGCAAGCCACCGCACCCGTGGGCGGGGGAGACGGTGTACTAAGCAAGCTTCTCCTCGTTATGCGAGTTGACGGGACACATCAAAAGTACTCCAGTGTATAGAGTCTTGCCTCTAAGGTAGGCCCCACATGGTTTGCCTCTTTTTTAACATAACGCGTCAAGTCACAATTTGTTTGTTCACTCGTGGTAGACGATCCTCCCTCCATCTAGTGGACAACTAGTACACGTGTCAAATTACCCCGTGGGCTTCCTTTTCGTACAGAAATGAGCTCCACCGTGTACCCGCACGGGTGTGGTTGGGAAAGAGCGGGGAGTACATGCACCGTGCGTGCACCTCCTCTCTTCGTGCACGTCCCCCACCTACGTGGGTGTGTGTGAGAGATACAAACCTAGACAAATGGCTTGTGCGTTCGTGAGTGTTTTTTGTTTTGGGGGGAGGTTGATTTCGTGAATGTATTTGTGGGAATATGTGTCGATGACATCTCAAACAAAATTTTGCATGCAATGTGTGTGAAATGGAGGCCTATCCATATCATATATAGAGGGTCGGGCGATCCACGAGAAGAGAGGGAGGGGTCATAGATATCGATAGAGTCAAAGAGAGGATCAAGTTGGTGGGTGCGAGATCGATGAAGAGAGCCATCGAAATTGTGTGTGTGTGCAAGTCAAAGATATAGGGCGACTGACCTAGCTACCGGAACGTCAGAGGGCACAAGTCAAGTTTGTGTGTGGCAGGGAGACATGACTAGAGCGCTCGATGTATCGGTGTGTGTGTGTGTGGGGGGGGGGAGAGGGTGGAGGGAGGGGTAGGCAGAGGCCTAACTATAAAGGTAGAATGACTCGTATATGTGTTGAGAAGGAGAGACCCATCTATGTCTTGAGAGAGATCAGTCGACATCCATACATAACTGAAGGACGGGAAATAGGATGGGACAGAGAGAGAGAGAGAGAGGAGAGAGTGAGGGAGGGAGAGGGGTAGAGTGCTGGATGGGTGATGGAGTTGCTTCTCGAAGATGGTGGGAGAGGCCTACTAGACAAACTGAGGGTGGAACTGCAATATTATCAATAAGAGTGGGGATGTGTTTCTATGTGTGGCTGTGCGTGATAGATCTGTCGGGACACATCCATGGATGATGAAGAGGAACCATGTGTTTGGTAAGCAAATCTAACTAGATTTGTAGATCAATTATTGTTTGTCGGAGGAAGGGAGAGACATAACTAATGAGGTAGATCGATCGACTCGTGGGAAAAAACGAGTTATAAGGACCTAGCTAGCTATATGTATAGTGGGAGATCGGTTGGTGTACGTCCATTTGTTAGAGGCAAATAAGGCCCGACGAGACGGATAGACAGAGAGAATGGAGCTAGGAGGTGGTGCGAGAGGCCCAGCTACTAGCTAGATAGGGGGAGGAGTGTGCGGTTGTGAGATCGATGAAAAGAGGGCGAGAGTTTACACGTGTGTGGGACCATATGAGAGACACGAGGCAAGGACACATAAAGGAGGATATTGAAGGTGCGTGTGTATGTTGTAGGCAGACATCGCTGGAGAGGTTTATCGACCGGTGTGTGTCGGAAAGGAGTTGTGGAGACTGTGGGAGAACGACCTAAAGAAAAAATAATAATGTGCGCGATGGATAGAATGCTGAGGGAGGGGGAGGGCGAGGAGGGCGTGTGCATGCACGAGAGAAAGTTAGTGGTAGCTACAAAGGTTAGAGGATTGTGTGGGTGTAAGAGACTAACAAAGATCATAATTTGATATGAAAGTGGATTCATATATTTGAATAGGAGATCATAGTGTTTTAAACATATGCATGCATGAATATAGCGGTGATACGCGTGTTGTGGTTTTGCACATGTTATACCATAATGTGATAATGCATGGCGTTTGCAACTCACAGATAAATGTCGAAAAATCTAAACCATACTATACATCGAACAATCTCACATTTTATTTGAATTTGTGATAATGTGTGGCGTTTGCAGCTTACAACTAAATATCGAACAATCTAAACAATACTATATATCGAACATTCTCACATTTTATTTGAATTTGTGGTAATGTGTGGTGTTTGCAACTCACATCTAAATACTTGTAGGCGTAGGGGGCGGGGCACCATACATAATGTGATAAACACATTATACATATGAGACATGGTTTGTTTGTGAAGATCTAGCTAGAGCTTGAAATGTGCTATGATTTGAAATCAACATAAAGTAGATTCAAAAAATCGAGTTCGAGTTCATATAGTACACATAGTTCATATTTAACTCGAGACTAATCATGTGGCGTGCTGTGAAGATAATACACAAATGATGGTTTAACTTGATAATAATGACGATTGTAGATCTTATTAAAACAGAGAAACCAATTCAAATGCTTTGACTTCACAACAATCATTATTGTAGATCCTATTCAAAAAGAGAAACAAATTCAAATTTAGTTCATATTGAAGCGGTAGTATATACGTTTGGAATGCACTAAAATGTTCATTTGAGTACTAGGTTGCATGCATTATACACGTAGCGAAATATTTTAATTGAACATAACATGAATTCAAAGTTTTGAATGACATTTGTAGTGCGAATTGATTTGGTACAATACACGTTAGGCTTGCCCGGAAATTTCAACCCGCGCCTTGTTAGCCGAACTTTTAAGATATATCTTTGTCTCGTTGTGCTCCGACAACTCCCTCCATCTCAACCCGCGCCTTGCTATTCCAAAATTACAACGCGCGCGAAAACTCCCACATCCTGTGAAATCCCGACACGCAAAATTCCCGTGATACCCCTGAACCGAAAGAACCGCCTCAAATCGGTGGGGGTAAATTCATAACTTACCCCACATTTTAGACAAGCGCGTCCCTAAGCCATGGTTCCCTACTCCCATCCCATCCGCCCACCTATTCGTACACCGAGGCCGAGAAAACCGGCGAAGCCCCACACCCTCCTCCGTCCGCCACCCAGCCGGAGCCTCTTCCCCGACGATGTCGTCCACGGCAACATCTCGACGTCCCTCATCCATCGTACCGGATGAGGATCCGTTGTCGATCTGGTTGTCCCGCCGGTTCATCCACCCCATCCTCCACCTCCAAGGAGCTGCCCCGATGTTCCCCTTGTCTTTCGCGCCACCTCCATTCCCACACCGCCGTCTTCACCTGCACCACCGGAAGAGCATCATCATCACTGTTTCCTCGGATGAAGCTGCGGCCTAATCGGCGCCACCAAAGAGGTTGTACACTAATCGCCACATTTTCTTCTTGATTCGATCTCATGGTTTTTCCGGCGCTCGGTCCCGAGCCGACACGGCGCGGTTCCATCCACAGCGGCGTTGCCGGCCACTTCCTCCACGGCGTCGCTCCTGTCGGATTTCGGGTTCCGGTAGACCCTTGAGGTTCGAACACTGGGGTGCGTGCGGAATCTCACCCTCTACCTACCTGCACCCCGCCGCCTCGCTAGGATCTAAGCTACAAAAGGAACCTCACAAGAGACACAGGGTTTATACTAGTTCGGGCCACCATTGTGGTGTAATACCCTACTCTAGTTTGTGGTGTGGTGGATTGCCTCTTGTGCTGATGGTGATGAACAATACAAGGAAGAACAGCCTCGCGAGGGTCTGTTCTTGGCCGGGGGGATGAACTGCTAAGAGGAGTTCATTCCCTCTCTCTCTGCTGATTCCAGACCGCCGATTCGGTCCCAGATGCCTTTCCCTGTGGGTGGCTAGCTCTACTTATATAGGCAGGGGCCCTGAGCCTCTTCTCAAATATTGAGCGGGAAGGGCGCCAACAATTGGCCATTTTGAAGGGGAACATCTGGTACACTTATCCTGACTAAAGTTGGTCCTCGCCTGTCAAAGGCTCTGGTGGTGACGCCGGCTTGGGCTCCACAATGACTTCCTTCCCGCCGTTGGACTGGTCTTGGTCTTGTTGCACCGAAATGGACGCCTTTGCTTGATGCTCTCGCCTGCGCTTGCTCCCTTTGCACCAAAGAGGAAAGGAGGACACTGCGCGGGCTGGCGCCCACCTGGCGCCCTTGGTCGTCATGGCTTGCATCATGGGCACCTCGTGAGGTACCCCGCCTTGATCTCTCCGCCTCCTCGCGAGCCAGCCTGACGAGGCCGTGCCTGAGGAAGCTCCCTGTCGTCCGCCCCGCGAGGCTTGGCCCCTCGCGAGGGTCTTGAGCTTGTGTTGATGAAGATGGGCCGTGATGGGCCCCCCTTTGAGCCACGCCGCAGGCAGGCAAGTCTGGGGACCCCCGTTCCCAGAACACCGACAGTAGCCCCCGGGCCCAAGGCGCGCCCGGACTTGGCCGAGCAGAGAGGCGAAGGGGCAAGTGCGAAGCACCGTGGGCCCTAGCAGCCTGCGGCCTTGGGCGCCACGTGGCGGTTGATTGGACGTGGGCGGCCCTGCTCCCTCACGACGCCTCGGCGACTGCACAAATTGACAAGTCCCTGCATGCAAAGCGGGTCATGATTACCTGCAGTCGTGGGGGTCGGTGGTTGGCCTTCCCCGGCTATAAGTACGGGATGGCGCCTGCCCTTCTAGTCCATCTCCTCTTGCTTCTTCTTCTTCTCCATGGCTCCGCCGAAGAGGTTCTCGGCCGCGGAGAAGGGGAAGGCTCGCCAGGTAGGGCCTGACTCTCCCCCGCCCAAGCGCGGTCGAGGCCGTCCTCGCAAACACCCTGTGGCTCCCATGGTGGCTCCTCGCGGTCGTGGAGGTGATCTCCCGCGCGGTGGCGGGCGGCAGGCCGCTGCTGGGGGGTGCGCTACGGCCGCGCGACCCCCTAGGCCGCGCTTCCACTCGGCAGAGGTGCTGCCGGAGTTCGTTGTGTGGTCAGCGGAGCCGACCGGCACCCGGCTCCAGCTTCCTCGCTTCCTCCTAGGTGAGCTTCCGGCCGGTGCCCCGGGCGGCCTCTGGCTTCAGGCGGATGGTTGCTGCAGTCGGGCCTCCTGGGCTTCGCTGGAGGTCTCTGCAGCGGAGAGCCGGCCTCGCCCCTGGTGGCAACGCGTTGCCAGCTGCTGGTCTCGAGCCGGCGATGCACCCTGCACTTCAAGTTCGACGGTGATGGCACCCTCTACGTGAGGGTGTTCGGGGAAGATGGTCGCCACGCTGGGTGCTGCCCTGAGAACGACGATCGTGGCCGCGGGTTCAGCCCCAGCGACGATGAAGACGACAACGCATGCGTGGTCGGCAACGCCCGGGGCTCGTCGAGCTTCGACGGCTCTTCTTCGGGCAGCGGCTCCTCCAACGGTGGTCGCGACTAGCCTCCGCACCGCCGCGCTCGCCTGGAGGGAGGTAGCGAGTCCGCTCGCCGTCTTGCCCCGGTGAAGTGCGAGAGGGAGTCCGCCTGAGCTCCGGAGGCACTTCGAGTCTCCCCCGCGAGTTGGTGTCAGGCGAGCTGCGCCTGTTTTGTTCTTTTTCCTTTTCCTGTGCAAAGAAACAGTAGCGTAGGGCCCTGCGTGGGCGTGCTTGGACTATTGCTGTTAATTATCGTACTGTTTCTGCTATCTCGGTATTATGCCCTTGTGCTACACGCTCGCGCGTAGAAATTACTTAGCTCGGGGGCACCCGTCGTGGCCCTCATTTCCTGGGGTCGAGGCCTCGTCGAACGCTTCATGTCCTGCGAAGGTTAGTCTGGAGAGGTAGCTCCCGGCCTCAGCTGTGGAGGCGACCGACCTAGGTCCTGTGTTCGTGTCGCGGTCCCCGTGGGGCGTGGACTGGAGGGGTGCTCCTGTAGTGGACCCGGGTAGGGAAACCTCAAACAATAAGGGCAGAGAACACTCGCGGGGGCGCTCAGGCTGCCCCCCTCGCAAGACCTTGCGCGAGAGAAATCGAGGTAAGAGGGCGAAAGGTCGAAGAGCCACAAGTCAAAAAAGACAACAACTTCGACAAAACTTCAAATGAGAATGAACAAGCCAACTGCAGAAGGCAAATGGAAAAGCCGCGTCTGGCACCTAATCTAGTCTTCGACGTCTTCTCACCAGCGTGGAGCTAAGTGCTGCCATTGGGCATGGGAGGGAGCCCCAGGGCCTGAGGCCGGCACTCCTGAGACTCCGGGGCGTGTACAGCCCCAACTCATTATTACGTGAGAGTGTCACGGCGGCGAGCTTCACAGCGTTGGCCTTCTTCACGTGCTCTGGCCTTTCTTGGGGAAGCAAGCTTCACGGGCATTGGCCCTCTTCACGAGCTCTGGCCTTTTCCAAAAACGCGACAGCTTCACGTGCATTCGCCTTCTTCATGTGCTCTGGGCCTTTTCCAAAAGACAGCTTCACAGCATTCGCCTTCTTCACGAGCTCGGGCCTTTTCCAAAAGACAGCTTCACGGGCATTCGCCTTCTTCACGTGCCGGGCCTTTTCCAAAAGACAGCTTCACGGGCATTCATACGACACGTGGCTGGCTCGGTAGGGCCTGACGGGGTGTATCTGGGCACCCGTGAGCCAGCAAGGACTCACGGGCCCTACCTCAAGGCGGGTTGCGCTGGCACGGGCCTTATCTTGTGATGTGTTCCTGCAGATTTGGTTAGATGCGGCGCTCACGTCCTCGGGTCCCGCCCTCAAGCTGGTCTCGGCCGTTCTTTGGTATGCTGTGTCGCGATGCCGTGGACAAGGCCAGTGGGTGAGGGCCGGAGAGCCAGTAGGAGCCCTGAGTCGCGATGCTCAGATACCCCCCCCCTTTAACGTGCAAGCGGTCGACATGAATGAAGAAAAAGGTGCCATGGATTGGCATCAAATAACAAGCATGATGGGTCGAACGCGTGACCCAAAATAAACGCAAGAGGGATACATGCCGCCGGGCCTGGCTCGAGCGACTTGGGGATGATGTAGCCCGAAGGGCGCCCCCAACAGGATAAGCTAGGGACATGAAGTAAAAGGGATACACGCCGCAGGGACGGACCCACGCGGCCTGGGAATAATGCAGCCCTGGGGGGGCGCTCCCAGTTGGAAATGAAACTTGAAAGATGTCACCTGGTAGCGTTGAAGATGAAAGGGTGTTGTTGCAGCAGACTCGGTGGGCTGCGGGAGCCGATCCTCACGAGCCCCTAGGCTCAGGGGCCTCGGGAGGCTCCGGAGGCGCTGGTGGCTCCTCGTGGACCATCTCCATCTCCGCCAGGGCTGCGGAACGCCTGGCCTCTTGAGCCTCCAGGATGCTCCTCATGAGGCGCTGGCACGTGGCAGCCAGATTCGCAAGCCGTAAGGCATGCGAACGTAGCTGTGGGTGGACCTTCGCAGCGCCCCCACGCGAGAGGGCCAGAGGCGCCTCGAGAGGCGGCTCGGTTGAGCCTCGGTATGTCGATGCAGACGCGCAGCCCACCATCCTCGCTGGATGGGGAGCCACGGCAGGTGGCGGCGGCTGCCACTCATGAATCTTGACTCCTGCAGCTCCGAACGATCTTGCCGACGAACTCCCGAGGGTTTGGCCCTCCTTGCCTTGCTCCTTCTTGAGGGAAGCGTGCTTCAAACACGCCCCAAGTGGTGCCCAAGCGCCTCCTCGTGACCTTAGCAAGGTCGGTGGCCCTCTCCGTGGGGAGCCCCGAGCCCCGCTCGAGGAGGGCGCCGCACGCTTTCCTATCGCGATAGAAGGAGGTTCCTCGAGCGAGGCACGGACCACGAGGGGCGGGCCGACGATGTCTTCTACTTCTTGGGCGGTCTCCGGAAGCATCCCGCTTCGTGATCCGGGTCTTCCGGTGATGCGGCTGAAAGGCTCGCTCAGGAGCACTGCTGCGTCTTTCTCTTCGCAGGCACCGTGATGACTTCGCCACTTCGGCATCTTGAGGACGCGTAGCCGTAGGGTTACGACCATGAACTTGGCCAGCGCTGGGTACCCGAGGATGGCGTTGCATGGCAGGCGAATGTGGGCGACGTCGAAGTCGATGAGCTCGGTGCGGTAGTTGTCGCGTGCGCCAAAGGTGACAGGGAGGCGAACCTGCCCGATCGGGACTGTGGAGCCGTCGGTGACCCTAGAGAAAGGCTTGGTTGGCTGAAGCTGATTGTAAGGCACTTGGAGATTGTTGAACGTTTCCACGGACAGGACGTTGAGCCCTGCCGCGCCATCGATGAGGGTCTTGGTGACTAGCACATTGCTGATGATTGGGGAACAGAGCATCAGGAGGACTCCGGCTGTTGCCGCACACTTGAGCTGATCCGCTGAGCTGAACGTGATGGTGCACGCCGACCACCTGAGGGGGCGATTGGCTTCGAGCTTGGGGAGGACTGCATTCACTTCGCGGGCGAACTGCTTGAAGATGCGTTGAGAGGCTAGGGCTTGAGCTCCGCCCAGGATGCAGGCGATCGCGCGCGGCTCCTGGAAGGCCCCAGCCCCCTCGTCCTGATGATGGTCTTCATTTCTCCTTGGCTGCGGTGGCAGAGGAGGGAGGCCTGTGTTGCCTTGCGGGTGATCCTCGCGAGGCTGATCCCTCCAGCCTCCCTCACGAGGCGGGTCCCGCCAGCGATCCTCGTGAGGTTGGTCGCGCCACCCTTGGCGTGGGCCGCGGTCTTCCCAGCGTCCTGCGTTCCTTCCTCCTCCTCGGTCGTAGCCCCGGTCGCTGTGATTGGGACGTCGGCCGATCCTCCCTTCTCGCTCGGCTCGGAGCTCTTGACATTCGCTGGTGTTGTGGGTGTGGAGGTCATGGTACACGCAGTACCGGCTGCCCTTGGAAGACTCGGGCTGATCTCTGCCCCGCTTGGTGTCCGGTTCCGCCGCGAGCACGACAGCCCCCTTGTGCTTCACATCCTTGGCCTTGGACTTCTTCTCTTCTGGGTCTGCGGCAGGCAACTCGAGGAGGGAGAGACGCCCTTCCTCGGCTCTGGCGCACTTGGTCGCCAAGTTGAACAACTCCAAGGAAGTGCACAAGTCTTCATGCATCGCCAGCTCCTCCTTCATCTTGACGTCGCGCACACCGTCGGAGAAGGCGGAGATGATGGCCTCCTCGGTCACCTTGGGAATCTTGAGGCGTGCGTTGTTGAAGCGCTGGATGTATTTCTGCAGGGTCTCCCCTAGCTGCTACTTGACGCGGCGCATGTCGCTCACGGCGGGTGGCCGATCACGAGTACCTTGGAAGTTGGCGATGAAGCGGGTACGCATCTCATCCCAGGAGGAGATCGTGCCTGGGGCCAGGTTCAGGAGCAAGGTGCCGGGCCCCATCCTTGAGCGCCATGGGAAACCAGTTCAACATGACCTTCTCGTCTCTGTTGGCGGCTTCGTTGCCCAGCTCGTAGAGCTGGAGGAACTCTGCGGGGTCGGCCGTACCGTCGTAGCGAGGAGGCAGGTATGGCTTGAACTTGCCGGGCCACGCGACGCTGCGCAGCTCGGGGGTGAAGGCACGGCAGCCTGCTGTGGCCACGGGAGGCCTTGGGTGACGAAGAGCTTGGTCTTGCGGGTCCCCATGCGTTGCAGCTGGGAGCAGCGCGGGGTCTTGACGTGCCGGAGCAGGAGCGTGGTTGCGACGATCTGGAGCGGGGAGCACTCGGGCAGCTTCTTGCGGGTGAGGGACCTCCTGGCAGCTCTGCTCTTGCCACGCTAGCGCCGGTCGGAGCGGGTTCCGCCAGGACCACGCGCCTTTGGGGCCAGGGCGCCTTCTTGGGGGGCGGGCAAGCGCCCGAGCTTCGTCGCCCGCGCAGGACGGGGTGCGGTGCAGCGGGACAGACGGCGGGGAGCCCCCTGCGGCGCGGACGAGCTCGGCGACGCGGTCGAGCCACTCTTCGTAGACGTCGTCGACGGGCGGTAGCGCAGGAGCTCGTTTGCTGCGATGAGCGCAGCTCGAGCCTCCATGGGCGCGCGGAATGCGCGAGACAAAGAACCAGCCGGGGCGAGTGAGGGGGTAGCAGTGCGGCCGTCTTGCCTCACGGAGGGATGCTGGGACGATGCTTGCTGCTCGTTCCCCGCCGGGCCGGTGGCGGCGTTGACGGCAGGCGACGGGGAACGACGAGGGCGCCCGCCGACGGGAGCCGTCTGGGCGACGCGGGAAGCGAGAGCGGCTCGGCGCTCGGCGCGGGCCCGACGAGCGTCAGACATGGATGCGGTGGTCGACGGAGAACAGGGCGGCGGAAGACGAATTCTGGCGCACCCCTACCTGGCGCGCCAAATGTCGGATTTCGGGTTCCGGCAGACCCTTGAGGTTCGAACACTGGGGTGCGCGCGGAATCTCACCCTCTACCTACCTGCACCCCGCCGCCTCGCTAGGATCTAAGCTACGAAAGGAACAACACAAGAGACACAGGTTTTATACTAGTTCGGGCCACCATTGTGGTGTAATACCCTACTCTAGTTTGTGGTTTGTTGGATTGCCTCTTGGGCTGATGGTGATGAACAATACAAGGAAGAACAGCCTCGCGAGGGTCTGTTCTTGGCTGGGGGGATGAACTGCTAAGAGGAGTTCATTCCCTCTCTCTCTGCTGATTCTGCACCACGATTCGGTCCCAGATGCCTTTCCCTGTGGGTGGCTAGCTCTACTTATATAGGCAGGGGCCCTGGGCCTCTTCCCAAATATTGAGCGGGAAGGGCGCCAACAATTGGCCATTTTGAAGGGAACATCTGGTACACTTATCCTGACTAAAGTTGGTCCTCGCCTGTCAAAGGCTCTGGTGGTGACGCCGGCTTGGGCTCCACAATGACTTCCTTCCTGCCGTTGGACTGGTCTTGGTCTTGTTGCACCGAAATGGATGCCTTTACTTGATGCTCTCGCCTGCGCTTGCTCCCTTTGCACCAAAGAGGAAACCAGGACACTGCGCGGGCTGGCGCCCTCCTGGCGCCCTTGGTCGTCATGGCTTGCGTCATGGGCACCTCGTGAGGTACCCCGCCTTGATCTCTCCGCCTCCTCGCGAGCCAGCCTGACGAGGCCGTGCTTGAGGAAGCTCCCTGTTGTCTGCCCCGCGAGGCTTGGCCCCTCGCGAGGGTCTTGAGATTGTGTTGATGAATATGGGCCGTGATGGGCCCCCTTTGAGCCACGCCGCAGCGAGCAAGTCTGGGACCCCTGCCTGCATGCGACAGCTCCTCGGTGGCGACGTCCACATCAGTAGAAGCTGCTACTGCTTTAGCTCTCGCTCACGCTACTGCTCTGCTCTTGCTCTCGGTCCCCTGCCTGGTCTACTCTTGCTCGCGCTGCTGCTCTCGCTCTTGCTCTTGCTTGCGATGCTGCTCCGATTTAGCTACACTTCAGTCGACAGAATCGAATTTTGGGTCAGTCGATTTTTAAGGGGTGGGGAGCTCGACGGAGTTAAGGAAGAACCAGCCCAGTGGGGAGGAGGGCTCACGGAGAAATAGCTCGGCAGGGGGGCTAGAGGATGGCGGGGCGGTGGACCAGAGGTGGGGAGTGTTTTGGGGGGGGGCAAGGCGCCGGCCATGAGAGTGGGGGGGGCTATTTGGCGGTGGTGGTGGCGGCTCGGGGGTGGAGGTTGAAGATGAGCTGCAGGACCTTGATTTCGTATCCAACAGCTGCAAAATCGACCGACCAGAGATGAAAAAGTCAGTCGACTGATGATGTCTACTAGGCAACCTTCTCCTTGTAGACGTTGTTGAGCCTCCAGGTGCAGAGGTTTGTAGGACAGTAGCAAATTTCCCTCAAGTGGATGACCTAAGGTTTATCAATCGGTGGGAGGTGTAGGATGAAGATGGTCTCTCTCAAACAACCCTGCAACAAAATAACAAAGAGTCTCTTGTGTCCCCAACACACCCAATACAATGGTAAATTGCATAGGTGCACTAGTTCGGCGAATAGATGGTGATACAAGTGCAGTATGGATGGTAGATATGAGTATTTGTAATCTGAAAATATAAAAACAGCAAGGTAACTAATGATAAAAGTGAGCGTAAACGGTGTTGCAATGCTAGGAAACAAGGCCTAGGGTTCATACTTTCACTAGTGCAAATTCTCTCAACAACAATAACATAATTGGATCACATAACTATCCCTCAACATGCAACAAAGAGTCACTCCAAAGTCACTAATAGCGGAGAACAAACGAAGAGATTATTGTAGGGCACGAAACTACCTCAAAGTTATTCTTTCAGATCGATCTATTCAAGAGTTTGTACTAGAATAACACCTTAAGACATATATCAACCAAAACCCTAATGTCACCTAGATACTCCAATGTCACCTCAAGTATCCGTGGGTATGATCATACGATATGAATCACACAATCTCAGATTCATCTATTCAACCAACACAAAGAACTTCAAAGAGTGCCCCAAAGTTTCTACCGGAGAGTCAAGACAAAAACGTGTGCCAACCCCTATGCATAAGTTCACGAGGTCACGGAACCCGCAAGTTGATCACCAGAACATACATCAAGTGAATCACGTGATATCCCATTGTCACCACAGATACGCACATGCAAGACATACATCAAATGTTCTCAAATCCTTAAAGACTCAATCTGATAAGATAACTTCAAAGGGAAAACTCAATCCATTACAAGAGAGTAGAGGGGGAGAAACATCATAAGATCCAACTATAATAGCAAAGCTCGCGATACATCAAGATCGTACTACCTCAAGAACACGAGAGAGAGAGATCAAACACATAGCTACTAGTACATACCCTCAGCCCCGAGGGTGAACTACTCCCTCCTCGTCATGGAGAGCGCCGGGATGATGAAGATGGCCACCGGTGAGGGATCCCCCCTCCGGCAGGGTGCCGGAACGGGGTCTCGATTGGTTTTGGTGGCTATAGAGGCTTGCGGCGGCGGAACTCCCGATCTATTCTGCTCCTCGATGTTTTTAGGGTATATGGACATATATAAGCGAAAGAAGTCGGTCAGGGGAGCCACGAGGGGCCCACGAGGGTGGGGTTCGCGCCTAGGGGGCAAGCGCGCCTCCCTGCCTTGTGGCCACCTCAAAGCTTCCCTGACGTCTACTCCAAGTCTCCTAGATTGCTTCCATTCCAAAAATAACTCTCCCGAAGGTTTCATTCCGTTTGGACTCCGTTTGATATTCCTTTTCTTCGAAACACTGAAATAGGCAACAAAACATCAATTTGGGCTGGGCCTCCGGTTAATAGGTTCGGCCCAAAAATAATATAAAAGTGTATAATAAAGCCCATAAACATCCAAAACAGATAATATAATAGCATGGAACGATAAAAAATTATAGATACGTTGGAGACGTATCAGCATCCCCAAGCTTAATTCCTGCTCGTCCTCGAGTAGGTAAATGATAAAAACAGAATTTTTGATGTGGAATGCTACCTAACATATTTATCCATGTAATTCTATTTATTGTGGCAAGAATATTCAGATCCATAAGGTTCAAGACAAAAGTTTAATATTGACATAAAAATAATAATACTTCAAGCATACTAACAAAGTAATCATGTCTTCTCAAAATAACATGGCCAAAGAAAGCTATCCCTACAAAATCATATAGTCTGGCTATGCTCTATCTTCATCACACAAAATATTTAAATCATGCACCCTGATGACAAGTCAAGCAGTTGTTTCATACTTTTGATGTTCTTAAACTTTTTCAATCTTCACGCAATACATGAGTGTGAGCCATGGACATAGCACTATAGGTGGAATAGAATGGTGGTTGTGGAGAAGACAAAAAGGAGAAGATAGTCTCACATCAACTAGGCGTATCAACGGGCTATGGAGATGCCCATCAATAGATATCAATGAGAGTGAGTAGGGATTGCCATGCAACGGATGCACTAGAGCTATAAGTATATGAAAGCTCAACAAAATAAACTAAGTGGGTGTGTATCCAACTTGCTTGCTCACGAAGAACTAGGGCATTTTGAGAAAGCCCATCATTGGAATATACAAGCCAAGTTCTATAATGAAAAATTCCCACTAGTATATGAAAGTGACAACATGGGAGACTCTCTATCATGAAGATCATGGTGCTACTTTGAAGCACAAGTGTGGAAAAAGGATAGTAGCATTGTCCCTTCTCTCTTTTCTCTCATCACATTTTTTTGGTTGGGCCTTTTCTCTTTTTTGATGGCCTCTATTTTTTAGTCCGGAGTCTCATCCCAACTTGTGGGGGAATCATAGTCTCCATCATCCTTTCCTCACTGGGACAAATGCTCTAATAAAGATGATCATCACACTTTGATTTACTTACAACTCAAGAATTACAACTCGATACTTAGAACAAAATATGACTCTATTTGAATGCCTCCGGCGGTGTACCGGGATGTGCAATGACTCATGAGTGACATGTATAAGGATAATGAACGGTGGCTTTGCCACAAATACGATGTCAACTACATGATCACGCAAAGCAATATGACAATGATGGAGCGTGTCATGATAAACGGAACGGTGGAAAGTTGCATGGCAATATATCTCGAAATGGCTATGGAAATGCCATAATAGGTAGGTATGGTGGCTATTTTGAGGAAGGTATATGGTGGGTATATGATACCGGCGAAAGGTGCGTGGTATTAGAGAGGCTAGCAATGGTGGAAGGGTGAGAGTGCGTATAATCCATGGACTCAACCTTAGTCATAAAGAACTCATATACTTGTTGCAAAAATCTATTAGTTATCGTAACAAATTACTACGCACATGCTCCTAGGGGGATATATTGGTAGGAAAAGACCATCACTCATCCCCGACCGCCACTCATAAGGAAGACAATCAATAAATAAATCATGATCCGACTTCATCACATAACGGTTCACCATACGTGCGTGCTACGGGAATCACAAAATTTAACACAAGTATTTCTCAAATTCACAACTACTCCACTATCATGACTCTAATATCACCATCTTCATATCTTAAAACAATCATCAAGTATCAAACTTCTCATAGTATTCAATGCACTTTATATGAAAGTTTTTATTGTACCCATCTTGGATGCCCATCATATTAGGACTAAATTCATAACCAAAGCAAATTACCATGCTGTTTAGGACTCTCAAAATAATATAATTGAATCACGTGAGTTCATCCATTTCTTCAAAATAAATCCACCGCCGTGCTCTAAGAGGATATAAGTGAAGCACTAGAGCAAAAGACAAACTACTCCGAAAGATATAAGTGAAGATCAATGAGTAGTTGAATAATTATGTAACTATGTGAAGCCTCTCTAACATTTAATAATTCAGATCTTGGTATTTTATTCAAACAGCAATCAGAACAAAAGAAAATAAAATGACGCTCCAAGCAAAACACATATCATGTGGTGAATAAAAATATAGCTCCAAGTAAAGTTACCGATGAACGAAGACGAAAGAGGGGATGCCATCTGGGGCATCCCCAAGCTTAGGCTCTTGGTTGTCCTTGAATATTACCTTGGGGTGCCTTGGGCATCCCCAAGCTTAGGCTCTTTCCACTCCTTATTCCATAGTCCATCGAATCTTTACCCAAAACTTGAAAACTTCACAACACAAAACTCAACAGAAAATCTCATGAGCTCTGTTAGCGAAAGAAAACAAACCACAACTTAAAGGTACTATAATGAACTCATTCTTTATTTATATTGTTTTTAAACCTACTGTATTCCAACTTATCTATGGTTCATACCCTCCGATACTACTCATAGATTCATCAAAATAAGAAAACAACACATAGAAAACAGAATCTGTCAAAAACAGAACAGTCTGTGGTAATCTGCATCAAACGCAAACTTATGGAACTCAGAAAAATCTTCCAAAATATGAAGACCTAGATAGTTTGAATATTGATCTACTGCAATTGGAATCAGTATTTTATCACTTTCTGGTGATTTTTAACAATTTTTTTGTAAGCAGAAAGTTTCTGTCTTTTTCAGTAAGATCAAATAATTATCATCCATGAAGATCCTATAGGTCTTACTAGGCACAAACACTAATTAAAACATAAAACCACGTCTAACCAGAGGCTAGATGATTTATTTAATACTAAACAGGAACAAAAAGCAAGGAACAAAAATAAAAATGGGTTGCCTCCCAACAAGCGCTAACGTTTAACGCCCCTAGCTTAGGCATGATGATTTCAATGGTGCTCACATAAATGATAAGAACTGAAACATAAGGAGAGCATCATGAAGAATATGACTAGCAAATTTAAGTCTAACCCACTTCCTATGCATAGGGATTTTGTGAGCAAACAACTTATGGCAACAATAATCAACTAGTATAGGAAGGCAAAACAAGCATAACTTCAAAACTTTAAGCACATAGAGAGGAAACTTTCCTACAAGCATATATTCCTCCCTCATAATAATTTTCAGTAGCATAATGAATGGATTCAACAATATAACCAGCACCTAAAGCATTCTTTTCATGATCTACAAGCATAGAAAATTTACTACTCTCCACATAAGCAAATTTCTTCTCATTCGGAATAGTAGTGGGAGCAAACTCAACAAAATAACTATCATGTGAAGCATAATCCAATTGAAAATTAAAATCATGATGACAAGTTTCATGGTTATCTTTATTCTTTATAGCATATGTTTCATCACAATAATCATCCTAAATAGGAGGCATGCTTTCATCATAATAAATTTGCTCATCAAAACTTGGGGGACTAAACATATCATCTTCATCAAACAAAGCATCCCCAAGCTTGTGGCTTTGCATATCATTAGCATCATTGGTATTCAAAGAATTCATACTAACAACATTGCAATCATGCTCATCATTCACATATTTTATGCCAAGCATTCTATGTAATTCTTCTTCTAGTACTTGAGCACAATTTTCCTTCCCATCATTTTCACGAAAGATATTGAAAATATGAAGCATATGAGGCACCCTTAATTCCACATTTTTTGTAGTTTTATTTTATAGAATAAACTAGTAATAAAACAAGAAACTAAAAGATTCGATTGCAAGATCTAAAGATACCTTCAAGCACTCACCTCCCCGACAACGGCGCCAGAAAAGAGCTTGATGTCTACTACGCAACCTTCTCCTTGTAGACGTTGTTGGGCCTCCAAGTGCAGAGGAAATTTCCCTCAAGTGGATTACCTAAGGTTTATCAATCCGTGGGAGGTGTAGGATGAAGATGGTCTCTCTCAAACAACCCTGCAACCAAATAACAAAGAGTCTCTTATGTCCCCAACACACCCAATATAATGGTAAATTGTATAGGTGCACTAGTTCGGCGAAGAGATGGTGATACAAGTGCAATATGGATGGTAGATATGAGTATTTGTAATCTGAAAATATAAAAAACAGCAAGGTAACTAATGATAAAAGTGAGCATAAACGGTATTCCAATGCTAGGAAACAAGGGCTAGGGTTCATACTTTCACTAGTGACAGTTCTCTCAACAATAATAACATAATTGGATCACATAACTATCCCTCAACATGCAACAAAGAGTCACTCCAAAGTCACTAATAGCGGAGAACAAACGAAGAGATTATTGTAGGGTACGACACCACCTCAAAGTTATTCTTTCGGATCGATATATTCAAGAGTTCGTACTAGAATAACACCTTAAGACACATATCAACCAAAACCCTAATGTCACCTAGATACTCCAATGTCACCTCAAGTATCCGTGGGTATGTTCATACGATATGCATCACACAATCTCAGATTCATCTATTCAGCCAACACAAAGTACTTCAAAGAGTGCCCCAAAGTTTCTACCGGAGAGTCAAGATGAAAACGTGTGCCAACCCCTATGCATAAGTTCACGAGGTCACGGAACCCGCAAGTTGATCACCAAAACATACATCAAGCGAATCACGTGATATCCCATTGTCACCACAGATATGCACATGCAAGACATACATCAAGTGTTCTCAAATCCTTAAAGACTCAATCCGCTAAGATAACTTCAAAGGGAAAACTCAATCCATTACAAGAGAGTAGAGGGGGAGAAACATCATAAGATCCAACTATAATAGCAAAGCTCGCGATACAACAAGATCGTACCACCTCAAGAACACGAGGGAGAGAGATCAAACACATAGCTACTAGTACATACCCTCAGCCCGAGGGTGAACTACTCCCTCCTCGTCATGGATAGCACCGGGATGATGAAGATGGCCACCGGTGAGGGATCCCCCCTCCGGCAGAGTGCCGGAACAGGGTCTCGATTGGTTTTTGGTGGCTACGGAGGCTTGCGGAGGCGGAACTCCCAATCTATTCTGCTCCTTAATGTTTTTAGGGTATATGGACACGAGGGGCCCATGAGGGTGGGGTGCGCGCCAGGGGGGCAGGAGCGCCTCCCTGCTTCGTGGCCACCTCGAAGCTTCCCTGACGTCTACTCCAAGTCTCCTGGATTGCTTCCGTTCCAAAAATAACTCTCGCGAAGGTTTCATTCCATTTGGACTCCGTTTGATATTCCTTTTCTTCGAAACACTGAAATAGGCAAGAAAACAGCAATTTGGGCTGGGCCTCCGGTTTATTGGTTAGTCCCAAAAATAATATAGAAGTGTATAATAAAGCCCATAAACATCCAAAACAGATAATACAATAGCATGGAACAATAAAAAATTATAGATACGTTGGAGACGTATCAACTGACGTGTAGCCTCACCTCTAGTGCGTTCAGTTTCGACAACAAAATTCAGTTTCGACAGTTAAGTTCAGTTTCGACAGTTAAATTCAGTTTCGACAGTTAAGTTCAGAGATGAGCGGCTGATGTATACATCTAGCACTTTGTGGTTATGTATTTTACGCCATCTATTGGATATGCTATTAGAATTCTACTCAGGTTAATGTTGTCTCTCTTGTCCTGCTTCAGCCTCGGCGTCGTACAACTCACTGGAGTTGCTCCAACGACGAAACCCTCCATCACAGCGGAGCAGTACCTCGGGCTCCATCTACAGACACCTAAGATCTTCTTCCCCTCCTCCGACAGCCAAGTCAGCCGGGGCATCCTCACCGGCCAACCCAATCACGCTGAGATCGACATGGCTTCGCCAAAGAGGTTGTACACTTCTTGTGATTTGACTTAATCTCACCATGCTTCTTTGCATCCTATGATCTTCCAATTCTTGTGAACCAAACACCCAGATTGGCAGAAATCCTGTGTTTTTAAATTCTATGTTTTGCACGTGCATTCCTATCCTATTCCTGTCTATTTCCTATCCTTGCATTGTTAGAATCCTCAAATTCAAGCAAGCCCTTACACAATTACTTCTGTTACAGATATGTGTCAAAGAAAACCTTGTGTGGTTTGTCCTGCTCTTGCGGTGCTGTGTTCCACCCCAGCTCAGCTGCTCCAACGACGGAAGGGTTCACCACAGCAGGGATCCGCTCTCCAGAGTGTCTTTCACCGCCTCAGATGTTTTCCCTTGCCGCCGCAGCCACGACAACCTGCATTACCATCATCAATCGAAAGAGATGACCTTGAGGACTATACGGGTCCTCAAGAGAGGTCACACTCTTCCGTGTCTGCTTACGTTATGCATCGCTTAATATGATGACATGCTACTTTATCATCGTGTTCACCTATTATACTCCGACTCAGGTCCAAATTTATGCTGAAACTTGAGTTTTTAAATGGTTGTGGGGTAAATATTGGGGCAGCAATCAGTACTATCTTTCTACTATCTGGTTAATCTCGGGTGTCTACTATGAGTTTCATGTTGGGTGCAAACAAACATTAAAGGAGCCATTATCTGTATTTTTTAACTAAAGCTATTATCTGCCTGCTATCATTGGTTTTGGGTCTATCCATAGTTTGCTACCTTCACTCTGGATTTGTGCATGCACTCCTTACATAATCTCACTATGTTTTATTCCTATGCATGTCAGTTATTGTACACAATGGAACTGAACATGTAGAGCAAAAGAGACGAGCCTTGCGTGGCAATAAAATTTCATGCAGACGTCGCTCCATGGTGGGCACAAAGGCAGCCCCCCTCCACCCATTTCGGATCGTAATCAAGAGGAAGATAACTGTTCTGAGGAGGATTCAGAAGCAGAAAGACCACTCCTATTTACCCCATGAGGTCTTCGCTCTAACTTAGCATGCTGATGTTGGTAATATCATGCATATGGTGCCTTGCATTGCTTACTGTATACATCAAAGATGTCATCTGCTTAGTTTAGACATGCTTTGTGTCAATGCCATCTGTTTAGTTTCTTTATCGTATATGTGAATTTTGCAATGCCACCCTGGTTAGCCAGTCATCTTATATGTGAATTATATCATGACATCATTTTTTATTATGTGTTAAATTTATCAACAATTTTAGTACATTCAATTACTCTTCCTGTGCATCAGCCATTCGACACGGTCATGGAAAAATCTGGAGTGGAAAGAAGGTCTTTAGAGCAAACAATGCTATCTGACGAAGCGCATGTCTTGCTGGTTACAGATAGCTCCTCGGAGGAGGATTCAGGGACAGATGACCAGTCCTATTCCCCCCCGAGGTGCATGCTCTAACTTGGCAGGGTTATGTTGCTCATATCGTGCGTATGGTACCTTGCATTGCTATGTCATTTGCTTAGCTTATACATGATTTGTGTGAATGCCACCTGTTTAGTGTCTAATTACCATATATGTGAATTATGCAATGCCATCTTGTTGCAAGACATTATATATGTGAATTATGCAATGCGATCTTGTTGCAAGGCATTATATATGTGAATTATGCAATGCCATGCTGTTTAGCCAAGCGTCATATATGTGAATTATATCATGTCGTCCTTTTTTTGTATTTCTCATTGCTTTTGTCGACAATGTTTGTATATTCAATCGCTCTTCCTGTGCATCAGCCATTTGAATTGGTGATGGAGAAATCTGGAGGAAAACAAGGTCTTCAGAGCAGACAATGCTACTCTTTCAAGCGATATCTTGCTGGTTGCGATAGCTCTTCAGAGGAGGATTCAGAGGCAGATGACCAATCCTATTATCCCCCTGAGGTGTATGCTCAAACTTGGCAGGGTTATATTACTCATATCATGCATTTGTTGTATTGCAATGCTTAGTTTTTACATCATATACACGATATTGAATGCCATCTCCTTAGTTGACACATCATATATGCGATTGCCCTCTGCTCACTTCCTTAGTATATAAATCATATATTTGAATTATATCATGCCATGATGTTTACATAGACAACATGTATCTGAATTATGGCATGCCAACCCATTTTCTAAAGACATAATATAGTTATATCATCTCATCCTGTTTACATAGTCATCATATTTTGAATTATGTTATTCTATCCAGGAATTATATCATGCCATCATGTTTCCGTCGACGGCATGTTTGTGATTTATGGCATGCCAACCACTTTAATAGACACATCGTATAGTTATATCATGTCATCCTGTTTACATAGTCATCATATTTTGAAGTATGTCATTCTATCCTGTTTAGTTAGCCATCATACATGTGAAATTGTGTCATGTTATCCTGTTTAATTAGCCATCATATATTTGAAATTATGTCCCGCTATTCATTTGGTTAGACAACATAAATGTGAATTATTTCATGCCCTGTTTTCTTCCCTACTATCCATTGCACTGCTCATCTTACAATGTCTCAGACATTCAATTACTTTTCTTGCTTATCAGCCATTTCAATTGGAGGGGGTGATGACAGTATCTGTTGGAGTAAAAACACGGTCTTCAGAAAAGATCGTGCTACCTGTCGATGGAGATAGAACCACGGTTGTACTTGCCCAAGAACTAGCCCTACCACACATAACCCAGACTCACGCAGATTGTACCCCTACCCTGTTGGACAGAGAACCAGCTACACCCCTTCTAACCGCAACCCCAACAGATAGTAACCCAGTTCCCGTTGACATAGCACCATCTCCACCATAGAGCACCCAAACACGATCAGTTAGTAAGGCAACTGCAGTGCCCAAAGCACGAGGACCAACACTCCCAACCCCAAGTCAACGCTTAAAGTAGAAGAAGAGTTGTTCTTAGGTCAGGTTCCGTAGCTATGGTTCATACTACTTTGCTCTTGCATCACTGTATTTACTCATACCAACTAATTTCAAATTTGAAGGATGCAATTGAAACTCCAATTGCGCAACAGGTATGTTTTAAACCTGTTTCTTTAACGTGTTTGCTGTTGTAACTTGCTCTATGTTGATTTCAGTTTCAATTGAATAAACAGTTATGTTCTCATGCCATGCACATTACAAGTGTTGTTATTGCTGTGTAGTTTCCCACAGTTATATTCTGTCTATGCTGCTTTGTCTTAAATAGATATGATTTGAACTCAGATCTATCTTGATTTGGCAACATAAACTAGAATGATATAGACCATACAAAGGACCATACTACATAGATATATGTTTTTTCATGCTGTTATCCTGTCCACCTTACTACCGAACTGGTTTACCAAAATGAGTTTCACATACTACATTGTAAACCTGCGATGTGTTTGTTTGTTTCTCTTTTAGAACACAGATAAAATATTGGAGAAGAGTACCCCGTTATGCAATGGTAAAGGAAGTAATGCAGATAAGGTTCAAGATAGTGAGACATCCCTGTTGTTCTCCAAGAAAGCTGATAAAAACTATATTGAAGACACTGAGACAACCCCAAAGTCCTATCTTGATGTAGTGTTCGAGTTACTGGCTACTACTGCTGGCACTAGCTCCTCGAACTCGCTGCCTGAATCAATTCGGCTTCTTGAGTCTCAAGTTCAAGTTGAAAGACATCGATCAGATGTTATGCGACAGGAAGCCGAAGGACCGAGGAAGTCCCTGCAGAATTCAGATGCATACTTTCTGGTGCAACAATAAGTGCTGGAGGATTTAAGCGCCAAACAAGAGAAAGTTAATAAGCTTGCTAAGCATCTTGCCAGCATTACGGGTACCCATGATATTGTTTCTTGAGCTCTTCTGAAGTGGTTTCAGTTCTGGACTTGTTTTGCTGCGGCGTTTATATGCTGCTTTGTTCCCTATATTTGCACTTGTGGCGAACTTTGATGCCTGCCTACATGGCACCGCACGCATCGCTGGCCTTGGCGCGTGTCGAACCAAGGCGGGGCAGCGACGGAAGGGACGGGCCTCGTTCCTGTCCCCGATAAAGCTAATGGACACTTAAGTAGCGCATTCAATGCGCTTTGTCCCGTAACGCCGGGCGATAAGCTCGCGCGCTGTACACCTTTCCACCTCCCGTGTGCCACTTTGGGAACCCCTTTTACCTATAAAAGGAGGCCCGAGGCGACCAGGAGGGGGATTCGGCTCTTTTGGGCAAGTTACACCCCATAGCTAGCTCAAGAACACAAGAACACTCAATACATTCACCAAAGCAGGACTAGGGTATTACGCATCCTCGCGGCCCGAACCTGGGTAAACGATCCGTGTGCTTCCTGTTAGACCTGCTCTTCTCATGACCCCGCGCCCGCCAACCGTAGAAGGGATTCCAGTGATCCCATAGGTGTCGTTTCCCACTGACATCTTTGGCGCGCCAGGTAGGGGCGCAGCCGTGAGAATCTGATCTAGTAGTTAGCCTAGCGGTTCTTCATCGCCATGGCTCCCAAGAAGATGATCATGGCGATCGGCTCATTGGGAGCCGAACGGCCCGTGCCAGTGTGGACGAGCAGCGGGCCGGTCGCGGACAGAACCCGAGCCGCGGCCCGCGAGCACCAAAGATCGCCCGTAGTCGAGCCGGTGAGCGGCGCTGCTCAGGCGCCACACGACGGGCCGCGCATCGCCAAATCCAAAGACGGGGCTGGCCCCCCCGTAGGCGGCGTGGGGCCCTCCAGGGGCGTCACTGTGCCCCCTACATGCGATGCAGCAACCTCCAAGACGCCCACCCCGGCGCCCACAACGCGCTCTTCCCATGGTGTGCGTGACGAGCAGCGTCACCACGCCGATGACCCTGGACACCGCCGTGGGAAGAGCCATGTGCATCGCCCGCGGGATGAAGGAGTCCAGCATGCCCGCCGAAGTGCTGGCGAAAATGGCGCGCAGCCGCTGGGCTGTGATAGAGCTCCTTCTAACATGGTTAGAAGTCGAAGCACGCCGCGGTCCATGCAGCTGTCGCCACCACCCACGCCAACAGAGGCTTTGGTGCGTGCGCAACTGCTCCTCGACTTCCCTCCTGCTGCGGAGAAACTCGACGAGTGGAGAGCCACCATCCGAAGCCTCGTTGCGTCGCCAATAAAGATGATCCGTGACCAGCGGGGCCCTCGGGCCGGCGCTCCATCGAGCCACCACATGCCAGCGGTGGGAGAACCGCGGGAGCTGCAGCCACAGTACACTCTCCTCCCCCGTGCCAGTTGCCGCCGGTGCCGGTCCGTCGTGACGACACATGTGATAACATTTCCATAGCGTCGTCCGACCCACGGACCCACCGTGACCAGCGCCAAGTTCTTCAAGAACGAGCCCATGAAGACGCTCGAACCACTATTGAGCGTCGGCGCGATACACGCCACCATTCGGATAAGCAGGCGGGACCCGCTATGGACCACCCAGCACCGGGGGCACTCCGGCGGCCTACCTTACGAGGTGGGTTGCCCAGCCTTTACCCGTGAGCTGCAGCAGTTCCAGTGGCTGTCCCACCGCACGTTCAATCCCAACGTCGGCGAGAAGTACAACGGCAAGACCCATCCGTCAGAGTGCCTCAGCATCTACACCATCACGATGTAAGCTGCCGGAGCTCGCGACGACAAGGTGCTTGCCAATTACTTCCCGTTGGCACTGAAGCCCAACGTCATGTCTTGGTTGATGCACTTGCCGGTGGATCCCATTTCTTCTTGGTCGGATCTGTGCCATGAGTTCATTGACGCCTTCACCGGAGGCCACCAAGCTCATGGCCAGGCCAGTGATTTGCATATCATTCCCCAGAAGGAAGGGGAGACCCTGCGCAAGTACATCCAGAGGTTCATCCGGTGCAAGATAACATCCCGATGTTCATCCCGCCGCTGCGTGATTAGCGCTGCTCCATCGTAATACGCGCAATCGCAAGATGCGAGAAGAGCTGGCGATGAACAAGGTTAAGGATGTGGCCGAACTTTATGTTCTGGCCGATAGGTGTGCCCAGACTGAAGAGGGAAGGAAGTACCCCGGTGAGGACGCCGGCGTGGAAACCGACTCTACTAATGAAGACACCGCCGCCCCGACGAAGAAGGGCCAGCGTCACAACAGGAAACGCAAGGGCAAGACCGTGCTTGCCGTCGAGGGATCCGACGACACCGATGCCGCCAAGAAGGCCAAGGCAGACGACCCCGACAAGGAAATTGTCGGGTGCGCCGCCTGCCGGGCCTTGGCGGCTGCCAACAAGCCGTGGGGGGCTCAAGCAAGATCGCAAGATCCACCGCACTAAGGGCCATGACCTCCAGAACTGCCGACAAGTCGAACTGCTTGCTGAGAAGCAAAAAGCTGAGTATGAGAGGCGGGACAAGGAGAAGGGCCAGGATGGTGCCGAGGGATCGGGCAAGAAGCATGGAGGCCAAGTAGGTCGCCGCGGCAAGGATAACCAGCAAGAGAGGCCAGCTCGGGGCCGCGACAAGAAGTAGGAAGAGATCATGATGAAGACGATGAGTCCGGCGAGCATGAGTTCCAGAAAGCTACAGAGGCCATGTGTGTCGATGGTGGGGCCTCGCTGCATAGCTCTCACCGCCAGCTCAAGAAGTGGGCGCGTGAGATCACAAAGAATGAGCCATCATTCGATGCTCGGCCATCGGTGGTCCAAGACGCCTATCATCTTTGACGCCGAGGACCACCCTAATCGCACAACTGCGGTCGGGTGCTTGTCGTTGTTGGTTTCACCAACGATACGCAACCTCAAGGTGAACAAGATGTTAGTCGATGGCGGGGCCGGTCTGAACTTGATCTCGCCTGTTGTGATCAAGAGGCTGCAAATTCCTGATGGAGACCTCGAGGAAACGGGCACGTTTCAAGGGGTCAATCTGACAAGGAGTCAGCCGAAGGGGAAGGTCACGCTGCCCATGACGTTTGGGGGCGAGTTGAACTACAGGACGGAGAGGATCGTCTTCGACGTGGCTGAGATCCCCTTGCCCTACAATGGGATTCTCGGCCGCCCGACACTAGCCAAGTTCATGGCGGCATCACATTACGCCTACAACACGCTGAAGATGCCTGGGACGATGACCATCATCACCGTTCCTTGTGACAAGAAGGATGCACTGATCTACACCGACCTACTATACCTGGAAGCAGTTGCAGCAGCTGCCGCCAAGGCACTTGCTCCTGCCGCTGAAGCCCCGAGAGGGAAGAATAAGCCCGGCAAGGCCTCTCGCACCCACTCCGGCAAGTGCACCTCTTCGGGGTGTTGTGCTACCGTCGAGGACGTGCCAGAGAGCTCCACTAGCAAGACCAAGAAATCCAGAGCCGCGCCACCAGAGACCAAGAAGGTGTCCGTCAAGGAGGATGGCACGGGAGGGGCTTTCAACATAAGCTCTATGGCACCCTGGCTCAGAGCGACTGGTTTACCCTGCATTGCCAGCCCAGAGACCATGTCCTCTGGCAACACACAACGTCTTGGTACAGAAAACAACCGCTTTATTAATGCTAGCGGATCAGAGTTTATATTACAACAGATGTCGAGGCCAAGTGGCACGCACGGTGCGGCTGAACAATATGTACATTATTTAGTGAACATAAAGGGGCCTCGATCATGACAACTACGCGGCAGCGGAACAACGTCGCAGTGGAAGCTCCATAGCACATGGACACCGATTAGGACACGATTTAGACCCGGACAACAGTCCTTTCCAAAGAGACTTTCCTGAAATCTGGCCTGATACGCCAGGTCAGTACATTGAATGTACTTGCAAGCTCACAACAGGCATAATCATAATGATAAACAATATCATGATAATTAACCAATTAATAATAATGCAACACCATATGTCCAACATGCTGTGATCATGCTCGAACGTCCCTCAGGACGGACTTGCCAACCGTGATCATTTACGGATCACAAACAAATCACCATCATGGTCTTGACAAGAGTAACTCGTGATCCTTACGGCGATCAGAACCACGACCAATATTTGGTCTCGAACATCTCGATGGCCTTTCCGCCATCATCAATAGTGCAAAGTTCATAACTTATTGTGCAAATTTATTAAACGTTGACCCATGGTGGGACCTACTACAAGACGTCCGTGACCGTGGACTCGGCTATCGATAGATCATACACTGTGCAGAGGTAGCACACTGTACCCACAACACCGAACCCATGGCCTCGCACTCCCATTCGGGTGGACCAAAGGCATTCCCACGAAACCCCTCCATTTCCATGACACTCTCCCGGCCACTCCGACCCAATCCCCAAGGCTAGTCTCGGTGGCCCCTGTTCACTAAAGACACAACGACCACCGTCGTGGCCAAAACGATCCCACTCGGGGACCCAGTACCATAATGTCAACAACATGCTCACAAGATTATGCCTGCTTACCGGGCGAGTGTAAGCATGCCCATAACCTTCCCTAGTTGGAGGCACCGACCAGAGGCATGTCAATGGACCAAATCATGGCCTTCCCACAAAGGCAAATGTGGTTGCACTGGGAAAAACTCGATTCAGCGGCACCATGACCCAGTCAACGATATATTCAAGTTGAGTTATATTCAAGTTCAACTTAAAATGAAAATGACCGGTGTCATAGCATGCCATGAAATGCAATACTACACATGCATCACATATTAACGAAAATGACGGATATCAACCATATTCACACTAAGCGTAAACATCAACAACTTATATTACTTTCCTTGTCAGGGTAAATCTCACTTTAACAAGATATTTTTTAGCAAGTTTTATTATTTTTCTCATGCAAGAAAATAACTTCGATTAATTTCTCATATGCATAGCAAAAATTATACTATCATCACCACAAGCAAATCCTAATTTCTTTACCAACCAAGTTAGGTTCAAACATTCTGTAAATCAAGCAAAATGGCTAAACAAGCACTTAACAGAATATTTTCTAGCAAATTTTACTATTTTATTTGTGCAAGATAATAACTTTAAGTAATTACTCATATGCATAATAAATCATTTTATCATTACCACAAGTAGATCTTAGCTTCTTTACCAACTAAGCTAGTTTCAAACATTCTGTAAATCAAGCATAATAACTAACAAAAACTTAACAGAATATAAATAACATAATAGTTATTTAAATGCATGGATTAATCATTTCATTCAAGTAAGAAAATCATAAATATTGAAATGACACCATGAAAATGTTGTTGTGGCTTGCCTTAGTGAAGATGAGGTTCACAAGTCTTCTGGTGATCCTCAAGACAAGCCTCACCCTCTGAAAATAATTTTAAATTCAAGAAAAAGATATCAAGAACACTTCTGAAAATCACCAGAAAATCTAGGCAGCATAGAAAAATCTCATTTTTGGTGAGCTGCTAGATTTCTTTGCAAAGAACGCAATGCAAAAGAATCAATTAATTTGGACTTATGGTTGAAGAGTTATGGCTATTTGAAGCTTTCTGTAAATTCAAATGAATTTGAATAAAAATAAAACAAACTGGGGGGGGGGGTGACATCGAAGGCGCAAAGCCCAGGTGCGCCACCACTCGTACCGCTTTGCGCGCGTATAGAGTGGCTGACTAGCGGGCTCCTCTAGTCAGGTGAGGAGGAGGGGGAGAAGAAAACAGAGGGGGGTCGCGGCTTCGTCGAAGCTCTCGCCGGCGACGAGGGTTCCTTGGCCAAAACGGGAGGGAGGGATTGAGAGAGGGGACGGAGGCGCACCTGCCCATACCCGTAGCGTAGCTAGGGGTGATCGGACGGTGTCGGAATCGACCTCGCAAGCGGAGGAAGAACGCGGTGGTCACCGGAGATGAGGAAGACGGCGAGCAAAGGCAACTCCAGGGGCTTCAAGTGGTCGGAACAGCTTCATCGACGAGAGGCGGAGGCTCTGGAAGGGTCGCCCTGGCCTGAGAGGGGCTGGAGCTACCGCGACGACCAGAGGGGATCACCGGCGAGCTCGAGCTCGGGGACGGCGGCCCGCGGCCTGCCCGGCCGGGCTACGGTTGCCTAAGTGCTACAGGAGTGGGTGGGAGTGGTGGATGGTGCTCAAGGAGACTGGGGGCGGCCCCATTTATAGGCGAGCGGAGAGGGGGGGGGGGGTTCGGGCTCCGCTGGTGGACACCTGTCCACGGGGCCCTGTGACGAGCGGCGTTAGTGGGAGGGGGAGAAGGCGACGCAGCTCACGCGGTGACTGTTGGGGAACGGGGACGAGCACAGGAGCGAGGAGAAGGCGACGAGCACAGTGCGCACCGCACTGTTGTGTTGGCCGGACCATGCCCGTGCTCGCTGCGGCGAGCGCCAGGGGGGAGTTAATGGCGTTGAGAGAAGGATGGTGGCGAAGTTTGGCACGCTCGGGCATACGGGGGAATCGAGCACACGCGTACAGAGCGCTCGGCGGCACTCAAAGCGCGTCGACACGCAAGCATGGCATGGTGGACACGCGTGGTCACCGCGCGAACTCTTCCCTCAGGCCAGCCTGCGTCCAAAAATCATGTCTGGCTTGTTGTTCGTGGTGGTTTTGAAGTTTACCACGCTTTGGTTTGGATTCAGGTGCAGTAGAGGAGTTTTTACAAGCCAAGTAAGTTTCTGATCAGTAACTTTGAGAGGTTACTAAGGTCAAATGGCTGGGAGTTGGGAGCTGTGCTTTGGAGGTTAGCCATGATCTACTAAGGTGAAGATGCACAAGAAAATCCAGGCACAATGGAGCAAGTAAAATGGTAGTTGCTATAGAAACCACCATTTATGTCCAGAACAGAAAATATTTTCTGTAGCAAAAATATTCCAGAAAGTGATGAAATATTTTTGCTCAGGAAGGTGTCCTAGGGTTCAAAGAATATTTGTGAATTATCTCAGATTTTTCTGGGCCATAAAAATTGGGGTTGCTTTGGAGCATATTGAACTAGCTAGGGTTTTTGAGAGGAAAATGAATATTTTTCATTTAAGAAAAATATTCCAAAGATTATTTTGGGGTGGATCAGAAGGGAAATGATGATTAGGGAGGGAAATGAAGCACTTGGGTGAAAGCCAAGAATACCCAAGTGTTTAAGTCCATATGAAAAGATTCAAAAATTCCAAATTTCAGAATAACTCCAAATGAAAATCAGGCAAATAAGAGGGGGCAAAAACCAGGCTGTCACAAACCTCCCCCACTTAGAATGAATCTCGTCCTTGAGATTCGGTTGCTTGGGAAAACCACTCTGGATAATGAGCCCTTTGGAATTCTTCCCGCTCCCAAGTTGATTCTGATTCTGTGTGATGCTCCCACTGAACCTTGTAGAGTTTTCTTACTTTACTGCGAGTGACCCTTTCCATATGATCCAAAATTCTAAACGGTCTTTCTTCATAGGTCAAATCATTTTCCAATTCTACCTCAGCCATAGCAGTCATTTTCTCAGGCGGGGATATGCAACGTCTTAATTGTGAAACATGAAACACGTTATGCACGCTCGCCAATTCAGCGGTAGTTCCAATCGATATGCAACAAGACCCACTCGTGACATAACCGAGAATGGACCAATAAATCCGGGTGCCAATTTTCCATGGGTCTGGAATCTCTTGACGCCCTTCATAGGAGTGACTCGGAGGTATACGTGTTCTCCGGGTTCAAAATTGATTTGTCGGTGCTTTGCATCATAATAACTTTTCTATCAAGATTTGGCCAATTGCAATTTGTCTCTGATTTCCTTAACTTGTTTCTCATCTTCCATCATGAGATCTGTTCCAAAGATACGGCTATCTCCAGTTTGAGACCAATTTAAAGGAGTGCGGCACTTACGGCCATACAGAGCTTCATACGGTGACATCTTTAGACTGGTCTGGAAGCCGTTGTTATAAGAAAACTCGGCATATGGCAAGCAGTCTTCCCATTTAGGTCCTTGGGCTAAAGCACATGCTTGCAACATATCATCGAGTATTTGACTTACCCGCTCTGTCTGTCCATCTGTCTGAGGATGATAAGCAGTACTATATTTCAGCGCTGTCCCCAAGGCTTGATGGAGACATGACCAAAAAGCGGAGGTAAACAGGGACCCTCGGTTGGAAGTGATGGTTCGGGGTACTCCATGCAGACTGACTATTCTGGATACATACAGCTGTGCAAGTTGATCCGCTCGGTATCTGGTGCTGATCGGAATGAAGTGAGCAACCTTGGTTAAGGTGTCCACTATGACCCAGATTGCATCCTTGCCTCGCTGAGTCTTAGGCAGTCCTGTAATGAAATCCATACAAACGTCATCCCATTTCCACTGTGAAATTGGCAGCGGTTGGAGAAGTCCGTCTAGCTTCTGATGTTCTGCCTTCACCTTGTTGCATATGTCGCAACATGCCACAGAATAGGCAATGTCTTTCTTCATTCCAGCCGACCAGAATATTTGTCTAAGGTCTTCATACATTTTCGTACCTCCCCGGTGAATAGAATATGAGGATTCGTGTGCTTCCGACAATATTTTTTGCTTTAAGTCAGGCTGATTGGGTACACAAATCCTTCCACGGAATCGGAGGGTACTGAATTTGTCCTTGGAGAAATCTAGGGTCTGCTCTGACATCGGGCTCTTGGCACATTTTTGCAGCTTGATGTCAGCTGGCTGGGCCTTGCGGATCTCTTCCTCAAGTGTGGCGGTAACTTCCAAAATATTAGTGAGGCCAGCATCCACTATGACCAGGTTGAGCTGAGCGATCTCCTCTTTGAGTTCGGGAGGCAAGGATTTCAATATGACATTTAAGCTGATAGGCTTTCGACTGAGTGCATCGGCAACCACGTTGGCCTTACCCGGGTGGTAATTTATTCAAGATCATAATCCTTGACAACTCTAGCCATCTTCGTTGATGGAGATTTAAATCTGGCTGAGTAAATATGTATTTAAGACTTTTGTGATTGGTAAAAATTTGGCACCTTTTTCCAATAAGGTAGTGTCTCCAAATTTTTAGCGCATGAACCACCGCAGCCAATTCCAATCATGAGTAGGATAATTTCCCTCGTGGGGTCGTAGCTGTCGCGATGCATATGCTACTACCTTGCTGTCTTGCATAAGTACGCAACCAAGGCCTTGCCTGGAGGCGTCACAATACATATCAAAACTGCGATAAATGTCTGGAAGAGTCAATACATGTGCGGTTGTCAGCCGTATCTTTAGCTCATTGAAACTTTTCTCACAGTCCTCCGTCCATTTAAACTTCTTATCCTTTTTGAGAAGCTCCGTCATGGGTTTAGCAATCTTGGAAAACCCTTCAATGAAATGACGGTAATATCCAGCTAATCCGAGAAAACTCCGGATATGCGTCACGGTCGTGGGCGACAACCAATCGAGCACGTCCTTTACTTTGCTCAGGTCCACAGCTATACATTCGGCGGATAGTACATGTCCGAGAAACCCAACTTGCTTGAGACAAAATTCACATTTACTGAATTTGGCGTATAGCTGATGGTCGCGGAGTCGTTGTAGCACTGCTTGGAGGTGATCCTTGTGCTCTTCTTCACCCTTGGAGTAAATGAGGATGTCATCGATGAAGACTACCACAAATTTGTCGAGGAAGTCCACGAATACTTTGTTCATCATATGCATGAAGAAAGCAGGGGCATTGGTGAGACCAAAGGACATCACTGTATATTCATAAAGACCGTACCGAGTAGTGAATGCGGTCTTAGTTATATCTTCCTTTTTAATCTTGAGTTGATATCCGGTCCGTAAATCAATCTTAGAGAATACTTTTGCCCCACTGAGCTGATCAAATAGATCATCAATCCTTGGCAGCGGATATTTATTTTTGATGGTGACCTCATTCAGCTGGTGGTAATCTACGCACATACAGGCTGCCATCCTTTTTGTCCACGAAAATAGCAGGTGATCCCCATGGTGAAGACCTGGGACTAACATATCCTTTCTGGAGCAGTTCATCGAGCTGTTTCTTTAGCTCCACTAATTCTGATGAGGGCATCCGGTAATACTTCTTGTATAACGGTGCAGTTCAGGGCACAAGATCTATTGAAAATTCCAGCTCTCGATCTGGTGGCATGCCTGGCAGTTCTTCTGGAAATACATCAGGGTACTCGCTAACCACAGCAATTAATTCCAACTCAGCCACATCGGTGAAAACCAATTCATGCTTGGGTATATTCTTGCGAGCATAGAATTTGGTAGTCTGCCCATTCAGAATGGTCAAAGTGACTTCTCGTATTGCGCAGTTTATGCAAATTTGATATTGGGTCAACCAATTCATACCCAATATAATATCCAACTTTGGAGACTCAATAATTATCAGAGAGGTTGGAAAGTAGACTCCGTTGATATTGATTTCCAGATCACGGCAGACTAGATTGCTCTTGAGTAAAGATCCCGGGGTTTGTACCAGCATATTTTTGCCCAAAAGCGAACAAGGAAATTTGTTTTGGGCAGCAAAACTCCGAGAAATAAAAGAATGGGAAGCCCTAGAGTCAAATAAAATTACGGTAGGTATGTCATTAACAGAAAACATACCAATGACGACTTTGGGGTTCTCTTGGGCTTCATCGGCTGAGAGATGATGCACGTGCCCAGTAAAGTTTTGCTGGGTCGGGCATGACTCTATAAAGTTGACTTGTGGTGTAAATAGGGCATTTGCCTTATTGTTCTTGGGGCACTGTCCGGCATAATGTCCGTTCTGCCCACAACTGAAGCAAGAATTATTGCGCTGATGCTCCTCATGCATTGGGTTGGTCACGACATTCTTGACTTGAGTGGTGGTCTTGTTAACATTCTGTTGCCAATTTGGCTTGTATTCCACCTGAGTCTGCTGCCAGGTACGAGCCTTTTGCACTGGTTGCCCATCCTTCTCTGGCTCAAACTTGCGCTTGTGGTCGTTGTTAACAGGCCTATTGTCTGGTATAAGCTTGTGCTCTCGTTCAGCAATGAAAGCCTTATTCACTAGAGTTTGGAAATCTGGGAATCGAACATACTGAGAGTACACCGAAGTTGCGGATTCAAGCCTCCAAGAAATCTGTCAATCTTCCTTTCTTCGGTGGCCACGTCATAAAGGGAGTAATGGGCCAGATGATTAAATTTTTGCAAATATTCACCCATCGACTGACTTCCTTGGATGAGTGCAAGAAGTTCACGTTGCTTAGTCTTCATAACTCGAGTAGGGATATGATATTTCCGGAACTGATCCTTAAATTTTTCCCAGGTGATTTCTTCATCAACAGACCACATGGCTTTTGCATTTTCCCACCATATGGCAGCAGCGCCTTCAAGGTAATGAGTTGCAAATGGAACTTTATCATTTTCTTCAGTACGAGCAATCTCAAGCTTTTTCTCAGTGGTACGCAACCAATCGTCTACATCCAATGGGTCAACAATCTGACTGAAAATGGGTGGCTTGGTCCTTTGAAAATCTGATAGCTTTGAGTAATGACCGTTTTGGTTTCCATTCTGTCCAACCATAGCTTGCGCACTTCTTAATATTTCAATCAGATCATTGTTCCTTCTTTCCTCAAACATACGCAGAATTTGCTCGGTGGAGGGCGGATTTGGCGGTGGAGGCGGTGGCGGAACGTACGGCTCGGGAGAATGTCCTGCCTGTCGTGCGAAACGACGAACATGAGTTCCCTCACGAACGTTGCTACTGCTGCCTCCCCGCGTCATCCTATTGTGGATTTTTCCCAAGAAAACGCAATCGAGATGAGAAACATCCAAGAATAAATTTGGGGAAAGGCCAGCAACAAATCCCGGAAGAAAACAAAAGAGCGAAGAAAATACGGCGAATAAAGTCCCAACATAATTATACATAGACTCATACATGAAAGATAAACAACATGCCAGGTTCAACTACTCTCATACATGCAACGAAACATCATGACTCATACGACTACATCCGTACATCATCCTGACGACTGCGAATACTCAGAGGTACTACTGCTCTGCTGGTGCTGCGGTGTCCTCCCCTGAAGCGGATTCAGATCCTGAACTGACGAGGTTAACGGAAACCTTCGGGTTAAAAGTAACACGATGGTGCTGCCTCGAGGGCTCTCCCTCACGGGCAGGGGTAGGATGAAGCATCGGGACTACAGGAGTAGTGAGAAGTGAAACCTACTCGGAAGGAGCACTGAGAGGATTCACGGCCGAGATGCCCGTGCTACTCGAAGGAGTAACCGGCGAAATAGGGGAACTAGAACTGACTGGAATATACAGAGTAAATCCCAGAGAAGATGGAGCAGTGCCAGATCTAGTAGAGACTAAAGCAACGGCTAAAGCAGCACGGGCATGAGTCAGCTCTCGAGCCAGCTCGTGGATCAGAAGATAGCTAGCGGTGACATATCGAGCAAGGTGGCTAGCAACACTATCAGACTCTGGATCAATGATAGGGAAACAGACACGACCATTATCGTGCAGAGAAGGATAGTAGTAGAAACCTGGGTTGTTGTGCATTCGGACCTCGTTGTAGTGAAGCTCGACAAGGACCTCGAATGCGGCAAACTAGACAGCCTAAGAAGCGGTAGAGGCGTAACCGCTCTGAGAAGTACGAGTGTAAGAGCCGGAATCGGAACTGGTGCGCAGAGTAACCACTGCGTGATACTCATATATTGAGTCTGCTAGACGCTCCCAGTACACACGATAGACTGGGTCGTCTCCGAGAGGGTACATCTGACGCCACACGTTGCGAAGGAGGTGCGGTGACGTGTACGGCATCAGCTGCAACTGGCACGAATACGGCACCGGAGCCATCTACACTCACAACCATTAGCAGGTTAGCATAAAAAAATAAACCAAATGCCTGCAATGCAACAACCAGCTATAACCTCTACCAGCACTCAAACTTACACGTGTCTAGCATCCAGTTAACACGTCGTAGTCTAGCGTGGCCTACAGTCAGCACGGCTCTGATACCAAGCGTTGTGGCACCCCGGCTCAGAGCGAATGGGTTAACCTGCATTGCCAGCCTAGAGACCATGTCTTCTGGCAACACACAACATCTTGGTACAGAAAACAACCACTTTATTGATGCTAGCGGATCAGAGTTTATATTACAACAGATGTCGAGGCCAATCGGCACGCACGGTGCGGCTGAACAATATGTACATTATTTAGTGAACATAAAGGGGCCTCGATCATGACAACTACGCGGCAGCGGAACAACATCGTAGCGGTAGCTCCATAGCACAGGGACACCGATGTGGACACGATCTAGACCCGGACAACACTCCTTTCCAACGAGACTTTCCTAAAATCTTGCATGATACGCCAGGTCAGTACATTGAATGTACTTGCAAGCTCACAACAGGCATAATCATAATGACAAACAATATCATGATAATTAACCAATTAATAATAATGCAACACCGTATGTCCAACATGCTGTGATCATGCTCGATTGTCCCTCGGGACGGACTTACCAACCGTGATCATTTACTGATCACAAACAAAGCACCATCGTGGTCTTGACAAGAGTAACTCGTGATCCTTTCGGCGATCACAACCACGACCAATATTTGGTCTCGAACATCTCGATGGCCTTTCCGCCATCATAAATAGTGCAAAGTTCATAACTTAGTGTGCAAATTTATTAAAAGTTGACTCATGGTGGGACCTACTACGAGGCGTCCGTGACCGTGGACTCGGCTATCGATAGATCATACACTCTGCAGAGGTAGCACACTGTACCCACACCACGGAACCCATGGCCTCGCACTCCCATTCGGGTGGACCAACGGCATTCCGATGAAGCCCCTCCATTTCCATGACACTCTCCCGGCCACTCCGACCCAAACCCCAACGGGCTAGTCCTGGGTGGTCCCATGTCTACCAAAGACACAACGACCACCGTCGTGGCCAAAACGATCCCACTCGGGGACCCGATACCATAATCTCAACAACAAGCGCACAAGATTATGCCTGCTTACCGGGCCAGGGTAAGCATGCCCATAACCTTCCCTAGTTGGAGGCACCGACCAAAGGCATGTCAATGGACTGAATCAAGGCCTTCCCACAAAGGCAAATGTGGTTGCACTGGGAAAAACTCGATTCAGCGGCACCATGACCCTGTCAATGATATATTCAAGTTGAGTTATATTCAGGTTCAACTTAAATGAAAATGACCGGTGTCATAGCATGCCATGAAATGCAATACTACACATGCATCACATATTAACGAAAATGACTGATGTCAACCATATTCACACTAAGCATAAACATCATCAACTAATATTACTTTCCTGGTCAGGGTAACTCTCACTTTAACAAGATATTTTGTAGCAAGTTTTATTATTTTTGTCATCCAAGAAAATAACTTTGATTAATTTCTCATATGCATAGCAAAAATTATACTATCATCACCACAAGCAAATCCTAATTTCTTTAATGATACGCCTTCCCAGGTCAGCACATTGAATGTACTTGCAAGCTCACAACAGGCATAATCATAATGACAAACAATATCATGATAATTAACCAATTAATAATAATGCAACAACGTATGTCCAACATGCTGTGATCATGCTCGATTGTCCCTCGGGACGGACTTACCAACCGTGATCATTTACTGATCACAAACAAAGCACCATCGTGGTCTTGACAAGAGTAACTCGTGATCCTTACGGTGATCACAACCACGACCAATATTTTGTCTCGAACATCTCGATGGCCTTTCCGCCATCATCAATAGTGCAAAGTTCATAACTTAGTGTGCAAATTTATTAAATGTTGACTCATGGTGGGACCTACTACGTGGCGTCCATGACCGTGGACTTGGCTATCGATAGATCATACACTCTGCAGAGGTAGCACACTGTACCTACACCACGGAACCCATGGCCTCGCACTCCCATTCGGGTGGACCAACAGCACTCCGATGAAGCCCCTCCATTTCCATAACACTCTCCCGGCCACTCCGACCCAAACCCCAACGGGCTAGTCCTGGGTGGACCCATGTCTACCAAAGACACAACGACCACCGTCGTGGCCAAAATGATCCCACTCGGGGACCCGGTACCATGATCTCAACAACGAGCGCACAAGATTATGCCTGCCATCGGGCCAGGTAAGCATGCCCATAACCTTCCCTAGTTGGAGGCACCGACCAGAGGCATGTTAATGGACCGAATCAAGGCCTTCCCAGAAAGGCAAATGTGGTTGCACTGGGAAAAACTCGATTCAACGGCACCATGACCCGGTCAATGATATATTCAAGTTGAGTTATATTCAGGTTCAACTTAAAATGAAAATGACCGGTGTCATAGCATGCCATGAAATGCAATACTACACATGCATCAGATATTAACGAAAATGACTGATGTCAACCATATTCACACTAAGCATAAACATCATCAACTAATATTACTTTCCTGGTCAGGGTAACTCTCACTTTAACAAGATATTTTGTAGAAAGTTTTATTATTTTTGTCATCCAAGAAAATAACTTTGATTAATTTCTCATATGCATAGCAAAAATTATACTATCATCAAGACAAGCAAATCCTAATTTCTTTAATGATACGCCTTCCTGTGTCAAGACATTGAATGTACTTGCAAGCTCACAACAGTATAATCATAATGACAAACAATATCATGATAATTAACCAATTAATAATAATGCAACACCGTATGTCCAACATGCTGTGATCATGCTCGATTGTCCTCGACGGATTTTACCAACCGTGATCATTTATCGATCACAAACAAAGCACCATCGTGGTCTTGATAAGAGTAACTCGTGATCCTTACGGCGATCACAACCACGACCAATATTTGGTCTCGAACATCTCGATGGCCTTTCCGCCATCATCAATAGCGCAAAGTTCATAACTTAGTGTGCAAATTTATTAAACGTTGACTCATGGTGGGACCTACTACGTGGCGTCCGTGACCGTGGACTCGGCTATCGATAGATCATACACTCTGCAGAGGTAGCACACTGTACCCACACCACGGAACCCATGGCCTCGCACTCCCATTCGGGTGGACCAACGGCATTCCGACGAAACCCCTCCATTTCCATGAAACTCTCCCGGCCACTCCGACCCAATCCCCGACGGGCTAGTCCTGGGTTGCCCCATGTCTACCAAAGACACAACGACCACCGTCGTGGCCAAAACGATCCCACTCGGGGACCCAGTACCATAATTTCAACAACAGGGACACAAGATTATGCCTGCTTACCGGGCCAGGGTAAGCATGCCCATAACCTTCCTTAGTTGGAGGCACCGACCAGAGGCATGTCAATGGACCGAATGAAGGCCTTCCCACAAAGGCAAATGTGGTTGCACTGGGAAAAACTCGATTCAGGGGCACCATGACCCAATCAATGATATGTTCAAGTTGAGTTATATTCAAGTTCAACTTAAAATGAAAATGACCGGTGTCATAGCATGCCATGAAATGCAATACTACACATGTATCACATATTAATGAAAATGACTGATGTCAACCATATTCACACTAAGCGTAAACATCAACAACTTATATTACTTCCCTGGTCAGGGTAACTCTCACTTTAACAATATTTTGTAGCAAGTTTTATTATTTTTCTCATGCAAGAAAATAACTTCGATTAATTTCTCATATGCATAGCAAAAATTATACTGTCATCACCACAAGCAAATCCTAATTTCTTTACCAACCAAGTTAGGTTCAAACATTCTGTAAATCAAGAAAAATGGCTAAACAAGCACTTAACAAAATATTTTCTAATAAATTTTACTATTTTATTTGTGCAAGAAAATAACTTTAAGTAATTACTCATATGCATAACAAATCATTTTATCATTACCACAAGTAGATCTTAGCTTCTTTACCAACTAAGCTAGTTTCAAACATTCAGTAAATCAAGCATAATAACTAACAAAACTTAATGTAATATAAATAACATAATAGTTATTTAAATGCATGGATTAATCATTTCATTCAAGTAAGAAAATCATAAATATTGAAATGACACCATGAAAATGTTGTTGTGGCTTGCCTTAGTGCAGATGAGGTTCACAAGCCTTCTAGTGATCCTCAAGACAAGCCTCACCCTCTGAAAATAATTTTATATACAAGAAGAAGATATCAAGAACACTTCTGAAAATCACCAAAAAATCTAGGCAGCACAGAAAAATCTCATTTTTGGTGAGCTGCTAGATTTCTTTGCAAAGAACACAATTAAAAAAGAATCAATTAATTTGGACTTATGGTTGAAGAGTTATAGTTGTTTGAAGCTTTATGTAAATTCAAATGAATTTGAATAAAAATAAAACAAACTGGGGGTGACGTCAAGGCGTAAAGCATTGGGGGCACCACCACTGCACCACTGCCACAGACAGAGTGGCTGACTAGCGGGCCCCGCTAGTTAGGTGGGGAGGAGGGGGAGAAGGAAACAGAGGGGGGTCGCGGCTTCGCCGGAGCTCTCGCCGGTGACGAGGGCTCCTTGGCCAAAACGAGAGGGACGGATTGAGAGAGGGGACGGAGGCGCACCTACCCGTACCCGTAGCGTAGCTAGGGGTGGTTGTACAGCGTCAGAATCGACCTAGCAAGCGGAGGAAGAACATGGTGGTCGCCGGAGATGAGGAAGACGGCGAGCAGAGGCAACTCCAGGGGCTTCAAGTGGTCGGAACAGCTTCACCGACGAGAGGCGGAGGCTCTGGAAGGATCGCCCTGGCCTGAGAGGGGTTGGAGCTACCGCGACGACCAGAGGGGATGGCGGCCCGCGGCCTGCCCGACTGGGCTACGGTTGCCTACGTGCTAGAGGAGTGGGTGGGAGTGGTGGATGGTGCTCGAGGAGGCTGGGGGCGGCTCCATTTATAGGCGAGCGGAGAAGGGGGGGGGGGGGGTTCGGGCTCCGCCGGTGGACACCTGTCCACGGCGCCCGACGACGAGCGGCGTCAGTGAGAGGGGGAGAAGGTGACGCAGCTCACACGGCGATGATGTCTACTACACAACCTTCTTCTTGTAGACGTTGTTGGGCCTGCAAGTGCACAGGTTTGTAGGACACTAGCAAATTTCCCTCAAGTGGATGACCTAAGGTTTATCAATCCGTAGGAGGCGTAGGATGAAGATGGTCTCTCTCAAACAACCCTGCAACCAAATAACAAAGAGTCTCTTGTGTCCCCAACACACCCAATACAATGGTAAATTGTATAGGTGCACTAGTTCGGCGAAGAGATGGTGATACAAGTGCAATATGGATGGTAGATATAGGTTTTTGAAATCTGAAATAATAAAAACAGCAAGGTAACTAATGACAAAAGTGAGCGTAAACGGTATTGCAATGATTGGAAACAAGGCCTAGGGTTCATACTTTCACTAGTGCAAGTTCTCTCAACAATAATAACATAGATAGATCATATAACAAGCCCTCAACATGCAACAAAGAGTCACTCCAAAGCCACTAATAGCGGAGAACAAACATAGAGATTATGGTAGGGTACGAAACCACCTCAAAGTTATTCTTTCGGATCGATCTATTAAAGAGTCCGTACTAGAATAACACCTTAAGATACAAATCAACCAAAACCTAATGTCACCTAGATACTCCATTGTCACCTCAAGTATCCGTGGGCATGATTATACAATATGCATCACACAATCTCAGATTCATCCAACCAACACAAAGTACTTCAAAGAGTGCCCCAAAAGTTTCTACCGGAGAGTCAAGAACGTGTGCCAACCCCTATGCATAGTTTCATGGGCGGAACCCGCAAGTTGGTCACCAAAACATACATCAAGTGGCACATGATATCCCATTGTCACCACGGATAAGCACGGCAAGACATACATCAAGTGTTCTCATAAAAGACTCAATCTGATAAGATAACTTCAAAGGGGAAACTCAATTCATCACAAGAGAGTAGAGGGGGAGAAACATCATAAGATCCAACTATAATAGCAAAGCCCGTGATACATCAAGATGATGCCATAGAGGGAACACGAGAGAGAACACGAGAGAGAGAGAGATCAAACACATAACTACTGGTACATACCCTCAGCCCCGAGGGTGAACTACTCCCTCCTCGTCATGGATAGCGCCGGGATGATGAAGATGGCCAGTGGTGATGGATTCCCTCTCCGGCAGGGTGCCGGAACGGGCTCCCGAGAGGTTTTTGGTGGCTATAGAGGCTTGCGGCGGCGGAACTCCCGATCTTATGATATTCGATGTTTTTAGGGTACGCGTGACTATATAGGCGAAAGAAGTCGGTCGGGGGAGCCTCGAGGGGTCCACGAGATAGGGGGCCGCGCCCTATAGGGGGGGGGGGGCCCTATCTCCTGGGCTCCTGGAGGGTCTTCTGACTTGATCTCCAAGCTTCCAGGATGATATTCTTCCAAAAAGTCACGATGCCGAAGGTTTCATTCCGTTTGGACTCCGTTTGATATTCCTTTTCTTCGAAATACTGAAACAGGCAATAAAACAACAATATGGGCTGGGCCTCCGGTTAATAGGTTAGTCCCGAAAGTAATATAAAAGTGTATAATAAAGCCCATAATCATTCAAAACACATAGTACTATAGCATGAATGCTTCATAAATTATAGATACGTTGGAGATGTATCAGCATCCCCAAGCTTAATTCCTACTCGTCCTCGAGTAGGTAAATGATAAAAGAAATTATTTATGAAGTGTGAATGCTAGAAGGTGCACAAGTTTGATCAATGATAATTTCAACCACCTTTTCTAGCCTGATAATATGTCATAACAGTAGTTCATCTCATAAGTTTTTTCATAATCAAGTAACTAGCAATTCACATGTTAAAGCATAGACCATAAACTTTCTTGAAAACTAGCAAACTTCATTCTTAGTCAATAAACAATTGCAATTCATCCTATTTTCAGGAAGGGTCTATGTCAGAGCTTTGATTTAGCAAACTTCACATACTCAACCATCATATAGTCTTCTACAATTGCTAACACTCACGCAATACTTGTGGTTATGAAATTTTAATCAGACACAGGGAAAGATTGGGGCTTATAATGTTGCCTCCAAACGTATTCACCTTTGGGTGATGTCAACAATAATAGTTCATGCTAAATTACATCCAATTGGATATATATATCAGGATCACCCTAACACAAAGTGCTTGCCAAATGATAAAATGAAAAAGGGAAAGGTGAAGATCACCTTGACTCTTGCATAAAGTAAAAGACATAAAGTAACAGATAGGCCCTTCGCAGAGGGAAGCAGAGGTTGTCATGCGCTTTTAGGATTGGATACACAAAATCTTAATGCGAAAGAACATCACTTTATATTGCCCCTTGTATATGGACCTTTATTATGTTGTCCGTCTCTTTTATTGCTTCCATAACAAGTTTGTACAAAGCTTATTTTCTCCGCATTAATAAGTCATGCATATTTAGAGAGCAATTTTTATTGCTTGCACCGATGACAACTTACTTGAAGGATCTTACTCAATCCATAGGTAGGTATGGTGGACTCTCATGGCAAAAACTAGGTTTAAGGATATTTGGAAGCACAAGTAGTATCTCTACTTGGTGCAAGGAATTTTGGCTAGCATGAGGGGGAAAGGCAAGCTCAACATGTTTGAATGATCCATGACAATATACTTTAACTGAGATGTCGGAAAACATAAACCATTACGTTGTCTTCCTTGTCCAACATCAACTCTTTAGCATGTCATACTTAATGAGTGCTCCCAATCATAAAAGATGTCTACGATAGTATATTTATATGTGAAATCTCTCTTCCTTCAATATTATTTCATGAATTGTTCAAATGACCAATACAATGCTTGCTAACCTTCAATAAATTTACAACCTCTACTTATTAGACGTGAAGTCATTACTCCCCATGGGTTAAGAAAATGAGGCATATATAATTTCAGATTTATGACAATCAACTCATTCAACCATTTACTCATAAGATATAAGTGAAGCACACGAGTAAATGACAAACTACTCCAAAAAGATATAAGTGAAGATCAATGAGTAGCTAAATAATTATGTAGCTAATGTGAAGACTCTCTCTCATTAAAGAATTTGAGATCTTGGTATTGTATTCAAACAGCAAGCAAAACAAAACAAAATGACATTGCAAGGATAGCACAACTCATGTAAATAAGCAAAAACTTAGGCTCAACCGATACTAACCGATGTTGTTGAAGAAGAAAGGTGGGATGCCTACCGGGGCATCCCCAAGCTTAGATGCTTGAGACTTATTGAAATATTATCTTGGGGTGCCTTGGGCATCCCCAAGTTTGAACTTTTGTGTCTCCTTAATTCCTCTCATATCATGGTTTCTCTATTTCTCAAAAGCTTCATCCACACCAAACTCAACAAGAACTCGTGGGATAGGTTAGTATAAACCAATGCAAAGCCTTATCATTTTCTACTGTAAAAAATCACTAACATTATTATTCAACATTGCATACTAAATTCCTCTTCATATTTAATACTCCTATCCTCAAATAGAATCGTTAAACAAGCAAACATATGCAAACAAGGCAAACATAACAGCAATCTGCCAAAACAGTACAGTCTGTAAAGAATGCAACAGTATCAATACTTCCCTGACTCCAAAAATTATGAAATAAAATTACCACTGTAGTAAATTTATCAGAGCTCAACATGCAAAAATATTCAACATTATACCACTCTCTGACTTTTCTAGGGAATTTTTTCAACAGCGGTAAACTTTCTGTTTTCAAACAGCAACATGTATACTAGCAAAATAAGCATGGAAAAGGCTATCCTTGACTTTTTTATTGAAAATATAGATGCAAAACATTATTCTAAATAACATCAAGCAAATACTAACAAAGGAAAATAACACTCCAAGCAAAACACATATAATGTGGTGAATAAAAATATAGCTCCAAGTAAAGTTACCGATGAACGAAGACGAAAGAGGGGATGCCATCCGGGGCATCCCCAAGCTTAGGCTCTTGATTGTCCTTTAATATTACCTTGGGGTTCCTTGGGCATCCCCAAGCTTAGGCTCTTTCCACTCCTTATTCCATATTCCATCGAATCTTTACCCAAAACTTGAAAACTTCACAACACAAAACTTAATGTAAAACTCGTGAGTCTGTTAGCTTAAAGAAAACAAAACACCACTTCAAGGTATTGTAATGAAATCATTCTTTATTTATATTGGTGTTAAACCTACTGTATTCCAACTTCTCTATTGTTTATAAACTATTTTACTAGTCATAGATTCATCAAAATAAGCAAACAACACAATGAAAACAGAATCTGTCAAAAACAGAACAGTCTGTAGTAATCTATATCAAACGTATACTTATGGAACTCCAAAAATTCTAAAATACATTGGTGGACCTGAGGAATTTGTCTAGTAATAATCTGCAAAAAGAATCAACTAAATAGCGCTCTCCAGTAAAAAGTTTAAGCTGATCTCGTGAGCGCTAAAGTTTCTGTTTTTTACAGCATGATCATAAAGACTTCACCCAAGTCTTCCCAAAGGTTCTGCTTGGCACAAACACTAAATTAAACATGAAAACACATCTAACCAGAAGCTAGATGGATTATTTATTCCTAAACAGAACCAAAAATCAAGAAACTAAAATAAAATTGGGTTGCCTCCCAACAAGCACTAACGTTTAAAGCCCCTAGCTAGGCATGATGATTTCAATGATGCTCACATAAGAGATAAGAATTGAAACATAAAGAGAGCATCTTGAAGAATATGAATAGCACATTTAATTCTAACCCACTTCCTATGCATAGGGATTTTGTGAGAAAACAAGTTATGGGAACAATAATCAACAAGCATAGGAAGACAAAACAAGCATAACTTCAAAAATTTAAGCACATAGAGAGGAAACTTGATATTATTGCAATTCCTACAAGCATATGTTCCTCCCTCATAATAATTTTCAGTAGCATCATGAATGAATTCAACAATATAACCAGCACCTAAAGAATTATTTTCATGATCTACTAGCATAGAAAATTTACTACTCTCCACATAAGCAAAATTCTTCTCATTCGGAATAGTGGGAGTATCATAAGAGACTTGAACACTAAAAATTGTTTCCACATTAAAAGAGTAACGTTCAGAAAAAGGGTAATCATAATCATGACAAGATTTGTAAATATAATCATCACTAGTTTTTATAGCATAAGTTTCATCACAATAATCATCATAAGTAGCAACTTCGTTCTCATCATAATCGATTGAAACCTCTCCCAAGGTAGTGGAATCACTAAATAAAGTTGACACTCTTCCAAATCCACTTTCATGTTCATCACAATAAAATTCAACATCCTCCAAAATAGTGGGATCACTACTTCCTAAAGTTAATACTCTTCCGAACCCACTTTCATCAATATAATCATCATAAATAGGGGGCATGCTATCATCAAAATAAATTTGCTCATCAAAGCTTGGGGGACAGAATATATCATATTCATCAAACATAGCTTCCCCAAGCTTGTGGCTTTGCATATCATTAACATCATGGATATTCAAGGAATTCATACTAACAACATTGCAATCATTCTCATCATTCAAAGATTTAGTACCAAGCATTTTAATGCATTCTTCTTCTAGCACTTGAGCACAATTTTCCTTTCCATCAAACTCACGAAAGATATTAAAAAGACGAAGTGTATGAGACAAACTCAATTCCAATTTTTTTGTAGTTTTCTTTTATAAACTAAACCAGTGATAAAACAAGAAACAAAAAGATTCGATTGCAAGATCTAAAGATATACCTTCAAGCACTCACCTCCCGGCAACGGCGCTTTAAAAGATCTTGATGTCTACTACACAACCTTCTTCTTGTAGACGTTGTTGGGCCTGCAAGTGCACATGTTTATAGGACAGTAGCAAATTTCCCTCAAGTGGATGACCTAAGGTTTATCAATCCGTAGGAGGCGTAGGATGAAGATGGTCTCTCTCAAACAACCCTGCAACCAAATAACAAAGAGTCTCTTGTGTCCCCAACACACCCAATACAATGGTAAATTGTATAGGTGCACTAGTTCGGCGAAGAGATGGTGATACAAGTGCAATATGGATGGTAGATATAGGTTTTTGAAATCTGAAATAATAAAAACAGCAAGGTAACTAATGACAAAAGTGAGCGTAAACGGTATTGCAATGATAGGAAACAAGGCCTAGGGTTCATACTTTCACTAGTGCAAGTTCTCTCAACAATAATAACATAGATCGATCATATAACAAGCCCTCAACATGCAACAAAGAGTCACTCCAAAGCCACTAATAGCGGAGAACAAACGTAGAGATTATGGTAGGGTACGAAACCACCTCAAAGTTATTCTTTCGGATCCATCTATTAAAGAGTTCGTACTAGAATAACACCTTAAGATAAAAATCAACCAAAACCCTAATGTCACCTAGATACTCCATTGTCACCTCAAGTATCCGTGGGCATGATTATATGATATGCATCACACAATCTCAGATTCATCCAACCAACAGAAAGTACTTCAAAGAGTTCCCCAAAAGTTTCTACCGGAGAGTCAAGAACGTATGCCAACCCCTATGCATAGGTTCATGGGCGGAACCCGCAAGTTGGTCACCAAAACATACAACAAGTGGCACATGATATCCCATTGTCACCACGGATAAGCATAGCAAGGCATACATCAAGTGTTCTCATAAAAGACTCATACCGATAAGATAACTTCAAAGGGGAAACTCAATTCATCACAAGAGAGTAGAGGGGGAGAAACATCATAAGATCCAACTATAATAGCAAAGCTCGCGATACGTCAAGATCATGCCATAGAGGGAACACGAGAGAGAACACGAGAGAGAGAGATCAAACACAAAGCTACTGGTACATACCCTCAGCCCGAGGGTGAACTACTCCCTCCTCGTCATGGATAGCGTCAGGATGATGAAGATGGCCACCGTTGATGGATTCCCCCTCCGGCAGGGTGCCGAAACGGGCTCCCGAGAGGTTTTTGGTGGCTACAGAGGCTTGCGGCGGCGAAACTCCCGATCTATCTTGATATTCGATGTTTTTAGGGTACGTGGGACTATATAGGCGAAAGAAGTCGGTCGGGGGAGCCTTGAGGGGTCCACGAGACAGGGGGCCGCGCCCCCTATCTCCTGGGCTCCTCGAGGGCTTGTGACTTGATCTCCAAGCCTCCAGGATGATATTCTTCCAAAAAGTCACGATGCCGAAGGTTTCATTCCGTTTGGACTCCGTTTGATATTCCTTTTCTTCGAAATACTGAAACAGGCAATAAAATAGCAATATGGGCTGGGCCTCCGGTTAATAGGTTAGTCCCAAAAGTAATATAAAAGTGTATAATAAAGCCCATAATCATTCAAAACACATAGTAATAGCATGAATGCTTCATAAATTATTGATACGTTGGAGACGTATCAGGCGACTGTTGGCGAACGGGGACGAGATAGGAGCGAGGAGAAGGTGAAGAGCACAGTGCGCACCTCACTGTTGTGTTGGATGGACCATGCCCATGCTCGCTGCAGCGAGCTCCGGTGTCTGCGAGCGCCAGGGGGGAGTTAATGGCATTGAGACGAGGATGGTGGCGAAGTTTGGCACGCTCGGGCAGACGGGGGAAGCGAGCACACGCGAACAGAGCGCTCGGAGGCACTCAGAGCGCGTCGACACGCAGGCATGGCATGGTGGACACGCGTGGTCACCGTGAAAACTCTTCCCTCAGGCCAGCTTACGTCCAAAAATCATGTCTCTCTTGTTGTTCGTGGTGATTTTGAAGTTTACCATGCTTTGGTTTGGATTCAGGTGCAGTAGAGGAGTTTTTACAAGCCAAGTAAGTTTCTGATCAGTAACTTTGAGAGGTTACTGAGGTCAAATGGCTGGGAGTTGGGGGATGTGCTTTGGAGGTTAGCCATGATCTACTAAGGTGAAGATGCACAAGAAAATCCAGGCACAATGGAGCAAGTAAAATGGTAGTTGCTGTAGAAACCACCATTTCTGTCCAGAAGAGAAAATATTTTCTGTAGCAAAAATATTCCAAAAAGTGATGTAATATTTTTTCTCAGGAAGGTGTCCTAGGGTTCAAAGAATATTTGTGAATTATCTCAGATTTTTCTGGGCCATAAAAATTGGGTTTGCTTTGGAGCATATTGAACTAGCTAGGGTTTTTGAGAGGAAAATGAATATTTTTCATTTAAGAAAAATATTCCAAAGATTATTTTGGGGTGGATCAAGGAAATGATGATTAGGGAGGAAATGAAGCACTTGGGTGAAAGCCAAGAATACCCAAGTGTTTAAGTCCATATGAAAAGATTCAAAATTTCCAAATTTCAGAATAACTCCAAATGAAAATCAGGCAAATAAGAGGGGGCAAAAACCAGGCTGTCACAAGCTCCACCCTTGACAGCAAATAGGAAAGCGTGCTCATCAGTTTCCTGTGGGCGAATGTCGATGTGTTTGCATGGCAAGCATCTGACATCCCGGCTTTCCCAGGGAAGTGATTGAGCACCATCTTGATGTCTGCCCCACGCCAATTCGCCAAGCGAAGGTCGAAGCAAGCTTTGGAACGACAGGAGTTCATCAAAGAGGAGATCAGGAAGTTGGAAGCAGCGGGTTTGGTGAGGGGAGTGCTCCATCCGACGTGGTTGGCCAATCCGGTGGTGGTGCGCAAGGCAAACGGGAAGTGGAGGCTGTGTATTGACTACACAGATATCAATAAGGCTTGTCCTAAGGACCCCTTCCTATTGCCACGCATCGACCAGATTGTTGACTCCACGGCCGGGTGTGATTTGTTATCATTCCTCGATGCCTACTCGGGCTACCACCAGATCTTCATGACAAGAGAAGACGAAGAGAAGACAACATTCATCACCCCATGTGGTACGTACTGCTTTTTACGGATGCCTTTCGGGTTGAAGAGTGCTGGCTCGACGTTTGCAAGGGCAGTCCAGATTGGTTTTGAGCCCCAGCTACATAGAAATATGGAAGCTTATATGGATGACACAGTGGTCAAAACCAAGGACAGGGCAAATCTTGTACAAGACTTAGAAGAGACGTTTGCCAACCTGCGCAATATCAACCTCAAGCTGAACCCTGAGAAGTGTGTCTTCGGTGTTCCGTCCGGCAAAATTCTCGGGTTCTTTGTGTCGCAGCGTGGGATTGAGGCAAACCTAGACAAAATCAAGGCTATCAAGTAGATTGAGGCGCCCAAGCGGATCAAGGATGTGCGTCGGCTCACTGGCTGCGTTGCCGCCATGAGCAGATTCATCTCCATGTCTGCCGAGCGCGCCCTTCCCTTTTTCAAAATTTTGAAAAAGGCGGGCCCAATGGAGTGGACCCCGTAGGCCGAAGCAGCACTGCAGGATCTAAAGAAATACCTCTCTTCTACACCAGTACTGGTGGTGCCTAAACCGCAAGAGCCGTTGCTGCTGTATCTGGCGGCGATGAATCAAGTGGTTAGCCGCGCTGGTGGCGCAGAGGGAGGTCGATGAAGAGGCAGCGGCAACGGCAGGACCGACAGATGGCGAGTCAGAGATTTCTTCGCAGGGCCTGGTGTCGGCAAGGGAAGGCCGCCGGTAGAGTCCGACACCGTCAGGACAGGGCCCGTGCAGCCCAATGAAGTGGTGCCGAAGAAGATAATGATGCAGCACCCGGTTTACTTTGTCAGCTCCCTCTTGCAGGGGGCTTGGTCAGGGTACTCCAGTGTGCAAAAATTGCTCTTCGGCCTCCTTACGACCTCGAGGAAGCTGCGTCATTACTTCCAGGCCCACGAGATCACTGTCATCACCCGCCTCTTGTTGCTACGGATACTGGACAACCCAGACGCAACCGGAAAGATTGTGGAGTGGGCCTTGGAGTTATCAAGCTTTGGGTTGAAGTTTGAAAGTACTTCAACAATCCAGAGTAAAGTCTAGGCGGAGTTCATTGCAGAATGGACCTCAACGCCCGACGAAGAGATCCAGGAGACCACTCTCCCCGGCAAGGAAACAGCTCGTGATTGGATTATGTACTTTGACGGAGCTTTCTCGCTGCAAGGCGCCGGTGCTGGTGTGCTGCTCGTCACACCCACCGGAGAGTACCTCAAGTATGTAATCCAGATGCACTTTCCCAGGGAGATGTCCACCAACAACATTGCTGAGTACAAGGGGTTACTTGCCGGTCTCAGGATCACGGCAGACCTCGGAGTTAAAAAGCTCATCGTCAGGGGTGATTCGTAGCTTGTCGTTAGACAAGTTAACAAAGATTATCAGAGCCCGTTGATGGAGACCTACGTAGATGAGGTGAGGAAGCTGGACGAGCGCTTTGATGGTTTACAAGCGGAGCACGTACCCCGAGCGGAGAACGACATTGCCAATTACCTGTCAAAGCGCGCTGCATTCAAGCTACCTGTGGAACCAGGTACCTTTTTGCTTCGGTTAACTCAACCATCCGTCGAACCATCAACGGGGCAGAACAAGCAGAGGAAATCAGGTCCCGACAAGTACTTTCCCGCTGAGCCCCCAGGGGTCGCCGGCAAGGGTGTTGCCGTGGACTCTGAGCCTGCCGAGGAGTGACCGACTCCAGCAGGCTGTCAAGCCCTGGTGGTAGAGACATCCGCTCCCATGGCGGAAGAAATGCCTTTGGCCCTTGCCGTCGAGCCCCAGGCTCCGGCATGGGCACAACATACCGTCTGATTCCTCCAAACAGGGAAGCTTCCTGAGGAGCAGGAAGAAGCGGAGAAGGTAGCCCATTGGTCTGCTATGTATCAGTTCATCGATGACGTCCTGTACAGGAGGAGACCGAACGGTGTGAGATTGAAGTGCATTCCCCGGGAGGAAGGACTGGAGTTGTTGGCGGAGATACACGAAGGCATATGTGGCTCCCACATAGGGTCGAGAGCCCTTGCCGGCAAGGCGTTCCGGCAGGGTTTCTTCTGGCCCACTGCCCTCCAGGATGCAACGACACTAGTAACCAAGTGCGAAGCATGTCAGTTCCATTCGAAGCAGCTTCATCAACCAGCTCAAGCCCTTCAGACAATTCCTCTCTCCTAGCCATTCTCGGTCTGGGGGCTCGACATACTAGGCCCTTTCCCCCGCGCTGTCGGGGGCTTTGAGTACTTGTATGTTGCGACCGACAAGTTCACAAAGTGGCCAGAGATGGAAGAAGTGAGGAAGGTGATAGCACAGTCAGCCGTCAAGTTCTTCAAGGGGCTAGTGTGCCGTTTTGGTGTGCCAAGCAGAGTCATCACCGACAAGGCACACAACTCACGAGCCACACCTTCATGCAATACATCCAAGACCTCGGCAGAAAGGTCTGTTTCGCTTCCGTGGCACACCCACGGAGCAACGGCCAGGCAGAAAGGGCAAATGCCGAAGTGTTGCGTGGCCTGAGGACAAAGACTTTTGACAGGCTGCACAAGAGCGGAAGGCGCTGGATTGATGAGTTGTCGGCGGTTCTTTGGTCAATCAGGACGACGCCAAATCGAGCCACCGGCCAGACACCCTTTGCCCTGGTATACGGGGCAGAAGTAGTTATCCCGATGGAACTCATATACGATTCACCTCGAGTGCTCGCTTATGACGAGCTTGAGAAAGAGCAATTGCGGCAAGATGACGCAATGCTCCTTGAGTAAGATCGTCTTCGTGCGGCTGTGAGAGCAGCACGCTGCCAGCAAGCCTTACGCCGCTACCATATGTCACGCCCAATATGCGACCCTATCCAAAAGGAACTCGACGGTCCCACCAAGGATAGACCCACATATTGGACGCTTTTGCAAGGTGGATATCATTACATCAACATTACATAATAGATGGGGATACATACATAAGGCACAAATGCCACAAGAATACATCAACATCATATACAAGAACAACATCCGACTACGGATGAAACATAAATGTAAACTCAAACGACATCCACCCTGCTAGCCCAAAGCTGCCGACCGAACCTAACCCCGATCAAGAAGAAGCGTAAGAAGAACTCCAACACAAGCAAACATCGCTCTCGCGCCATGATCATCGCAAACCTGTATCCGCAATCGGTGGTGTAGTAACTGTGAGTCACGAGGACTCAGCAATCCCATTACCATGGGTATCAAGACTAGCAAAGCTTAATGGGAAAGGAAGGGGTAAGGTGGTGAGGTTGCAGCAATGCTAAGCATATATGGTGGCTAACATACGCAAATGAGAGCGAGAAGAGAAACAAAGGAACGGTCGTCAACTAGTAATGATCAAGAAGTGATCCTGAACTCCTACTTACGTCAGACATAACCCATAAACCGTGTTCTCCTCTCGATCAACCCCGAAAAGAGACACTCACGGTTACGCACACGGTTGGTGTATTTTAATTAAGATCAACTTCGGGTTTCTACAACCGGACATTAACAAATTCCCATCTGCCACATAACCGCTGGCACGGCTCTCGAAAGTTTATACCTGCAGGGTGTCCCAACTTAGCCCATGATAAGCTCTCGCGATCAACGAAGGATATTCCTTCTCCCGGAAGACCCGATCAGTCTCGGAATCCGGCTACAAGACATTTCGACAAGAATAAAACAAAACCAGCAAAGCCGCCCGATGCGCCGACAATCCCGACAGGAGCTGCACATATCTCGTTCTCAGGGCAACACCGGATGAGACATCCTACGAGTAAAACCAAACCTCGAGTTGCCACGAGGGGGCCCCGCAGTCTACTCGGTTCGGGCCAGCACTTAGAGAAGCACTGGTCCGGGGGGGGGGGCTAAATAAAGATGACCCTTGGGTTAATTACTCCCAAGGGAAATGTAGGTGGTGGTGAGGCAAATGGTAAAACCAAGGTTGGGCCTTGCTGGAGGAGTCTTATTCAAAGCGAACTGTCAAGGGGGTCCCATAAATCACCCGACCGCGTTAGGGACGCAAAATCCGGGAACATAATACCGATATGACGGAAACTAGGGCGGCAAGAGTGGAACAAAACACTGCATATAAGGCCGAGCCTTCCACCCTTTACCAAGTATATAGATGCATTAATTAAATAAGATATATTGTGATATCCCAACAAGTAAACATGTTCCAACAAGGAACAACAACTCCATGTTCCAACAAGGAACGAACTTCATCTTCACCTGCAACTAACAACGCTATAAGAGGGGCTGAGCAAAGCGGTAACATAGCCAAACAATGGTTTGCTAGGAAGGGTGCAAAAGGTTAGAGGTTCATGGCAATTTGGGAGGCTTGAGCAGCAAGTGATAGGTAGCGCAGCATAGCGAAAGAACGAAGCAACTAGCATAGCAATGATAGTAGTGAGATCCAGGGTAGCGGTCATCTTGCCTGAAATCCCGCAAGGAAGAAGAACGAGTCCATGAAGAAGATGAAGCCACGAAGACGAACCAAGCGTAGACGAACGAATCCTCACGATCGCAACGAAACGGGAACTAACAAGAAGAAGCACACAACATAGTAAACACACCACACATGAACAAGACATGATGCACAACAAGCATGATGCATGACAAGCTACATGAAGCTACTCATGGCAAGAGATGATGCAAACAAGAGCAACACATCAAAGCAAGTTTAAATGTGGCCGGGAACAACATATAACAATTCCGGTAAGTCCTCATATGCAAATTTCGAAATTGGTCCAGATCTGAATAAACCTTATGTTCAAGTTGTTAAACAGCAAGTTAAGATGCACCACGATGATCTACACGAAATTCTAGTCAAGTTACATATAAAGTTCATTAGATTCGGAGCTACGGCCTAGAAGATATGATCAAAACAAGATAAGCATGGCATTGATGCAAAATGCATACAAACATCAAGCAAACACCTCAAAACAAGGATGCAACATGAGAATATGAAACTACATGCAAAATCAAGCAAGTTTCATATAGAGCACACTCAAAACGGAGCAACGGTTCAACACATACACACTATACAAGTCATAACAACAATCTGTCCAAAACAGCAACTAGGCATATTGCAAGCATCAAAACAACATGCTACAGCATCTTAACATAATAACAAAAGGCATGGGCATGATGTGCAGGTAAATCATTACAAAACATGAACACTGAGCTATCTCCAGAAATCACTAGAACATGCTCAAAATGACATGGCAAGATTGCAAATAATAACAGTTTCAGACTTATCAGGAAATAACTTCAGGTTGCAATGTTTAGAGCAAGAAAACAGCATGCTACAGGAACTTATAATAGCAAGACAAGGCATGGCATGATACTACTAAATGCATAGAACAAAAGTCCCTTAGTGACCATGAGCCAAAAAGGATCAGAAAATATGATGGCACCCACGTAAACATAGCAAGTTATATTACAGATTCATACATGGCAGGAACAACGACAAGTAGGCATGTTGGTGAGCTTGAACCACTCACCACAGAGCAATACATGGCATGGCAAGGCAACCAACAGTAAGAAGGCATGGCATAGAAGCTATACATGGCAAGAACAAGGTCATAGGGTGCAAGGATCAACTACAACAACCTTGGCAAAATTGAATAACATGTAAACAATCTGCCAGGAAACATTTTATAGCAAAAGTAGAGCTCGATTGACTCAAGCTATGGCACCCCATAATTGCAAACAAGGGAATGGATGGATAGATCAAGACATGTATAACAAAACATCCTTACTGAAGTATGTCAAAATATGCATGGATCTCTCTGTAGCATCAAGTTAACATGGCATAAAAATATCAGCAAAACAGGGCTGAAATCAGCAACATCAAGACACCTAGTTTGCATGCTTGTGCTAGTCACCACATTGATCACAAAAATACATAGCAAGCACCACTGTAAATAAGACATAGCATATTACAAAACACATGTAGGACTCAAGTTCATAGGATGCACACATCAATCGTGGCAAAAATGACAAAAGTGCATGTTCTGTTAATAAACAGAAACTAACATCACATAGCACTCTTCCAACAGCATTTCGGGCATCAAGATGAGCTCAAATGAAAATGGTGCAATGAGATGAAATAATCTACTCTTCGAGGCGAACATTTTGACATATTATACGCACAAAACAGAGCCATGGATGTAGAGTTATGGTGCGATGAAAATGCAACAAAATATCATGAAATCTGGGACTTAGACGAAATTTGGAGGGGGAAAAAGTCAACCGGGACGAGGTGGTGCGGGACGAGGAGATCCGGACTCGGCGCCGCGCTTGGTTCGGGGGCCGGTGGATCTCATCCACCCTGCCCGGCGAGTGGAGGCGGCTCCGCGATGGCGCTGAAGCCGAGGCGAGGGCTCGCCGGTGGAGGCGCGGCGGCGGGAGGAGCTCCGCCGCCTCGCGCTGGTGCGGGCGAGGCGAGGCGGCGGGGTCGCCGGACGGCGAGGTCGGGCCGCCGGAGGAGCTCGACGAGGGCGCTGGTTCACGGCGGCGCCGCCAGCGAGACGAAACGGCGCGAGGCGAAGGCGGCGGCGGAGGAGGCGGCGGGCGGGCGGGCGGGCGGCGGTCGGGCGATCGGGCGAGCACCGCGCGGGGCGGGCGTTTCGCCGCGCCGGAGGCAGCGGCGGCGGGCTGGAGCGGAGCGGCGGCGGCGCCCGGCGGCGGCGGACGGGCCGAGCGGCCCGCCTCGGCTCAGCGGGCCCGCGGAGGGAGGAGAGAGAGAGACGCGGGCCGGGTGAGGTGGCGGCGTGCGAGTGGCTGGCGGCGGCGGCAGGGCGACGTGGCAGCACCGGATTGGTCGGGATGACGTGTCCGGCGGACATGTCCGGCGCGGATGGACATGTCCGGCGGCGCGAGGAGGACGAAGCTAGGGTTTGGACTGCGCGAAAAATCCGGGGGTGCACACATATTTATAGGTAGAGGGAGATAGGAGAGTCCAAATGAGGTGCGGTTTTCGGCCACGCGATCGTGATTGAACGACCGAGAGCATGGAGTGGAGTTAGGTGGGTTTTGGGCCACTTTGGAAGGGGTGTTGGGCTGCACACAAAGAGGCTTGCGGTTACCGGTTAACCGCTGAGTATCAACGACCTCCAAATGGCACGAAACTTGACAGGCGGTCTACCGGTGCTATACCAAGGCCGCTTGACAAACCTCGGGCCATTCCGAGAAAGTTTAATACCCGCAAATGAAAAGAGGTAAAAGGGGGCGCCGGGAGACACAGGAGCGCCGGATTGCAAAACGGACAACGGGAAAAATGCTCGGATGCATGAGACGAACACGTATGCAAAATGAAATGCACATGATGACATGATATGAAATGCAGATGATGACATGGAAAAGTGCAACACGCAAGCAAATGACATGACAACAACGACGAATAACTGGCAGACACCTGGCGCATCAGATCCGGGGCGTTACACCATAGCCGCAAGGTTCATGCCCAAAGCTTTGAGGAAGGCGACCTTGTTCTTCAGCGCGTTCAGTCAACTAAGAATTCCAACAAGTTGATGCCGAAGTGGGAAGGCCCTTATCAGGTAATACGAGTCACTAGGCCCGGCGCAGTCCGCTGAGATCAAGATGCTGTGTCAAATGAGCAACTCCTGGAACATCGAGCATCTTCGCAAGTTTTACCCATAAGGCGCGGCTTGTCGGGCCTCCCGGCAAGCCACCTTTTGTACAAGCTTTGCCGACAAGGCATGTAACCCAGTGTACAAAGCCAGGCGCAGACCCTGCGCATAAATAAATGAAGCGTTGGCACCCTAAGTTATAGCATGTATACTAGGTTTAAGTCTCTCCCTCGGTTAGGGTTGGTAGTGCTTGGCGGCGACTAACCCCTAGCCTAGAGGTCGAGTTTGCGTCTTTCTGTATTCTTTGGTTCACAGGGCACACAGACGCTTCTGCTAAGCCGCTTGGGAGAAAGAGGACAGACTGGCGCCCCCTCCCCGGCAAGCCAAGACTGCCGGGGGCTGAAGACACAAGAGTCCAACCCCGGCAAGCCGAGGTTGCCAGGGGCGGCGGATTCAGATAAGTCTTTCATCCCCTGTTGTGCCTTTCCGTATAGAACAAGGACGTGTGAAACCACGTTTATATTCTTAAACCATCGTGCTCCCTTTTTCCTGAACCCGAGAGCTTTCCCCCTGGGTCGGAACTTGGTCGTAGTCGCGGTGGCAAGAAAGTAAACGAGGGGCCTAACTCCACTTCGCTCGTACCTCTGCCGAAAGCGTGAGAATGGTCGATTGAAGTGGGGGAACGGCAAGGCCTATTGCCGGGCGACAATGTTTATCTTAAAAGTAACAAGGATTCATCCCTTGGCATGGGCCTCGTCCACGCACAAAGTAACCCGACAAACACCCTTTTTCATTAAAAACATCCCGTACAGGTACAGTTCACACTGAATTAAAAACATGAGCAAGGGGATTACAAGTCTTAAAATTAATAAGTGCCCACACGCTTACAAACTGAAAAGAGATAAGGTGCCCGTAACCCCTTTCTTGTCCCTCTCCTCAGAAGGTGGAGCAAGACAGCAGGAGGGCAGAAGGGGCGCCTAGGCGAGGTGCAAGGAGCAGAAGGCACCAAGAGAACATCTTGGTGCCGGGAAAGGAGCTGGAAGACGAGGCAGCGGGCCGGCAATATGCGACGAAGGCGTCGGTGCCCGCGTACTCCGACTTGACAGCCGCCACCTGCCTTCTTCACCTTCTCCGGCCCTCCTACGCCAGCCGCCCAAGGACACGATGGGGAGCACCCCGATGGAGAGCTTGGCGAGGAAGGCCCTCGGCAGGGCGCGAGGCCGAGGGAGGGGCAGTGCGGTCAGTAGAAGTCGGGGTCAGCATCCTGCCGCTCAACTCCCACTACAAAAAAATACACTTCCGTGATGATACGTGTTTGTCACAGTAGGTCGCGTATTTTGTCATGCATGTACATCCATGATGATTTTATGACAGAATCAAGATAGTCATACATGTGCTGTCGTAGAAGTGTTCCATGACATTACCAAAATTATCATCATGGAAGTGTCCACTTCCATGACGATAAATCGCGCGTCACAGAAGTGCTTTCGTCAAGGGTGACCGACACGTGGCATCCACCGTAACGGAACGCCGTTAAGCTATCGGGTCGGGTTTTGGATCCGATAACCCATTAACAGCCCCGACCAATGGGGATTTTCCACGTGTAAAATCATCATTGGTTGGAGGAAACACGTGTCGGCTCATCGCTGGGACAGATGTCATCCACTCATTGGACAAAAGGCGCCTATGATACGTCGACACGTGGCACGGCCCAATAGAGGCCCATTCCTGTGAAAAGGCCGGCCCATTTGACTTGGTCAAAAGGTGTCGGGCCGGCCCATGGAAAGCCTGTTAACGGCCTGTTCGCATATAACCCATTTACAGCCCGCTAACCCAAGGCCCATTGCGCCCTATCCGAATTAGGCCCAGTAGCGTCTTCTGGGCTATCCAATATGATTCCAGCCCATTTTCACTTCTGGCCCATGTATGGCCCATGACGTCTTTCGGCCCATATGAGGCCCTATGTAACTCTTGGCCTATTAACGGCCCGTGGTGAAACTGGCCCGCAATGAACAGTGTATCACTTTACACCCATTACCAGCCCGTGGTGAAACTGACCCGTAATGAACAGTGTATCACTTTATACCCATTAAGGGCCCGTTATTCAGTTGGGTCGTTTCCAGCCCATGTTATCTTTCGGCCTTCTCAAAGCCCATTTATTCTTGGGCTCATTTCCAATATTCGTTTACTTACGGCCCGTTACTATCATTTTATGCTTGTGGGCCAAATTCAGCCCGTGGTTACAGTCAGCTCGTTTGTGGTTCGTTAATATGTTGGGTCGTTTTCATAACGTCATCAAATACGGCCTATTAATGATGGCCCATTATGGTCGGCCCATGAACGGACAATTCCAACTCTAGCCCGTTTACGGCCATAATGCGGCCTGTTATTGGCCCATGTTTGGCCAATCGATCATACGGCCCGTATAAGGCCCATTGATGATACGGCCCGAAGAAGGCCCATTGTTTCTACGGCCCGTAGAAGGCCCAATGTTTCTACGGCCCGTAGAAGGCCTACTGTTTCTATGGCCCGTAGAAGGCCCATTATTTCTACGGCCCGTAGGAGGCCTAGTGTCACTACAGTAAATATTAGCCCATGGTTATTGTGGCCTAGTATTAAAAAATAGGTTATTGCAGCCACTAGCAAACCGTGGAAAAAGAACTGCACTGACTACAAGCAAACAAATAAACAAGACAACAAGGAAATAAATAAGCAAGCAACTTATGCTAGGCTATCACGGCTATTACACATATTACATCCACTGGGCATCAAAGTTCGCAACTAGTGCAAATATAGGGAACACAACAGCATATAGACACCGCAGCAAAACAAGTCCAGAACTGAAACCACTTCAGAAGAGTTCAAGAAACAATATCCTGGGTACCCATAATGCTGGCAAGATGCTTAGCAAGCTTATTAACTTTCTCTTGTTTGGCACTTAAATCCTCCAGCGCTTGCTGTTGCACAAGAAAGTACGATCTGAATTCTGAGAGGGACTTCTCAGCCCTTGGCTTCTTGCCGCCAAGACAACTAACTGATGCCTTTCAGCTTGTAGCTGAGACTCAAGAAGTCAAGTGATTCAGCAGCGAGTTCGAAGAGCTTGTGCCAGTGGTCGCCAGTAACTCGAACACTACATCAACGCAGGACTGTGGGGTTTTCTCACTGTCTACAAGATCATTTTTATCACCTTTCTTGGAGACCAACAGGGTTGTCTCACTATCTTGAACCTTATCTGCATTACTTTCTCTACCATTGCATAGTGGGGTGCTCTTCTCCAATATTCTGTTTGCATACTACAAGAGAAACAAGTAGACACATCACAGTGTTTAGCTTGTAGTATACCAAACTCATTTTGTAAACCGTTCAAGAGTAAGGTGGACAGGATAACATCATGAAACAAACATATATCTATGTACTATGGTCACTCAGATTGTCCATATCATTCTAGTTTATGTTCCATTTGTAGACAACCATGGACGACGACCTCTTTTTGTGAAGACGGTCAAGCAATTCAAATGACTGATAAACAAGAAAAGAAATTGAACGTACAGACATTGTATGTAGCGACCGACCTCGATCAAGATGATCAAGATATGGCACACACAAGACATCAATGTATATATCAAAGTGCAATCACATGTATAAATAACGAAACTGATATATACCTCATAATACTCAGCGGAAACAATCAAACGGGTGTGGAGTCCCATCAACGCCATCGGCAAGTTGAGTGTAGACCGTAACCTCAGATCGTAACTCTTACTGTCGAAGAAAATCCTGCAACATGATACATTGCAGCCGTGTAGGTCAGACATTGAATGTACCGCAAGATCACAACATGAATAAACAGATGATAAAACTATACTATATGCAATTTGGCTTTGTGGCTCAGATCTGAGTTTTGTTTATGTAAAAGCTGATTTTATTCTCCCTACATCAAAGGAATAAATGAAGTCTGTACTATGGAGTTTTCTATCATGACATGGTTCCGCCAACCGATGTCTCATAGCCCAAAATCATCATAAGTTGCCCACAATTAAGTTATCAATCTGGTGTTGAGAGTTCCGAGATAGATCCAAGTCCAGATGCTCAAATTGTCCGTAACCGGGGACACGGCTAATCGATTAGGTTTAAACCTCCGCAGAGGTTTGTACACTTTACCCGCAAGATTCGATCCTCTTTTTACGCTCTCGCACTTCGAGTGTTTGAGAACAAGATGACCAAACATGGTCTTCCAAAGAGTTCCTCCGACCACCGTCCGGTACTCATCCCATCCTACCGTAGTTCTACATCTGCTAGTACCGCCCCAGCCAGAGTCACAACTAAGGTCAACCAAGCCGAGCCCATAATGACTTGCGGTTGCACAGTAAGCTTCCGGCATGAAGTATTCTTCCGTCTCTTTGAGTCTGGGTGAAGCTTTCCGCAAGATGTCATGGCGCTTCTCCATGCATCCCGCCAACCACTGGTTTCTCCAGGTGCCCACAACCATCCTTCACCCAAAGAGTGTGTATTGAATTCTTGTCTCGAGTCTTGAAGTCTTGAGGCCTTGAAGATGCAGTCCTTGCAGATTCCATCATGGAGTTGTCTTCATTGACGAGATCCTCCATTCTCACACCACTCCCGAGCACTCATACCAACCCCGCCTACTATAGCGTAGCATTTAAATAAATAACGCCCCGGCTTGGTAACAGGGTGATGGGTTCCTACCTCATGCATACTACTCAACTACAAGAACTCAATATCACTATGGAGGGATGGTTGCAAAGATGCCACTAAATGCAATAAAACATAGGTATGAAAGCATGGTCAAAGTGAACTTGCCTTGTTGACGATCTTCAAAACTAGGGACTCGTGGTAGCAAACTTCAGACGGAAATTCTACCGAGGCAAACAATAACTATAATAAGCACATAGCATATGATCACTTAACACAATAGCATAGTAACATAACACACCAAAACAAACGAATCAAAACCCAAAGGAAAACTCAAGAAATCCAACTCAAGTTTTCCTACTTCAAGCAACAACTAAAATAGTTTTTCATAACAAAAATTTTCTTAACATAACCTAAGCATGGATTTATGTTAACTTAACATAAAAGATTTCATTAAGCAACTAGGAGCAAAAAGAATTAATTTAAAATCTATTATGAAACTCCTATTAGGCCTAATTCAATTTCTATTAAGAAAATAAAATAAAACTTTTATTTATTATAAATAAAAGTTCATCCCTTAAAGTGACAGAAACTATCCTAGAATAATCAATCACATGTTAAAAATAAATTTATTTACTAATTAAAATAATAGGAAAACAGTAGCTAGTTAATTAATTAGGATTAACAAGATTCTGCTTAAAACTATTTTTTTATTAATCCTAAAATACCCAAATTAATTCCTATGGTTTGGTAATGTCAAAATAAAGTTGGGACAAAAGAATCATCCAAAAATAATTTTCCTAACTCATGTTATAACAGATTTACTATTCTGACTAAAACTAAATTAAAGCAATTTTAATTAATTATAACATAGCTAATTATATTTTCTACAGAAACTATAGAAAATTTGCAAACCAACAAAAAAAGAATCACCTAAAAATATTAAACAGAATAAAAGATATGAATTTTTCAAAACAGAAACTATTCTGTTAAAACAGAAAACGAAAATAAATGAAAAATGGCCTAATGGGCCTAAACTACGCACTGAGCGTAATATAAACTAAACGGGCCTAGGGTTAAACGAGTCGGGCCGGCTAAATAAAATAAACCCTAACTAAAAACTAAACCGTAAACGAACTGGCCGGTTTTATTTAAAAACATATTCTTCTGGGGTTCTAATCCTACACCGAGATGGGAGATCGGACGGGGGTGGAGTTCCGTGACTCACCGGAGCTCGACGGCGGCGGCGGGCGGCGGTGGCGAAAAGGCGTTGGCCTCTCCGTCGTCGGGAGGTCGGTGGAGAGCTCCGGCGGGTGCGGGCGACGAGGGGGCTCTTGGTGGAGTCGGCGAGCTCGGGGAGGGCTAGGGCGGCGACGGCGACGAAAATGGCGGCGGCGAGGGAGGCTCGGGCTCCCGACGGCGTGAGAGAGGAGGAGGGGTTCGGCGAGGGGCGAGGGGGGAATGGGGTGCGGGAGGGGCTTTATAGGCGGGGCCTCGGCGTGGCAAGGGAGGCGATCGGGGGGATCGGATCCCGGATCTCACGGATCCGCGATCGGCGGCGGCGCGGGCGTGGCGGGCGCGAGGTTGAAGGAGGGGTGGGGTCCACCTGGCAGAGAGAGGGGGGCGGGGCGGTCGGGCGACCGAGCCGGAGTGGTTTCGGGCGAGGGGTGGCTGGCCGGTCTGGGGCGGCTGGCTGGGCTGGTGGGCCTGGTGGCCGGCGGGCTGGGCTGGGGCATGGTCGCCTGGGGCTGGCTGGGCGATGGTTCTGGCTGGCGCAGGGGGGTTTTTTTTCTATTTTATTTTTTTAAAAAACAAAACAGAGATATAATTTAAAATATAAATATTTTATATAGGACATATATATATCAAAATGATCAGGGGAATATTCCCTATCATTTGAACATTTTTCCAGGGGCAAAATCCAAAGTTTATAAAAATCATTTTTTTCAAATTCAAATAAAACTCAAATTTGAATTCAAAACTTTTGGCATTGTTTTCCTCTGATATTTTTGGAGTGTCATGTTTACTCCTCTCATACTTTTGCTCAAGTATTTATCAGGCATAGTTTTTGAAATGATTCCCACTTGCCAAAGTTTGAATTCAAATTCCAAAACTCAATTTTTGAAAGAAACTCCAAATGGCACTTTCAAATGACTTTCAATTTGATACTTTATAACTTCCAACTCATATTTCATATAATTGAAGAAGTCATTTTATCTTCCTCATGAAAATCATTGAGTTGCATAAAGCTTTGAATTTGAAATATTCTCAAATGAAATTCAAATCTTTTCAAAACCCTTTTCATTCCAAATGGAAGAAGTCATGTCATCTTCACTCTAGGGTTTGGTGTTGGAATGAACTTGAATTCATTGAGATCCAAAAGGCAAAGGGAAAGTTTGGGAAAGTCATTTCATTCCTCTCATTCAACTTTCAAAAGTTTTCAAATTCCACTCAGTTTCACTCAATCAATCAAACCAACAATCGACAACAAGCATAGTTATTTATCTAATATAACATTCCAAAATTTAGAATTTTGGGATGTTACAAACCTACCACACTTAAAATGAATCTCGCCTCTAGATTCAAGAGGCTAGCAAGAAAAGGTTAGGGTTGGGGTCTTCTAGTAAGTATTTTGGTCGGAAAGATCGAGGTGCTACCACACTTAAAGGCAAGGTTATGGTTCCAATAAACTCAGATACTTCCTCCGAGTGCCGACAATGTATGTCTCTTCACATATCCTACAATAGCTCCTTCACCAAAGCTCTTCGTCAAAAGCATAGAGTTTTCCTCGTAATCTTGGTTCGGTTCTTCAAAGTTGTGGTTCGTCCGAGACCGGATCTTCTTAGTGATAGGTCCGTGTCCATTCTAGACAACTATCGAATTACTCATGGTGGTCTACAATTTATGGTTTCTCCTGCAGAAAACGGGTCTGGGTTGAACCTCACCGATAACCTACGATTGGCAACGGTTGCTCAGAAGGGGTTCCATCGTCCTACCATTCTATGGTTTTATGGCTTATCGCTACGACACTCTTCAAAGGTTTTTGAGGCTCTCGATTTTCCATCAACATATGATAGTTCATGATAGAAGTCTTCGTATGGGGCCAATCCATCCTGCATTTGAATCATTACCACATACGTAAACAAATGAATCACGATTCTAACACTTGGGCATACTCACAAGCATTGCAGAATTTCTCTTGTTCTCGAACGGGTTCGAGTAAATCCATGGTTTCGCAAGCCAAACAAAACATCTATCGTTACTTCACCACTCTTAGGTTTTTATGTAACCTCCTACGTAAACGTATGCTGATTGGATCACCGATTCTTCCAAGTTTATTCCTTTATCAAGGTTACATCTGTTCCTTTTCAAAATCCTGGGCCTGTGGGTTATGGCCCACTTCAACACTAGTGCAGCTTTAACTCATCCTTGAGTAACTCTCTTCTCCATATTACACCTACTTTAAATCCAAGAGTACTGCTTCTTCATACCATCATATCAAAAGCAAAACTCCAACTTATTTTGTCCGCTTCCTTCTATGGACCGTCATGAATAACACATTTCTTTCTTCATTGATCCTGTGGTTTTACTTGAGTACTACGACACCAAAGAAAATGCACTAGTTTATCCATAAATCTCATTATTTTCATATCAATCTTTTATTACATCCTTAACCATTTTTCGTGAATCCAAATTCCAAAAGTTTATTACAAATGCTGCCACCCACATGGTTTGGTATGGTCGACATTACTTCCAACTTTATTCATTTTTCCTCCTTGAGGATTCTTCATCCCATCGAATTGTGCGACATGCGCCTTGAAATCTTCAATCTTCGTTTCATCGTGGTGGCCTTGAGCTTCACCTCCATCATCTCTCGCATGCACTTCGCTTAGGTATTCCTGAGTATAACGGAGTCTTGCTTCAAGTATCTCGATCCGGCGATGGCTTCCATGGCTGCTTCACGAACAGCATCGAAGAAAGTTGCTTGTGGCACACGTGAAATGAAAAGTACTGCCCCATCATCTTTGGGCAAACTCCTTTCACATGGTGGAGGTGTACTCCACATACCAAAGTTCCACTCCCTTTTGCATGAAGGGTAGCCTTTGTAGACTGCATCTCCTTCAAGGTGAATATGCTTCATCATGTCCTTCAGATCTTCGGTAATCATGATCACTTGTCGTGGTCATGATCGTTTCCGACCTTTAAGGAAAGACTCGTAAAGGGTCGCCATCTGCAGTTGTGAAACAGAAATGATGCTCGTAATAAGGTACTTATCTCCGGGCACACATTCATATCATCCAAACAAAACTTCAAACTCAATTTCCAATTTCAGTTTATGCATCACAACTCACTTTCTTCCATGTTCATCAAGAATATTAATTTCCAAGATAAAATATGACAACTCCTTAAAGCCTTTCAAGATGTGACATTACAACTTTATTGAGTCATGAACTATTACAATCTCGAGTAATCTATTACATAACTCAACTCATCGAGCTCATGAAAATGAAATTGCTTTCTACTACTCTTATTATCCATATCAAAATTCCAACTACTCAACTCCAGCTTTCGTCTTGTCGAGACATTTAATAGCATAATGTCCTGCTTCCTTGCAGCGGAAACAAATGACTTCCGACATGTCTCGGGCTTCTTTGTGATTATGTAGGCTCCTTGGATTCTTGGCTTCTTTTCTCGACATTTACTAGCGTAATGACCTAAATCCTTGCACCTGTAATAAGTGATATGACTTAGGTCCTTCTCTGCAAAAATTGCGTTGTTCTCGGTTGCCTTCTTTTTCTCTTCCTGGATTTCTCTCAGAATGATCGAGCTTCTATTTCCGAGGGTCAAACTTCACTTCGCTGTCGGAAATATCCCTGATACTCTTTTCTTTCCTTGGTGCAATATTGCGAAAAATGTCCTTCTTCTCCACATGAATAGCAGTGCATTGAGTAAAATCTGTTGAGACCTTCTCCATCCAGGTCTTCAACACTTTCATTCATCACGGTTCTTTCATAACTTCTCTGAGGGCTTCTTTCATTCCTTCTTCCCGCTCCTGAATAGTTTGTTGCACCATGGGGTAAATGTGACACCGAGTCGGGTAGTGGGTGGTTCCTTCACACAAGAAACAAGTCACCGACTAGTTGGGCATTCCTCACCTGGGTGTTTCTCCTCACAATGAGGGCATCCATCCTTGTGTTCCTCCGGTGTGTCCTATTTCTCCGCAAATCTTGCAGCACAAGGTTTCTTCTTGGGTTATCATAGTGCTTCCGGATAAGACGAGATCTCATCGGTCTTCTTGAATTCCTCCCAAGTTCTTGCTCCATTAAATCCTCAGTATGGCTTGATGCATTTTCCACCATGTTGCAGCACTTCCTTCAAAGTAATCAAGAGCATATTACCTCATACTTCCTTGAAACCAAATTGCTCCCAAGTGATTTTCCATGTTCTCAATCCATAGCTCGCCTCCGGCTGAGTCTTCGGTCCAGAGAATATCGGTCCAACTTCATTCATCATCTATGGGTTCAAAAGTTTTGGGATGAGATATGAGAGAGGTGGGGAGGATATACACACAATACAAACAATAGTTTTGAAGAAACAAGTTTTACTTTGTGGCTGTCGGAAACATCAAACAAATGACAACTCACAAATCGCTGATCTAACGTAAGTGTATAACAGGGTTTGGTCTTCTAAAGGTCAAATAATTCTTCAGATTCTTCAAATTCTTCTAGTCTTTGAGTCTTCAATTGTTGCAGCTTCAACTCTTCTAATGCATGGTGAAATCCTTGTTACTTTGAAATGGTCATCAATTGTCCGATATCTTTAATTCTTGGAGTGACTTCATTGATCCTCCATGTGGTCAAAAGGGAAAGGGTATATTCTAACTATTTGAGGTGAGAGGGTCTATTTGATAAAATCAGAAAAGATGAGAAGTAAGATCCTTTTGAAAATAAAGTTTTAGAGATTTCCTGTCCTAGGGCTTTCCGATTTCTAGGGTCACGCCCTACATACCAACATGTGCTCGATACCATTTCAGAGCGACCGACCTCGACGGTCAAGCCTCGTGTTTCCGTGCCATCCTCGGATCAAGATGTCGGCACACACAAGACATCAATGTATATATCAAAGTGCAATCACATGTATAAATAACGAAACTGATATATACCTCATAATACTCAGCGGAAACAATCAAACGGGTGTGGAGTCCCATCAACGCCATCGGCAAGTTGAGTGTAGACCGTAACTCAGATCGTAACTCTTACTCGTCGAAGAAAATCCTGCAACATGATACGTTGCAGCCGTGTAGGTCAAGACATTGAATGTACCGCAAGATCACAACATGAATAAACAGATGATAAAACTATACTATATGCAATTTGGCTTTGTGGCTCAGATTCGAGTTTTGTTTATGTAAAAGCTGATTTTATTTTCCCTACATCAAAGGAATAAATGAAGTCTGTACTATGGAGTTTTCTATCATGACATGGTTCCGCCAACCGATGTCTCATAGCCCAAAATCATCATAAGTTGCCCACAATCAAGTTATCAATCCGTGTTGAGAGTTCCGAGATAGATCCAAGTCCAGATGCTCAAATTGTCCGTGAATCGGGACACGGCTAATCGATTAGGTTTAAACCTCCGCAGAGGTTTGTACACTTTACCCGCAAGATTCGATCCTCTTTTTACGCTCTCGCACTTCAGAGTGTTTGAGAACAAGATGACCAAACATGGTCTTCCAAGAGTTCCTCGACCACCGTCCGTACTCATCCCATCCTACCGTAGTTCTACATCTGCTAGTACCGCCCCAGCCAGAGTCACAACTAAGGTCAACCAAGCCAGAGCCCATAATGACTTGCGGTTGCACATGTAAGCTTCCGGCATGAAGTATTCTTCCGCCTCTTTGAGTCTGGGTGAAGCTTTCCGCAAGATGTCATGGCGCTTCTCCATGCATCCCGCCAACCACTGGTTTCTCCAGGTGCCCACAACCATCCTTCACCCAAAGAGTGTGTATTGAATTCTTGTCTCGAGTCTTGAAGTCTTGAGGCCTTGAAGATGCAGTCCTTGCAGATTCCATCATGGAGTTGTCGCCATTGACGAGATCCTCCATTCTCACACCACTCCGAGCACTCATACCAACCCCGCCTACTATAGCGTAGCATTTAAATAAATAACGCCCCGGCTTGGTAACAGGTGATGGGTTCCTACCTCATGCATACTACTCAACTACAAGAACTCAATAACACTATCGAGGGGTGGTTGCAAAGATGCCACTAAATGCAATAAAACATAGGTATGAAAGCATGGTCAAAGTGAACTTGCCTTGTTGACGATCTTCAAAACTAGGGACTCGTGGTAGCAAACTTCAGACCGGAAATTCTACCGAGGCAAACAATAACTATAATAAGCACATAGCATATGATCACTTAACACAATAGCATAGTAACATAACACACCAAAACAAACGAATCAAAACCCAAAGGAAAACTCAAGAAATCCAACTCAAGTTTTCCTACTTCAAGCAACAACTAAAAATAGTTTTTCATAACAAAAATTTTCTTAACATAACCTAAGCATGGGTTTATGTTAACTTAACATAAAAGATTTCATTAAGCAACTAGGAGCAAAAAGAATTAATTTAAAATCTATTATGAAACTCCTATTAGGCCTAATTCAATTTCTATTAAGAAAATAAAATAAAACTTTTATTTATTATAAATAAAAGTTCATCCCTTAAAGTGACAGAAACTATCCTAGAATAATCAATCACATGTTAAAAATAAATTTATTTACTAATTAAAATAATAGGAAAACAGTAGCTAGTTAATTAATTAGGATTAACAAGATTCTGCTTAAAACTAATTTTTTATTAATCCTAAAATACCCAAATTAATTCCTATGGTTTGGTAATGTCAAAATAAAGTTGGGACAAAAAGAATCATCCAAAAATAATTTTCCTAACTCATGTTATAACAGATTTACTATTCTGACTAAAACTAAAATAAAGCAATTTTAATTAATTTTAACATAGCTAATTATATTTTCTACAGAAACTATAGAAAATTTGCAAACCAACAAAAAAGAATCACCTAAAAATATTAAACAGAATAAAAGATATGAATTTTTCAAAACAGAAACTATTCTGTTAAAACAGAAAACGAAAATAAATGAAAAATGGCCTAATGGGCCTAAACTACGCACTGAGCGTAATATAAACTAAACGGGCCTAGGGTTAAACGAGTCGGGCCGGCTAAATAAAATAAACCCTAACTAAAAACTAAACCGTAAACGAACCGGCCGGTTTTATTTAAAAGACGTACCCCTTCGGGGGTCTAATCCTAGCCGTAGATGGGAGATCGGACGTCGGGGTGGAGTTCCGGTGACTCACCGGAGCTCGACGGCGGCGGCGGCGGCGGTGGCGAGTGCGTTGGCCTCTCCGGTCATCGGGGAGGTCGGTGGAGAGGTTCCGGCGAGGAAGGGGCGACGAGCGGGGGCTCTTGGTGGAGTCGGCGAGGGCTCGGGAGGGCTAGGGCGGCGACGGCGACGAAAATGGGCGGCGGGAGGCTCGGCTCCGGCGCGGCGTGAGAGAGGAGGAGGGTTCCATGAGGGGCGAGGGGGAATGGGGTGGGAGGGGCTTATATAGGGGGGGCCTCGGCGTGGCAAGGGAGGCGATCGGGAGGATCGGATCCCGGATCTCACGGATCCGCGATCGGCGGCGGCGCGGCGTGGCGGGCGGGAGGTTGAAGGGGGTGGGTCCACCCTGGCGTGAGAGAGAGGGGGGGTGCGGGCGGTCGGGCGACCGCCGGAGTGGTTTCAGGCGAGGGGGGGCTGGCTGGGCTGGCTCTGGCTGGCCTGGGCTGGGTGGCTGGGCGGCCTGGCCGGTGGCTGGTGCTGGCTGCTGGCTGGGGCTGGCCTGGCCTGGCGCTGGGGTTTTTTTTTTTTTTTCTATTTTATTTAAAATAAAATAAAACAGAGATATAATTTAAAATATAAATATTTTATATAGGACATATATATATACCAAAATGATCAGGGAATATTCCTATCATTTGAACATTTTTCCAAAGGCAAAATCCAAAGTTTATAAAAATCATTTTTTCAAATTCAAATAAAACTCAAATTTGAATTCAAAACTTTTGGCATTGTTTTCCTCTGATATTTTTGGAGTGTCATGTTTACTCCTCTCATACTTTTGCTCAAGTATTTATCAGCATAGTTTTGAAATGATTCCCACTTGCCAAAGTTTGAATTCAAATTCCAAAACTCAAAATCTTGAAAACTCCAAATGGCACTTTCAAATGACTTTCAATTTGATACTTTTAACTTCCAACTCATATTTCATATAATTGAAGAAGTCATTTTATCTTCCTCATGAAAATCATTGAGTTGCATAAAGCTTTGAATTTGAAATATTCTCAAATGAAATTCAAATCTTTTCAAAACCCTTTTCATTCCAAATGGAAGAAGTCATGTCATCTTCACTCTAGGGTTTGGTGTTGGAATGAACTTGAATTCATTGAGATCCAAAAGGCAAAGGGAAAGTTTGGGAAAGTCATTTCATTCCTCTCATTCAACTTTCAAAAGTTTCAAATTTCACTCAGTTTCACTCAATAAATCAAACCAACAATCAGACAACAAGCATAGTTATTTATCTAATATAACATTCCAAAATTTAGAATTTTGGGATGTTACAAACCTACCACACTTAAAATGAATCTCGTCCTCGAGATTCGAAGAGGCTAGCAAGAAAAGGTTAGGGGTTGGGGGGTCTTCTAGTAAGTATTTTGGTCGGAAAGATCAGAGGTGCTACCACACTTAAAGGCAAGGTTATAGTTCCAATAAACTCAAATACTTCCTCTGGAGTGCCGACAATGTATGTCTCTTCACATATCCTACAATAGCTCCTTCACCAAAGCTCTTCTGTCAAAAGCATAGAGTTTTCCTCAGAATCTTGGTTCGGTTCTTCAAAGTCGTGGTTCGTCCGAGACTGGATCTTCTTAGCTGATAGGTCCGTGTCCATTCTAGACAACTATCGAAATACTCATGGTGGTCTACAATTTATGGTTTCTCCTGCAGAAAACGGGTCTGGGTTGAACCTCACCGATAACCTACGATTGGCAATGGTTGCTCAGAAGGGGTTCCATCGTCCTACCATTCTATGGTTTTATGGCTTATCGCGTCGACACTCTTCAAAGGTTTTTGAGACTCTCTCGATTTTCCATCAACATATGATAGTTCATGATAGAAGTCTTCGTATGGGGCCAATCCATCCGCATTTGAATCATTACCACATACGTAAAAAGTGAATCACGATTCTAACACTTGGGCATACTCACAAGCATTGCAGAATTTCTCTTGTTCTCGAACCGGGTTCGAGTAAATCCATGGTTTCGCAAGCCAAACAAAACATCTATCGTTACTTCACCACTCTTAGGTTTTTTGTAACCTCCTACGTAAACGTATGCTGATTGGATCACCGATTCTTCCAAGTTTATTCCTTTATCAAGGTTACATCTGTTCCTTTTCAAAATCCTGGGCCTGTGGGTTATGGCCCACTTCAACACTAGTGCAGCTTTAACTCATCCTTGGAGTAACTCTCCATATTACACCTCCTTTAAATCCAAGAGTACTCTGTTTCTTCATACCATCATATCAAAAGCAAAACTCCAACTTATTTTGTCCAGCTTCCTTCTATGGACCGTCATGAATAACACATTTCTTTCTTCATTGATCCTGTGGTTTTACTTGAGTACTACGACACCAAAGAAAATGCACTAGTTTATCCATAAATCTCATTATTTTCATATCAATCTTTTATTACATCCTTAACCATTTTTCGTGAATCCAAATTCCAAAAGTTTATTACAAATGCTGCCACCCACATGGTTTGGTATGGTCGACATTACTTCCAACTTTATTTCATTTTTCCTCCTTGAGGATTCTTCATCCCATCGAATTGTGCGACATGCGCCTTGAAATCTTCAATCTTCTGTTTCATCGTGGTGGCCTTGAGCTTCACCTCCATCATCTCTCGCATGCACTTCGCTTAGGTATTCCCGAGTATAACGGAGTCTTGCTTCAAGTATCTCGATCCGCGATGGCTTCCATGGCTGCTTCACGAACAGCATCAAGAAAGTTGCTTGTGGCACACGTGAAATGAAAAGTACCGCCCCATCATCTTTGGGCAAACTCCTTTCACATGGTGGAGGTGTACTCCACATACCAAAGTTCCACTCCCTTTTGCATGAAGGGGTAGCCTTTGTAGACCTGATCTCCTTCAAGGTGAATATGCTTCATCATGTCCTTCAGATCTTCGGTAATCATGATCACTTGTCGTGGTCATGATCGTTTCCGACCTTTAAGGAAAGACTCGTAAAGGGTCGCCATCTGCAGTTGTGAAACAGAAATGATGCTCGTAATAAGGTACTTATCTCCGGGGCACACATTCATATCATCCAAACAAAACTTCAAACTCAATTTCCAATTTTCAGTTTATGCATCACAACTCACTTTCTTCCATGTTCATCAAGAATATTAATTTCCAAGATAAAATATGACAACTCCTTAAAGCCTTTCAAGATGTGACATTACAACTTTATTGAGTCATGAACTATTACAATCTCTCGAGTAATCTATTACATAACTCAACTCATCGAGCTCATGAAAATGAAATTGCTTTCTACTACTCTTATTATCCATATCAAAATTCCAACTACTCAACTCCAGCTTTCATCTTGTCGGGACATTTAATAGCATAATGTCCTGCTTCCTTGCAGCGAAAACAAATGACTTCCGACATGTCTCGGGCTTCTTTGTGATTATGTAGGCTCCTTGGATTCTTGGCTTCTTTTTCTCGACATTTACTAGCGTAATGACCTAAATCCTTGCACCTGTAACAAGTGATATGACTTAGGTCCTTCTCTGCAAAAATTGCGTTGTTCTCGGGTTGCCTTCTTTTCTCTTCCGGATTTCTCTCAGAATGATCGAGCTTCTATTTCCGAGGGTCAAACTTCACTTCGCTGTCGGAAATATCCCGATACTCTTTTCTTTCCTTGGTGCAATATTGCTAAAAATGTCCTTCTTCTCCACATGAATAGCAGTGCATTGAGTAAAATCTGTTGAGACCTTCTCCATCAGGTCTTCAACACTTTCATTCATCACTGGTTCTTTCATAACTTCTTGAGGGCTTCTTTCATTCCTTCTTCCTGCTCCTGAATAGTTTGTTGCACCATGGGGTAAATGTGACACCGAGTCGGGTAGTGGGTGGTTCCTTCACACAAGAAACAAGTCACCGACTAGTTGGGCATTCCTCACCTGGGTGTTTCTCCTCACAATGAGGGCATCCATCCTTGTGTTCCTCCCGGTGTGTCCTATTTCTCCGCAAATCTTGCAGTGCACAAGGTTTCTTCTTGGTTATCATAGTGCTTCCGGATAAGACGTGATCTTGTCGGTCTTCTTGAATTCCTCCCAAGTTCTTGCTCCATTAAATCCCTGTATGGCTTGATGCATTTTCCACCATGTTGCAGCACTTCCTTCAAAGTAATCAAGAGCGACGATACCTCATTCTTCCTTGAAACCAAATTGCTCCCAAGTGATTTTCCATGTTTCAATCCATAGCTCGCCTCCGGCTGAGTCTTCGGTCCAGAGAATATCAGTCCAACTTCATTCATCATCTATGGGTTCAAAAGTTTTGGGATGAGATATGAGAGAGGTGGGAGGGATACACACAATACAAACAATAGGTTTTGAAGAAACAAGTTTTACTTTGTGGCTGTCGGAAAACATCAAACAAATGACAGCTCACAAATCGTTGATCTAACGTAAGTGTGTAACAGGGTTTGGTCTTCTAAAGGTCAAATAATTCTTCAGATTCTTCAAATTCTTCTAGTCTTGAGTCTTCAATTGTTGCAGCTTCAACTCTTCTAATGCATGGTGAAACCCTTGTTACTTTGAAATGGTCATCGGTTGTCCGATATCTTTAATTCTTGGAGTGACTTCATTGATCCTTCCGTGTGGTCAAAAGGAAAGGGGTATATTCTAACTATTTGAGGTGAGAGGGTCTATTTGATAAAATCAGAAAAGATGAGAAGTAAGATCCTTTTGAAAATAAAGTTTTAGAGATTTCCTGTCCTAGGGCTTTCCGATTTCTAGGGTCACGCCCTACATACCAACATGTGCTCGATACCATTTCAGAGCGACCCGACCTCGACGGTCAAGCCCTCGTGTTCCGTGCCATCCTCGATCAAGATGTCGGCACACACAAGACATCAATGTATATATCAAAGTGCAATCACATGTATAAATAACGTAAAACTGATATATACCTCATAATACTCAGTGAAACAATCAAACGGTGTGGAGTCCCATCAACGCCATCGGCAAGTTGAGTGTAGACCGTAACCTCAGATCGTAACTCTTACTGTCGAAGAAAATCCTGCAACATGATACGTTGCAGCCGTGTAGGTCAAGACATTGAATGTACCGCAAGATCACAACATGAGAAAACAGATGATAAAACTATACTATATGCAATTTGGCTTTGTGGCTCAGATTCGAGTTTTGTTTATGTAAAAGCTGATTTTATTCTCCCTACATCAAAGGAATAAATGAAGTCTGTACTATGGAGTTTTCTATCATGACATGGTTCCGCCAACCGATGTCTCATAGCCCAAAATCATCATAAGTTGCCCACAATTAAGTTATCAATCCGTGTTGAGAGTTCCGAGATAGATCCAAGTCCAGATGCTCAAATTGTCCGTGAATCGGGACACGGCTAATCGATTAGGTTTAAACCCTCGCAGAGGTTTGTACACTTTACCCGCAAGATTCGATCCTCTTTTACGTTCTCGCACTTCGTGAGTGTTTGAGAACAAGATGACCAAACATGGTCTTCCAAAGAGTTCCTCCGACCACCGTCCGTACTCATCCCATCCTACCGTAGTTCTACATCTGCTAGTACCGCCCCAGCCAGAGTCACAACTAAGGTCAACCAAGCCAGAGCCCATAATGACTTGCGGTTGCACATGTAAGCTTCCGGCATGAAGTATTCTTCCGTCTCTTTGAGTCTGGGTGAAGCTTTCCGCAAGATGTCATGGCGCTTCTCCATGCATCCCGCCAACCACTGGTTTCTCCAGGTGCCCACAACCATCCTTCACCCAAAGAGTGTGTATTGAATTCTTGTCTCGAGTCTTGAAGTCTTGAGGCCTTGAAGATGCAGTCCTTGCAGATTCCATCATGGAGTTGTCGCCATTGACGAGATCCTCCATTCTCACACCACTCCCGAGCACTCATACCAACCCCGCCTACTATAGCGTAGCATTTAAATAAATAACGCCCCGGCTTGGTAACAGGGTGATGGGTTCCTACCTCATGCATACTACTCAACTACAAGAACTCAATATCACTACTGGAGGGATGGTTGCAAAGATGCCACTAAATGCAATAAAACATAGGTATGAAAGCATGGTCAAAGTGAACTTGCCTTGTTGACGATCTTCAAAACTAGGGACTCGTGGTAGCAAACTTCAGACCGGAAATTCTACCGAGGCAAACAATAACCACAATAAGCACATAGCATATGATCACTTAACACAATAGCATAGTAACATAACACACCAAAACAAACGAATCAAAACCCAAAGGAAAACTCGAAGAAATCCAACTCAAGTTTTCCTACTTCAAGCAACAACTAAAATAGTTTTTTCATAACAAAAATTTTCTTAACATAACCTAAGCATGGATTTATGTTAACTTAACAGAAAAGATTTCATTAAGCAACTAGGAGCAAAAAGAATTAATTTAAAATCTATTATGAAACTCCTATTAGGCCTAATTCAATTTCTATTAAGAAAATAAAATAAAACTTTTATTTATTATAAATAAAAGTTCATCCCTTAAAGTGACAGAAACTATCCTAGAATAATCAATCACATGTTAAAAATAAATTTATTTACTAATTAAAATAATAGGAAAACAGTAGCTAGTTAATTAATTAGGATTAACAAGATTCTGCTTAAAACTAATTTTTTATTAATCCTAAAATACCCAAATTAATTCCTATGGTTAGGTAATGTCAAAATAAAGTTGGGACAAAAGAATCATCCAAAAATAATTTTCCTAACTCATGTTATAACAGATTTACTATTCTGACTAAAACTAAATTAAAGCAATTTTAATTAATTATAACATAGCTAATTATATTTTCTACAGAAACTATAGAAAATTTGCAAACCAACAAAAAAAGAATCACCTAAAAATATTAAACAGAATAAAAGATATGAATTTTTCAAAACAGAAACTATTCTGTTAAAACAGAAAACGAAAATAAATGAAAAATGGCCTAATGGGCCTAAACTACGCACTGAGCGTAATATAAACTAAACGGGCCTAGGGTTAAACGAGTCGGGCGGGCTAAATAAAATAAACCCTAACTAAAAACTAAACCGTAAACGAACCGGCCGGTTTTATTTAAAAGACGTACCCCTTCGGGGGTCTAATCCTAGCCGTAGATGGGAGATCGGACGTCGGGGTGGAGTTCCGGTGACTCACCGGAGCTCGACGGCGGCGGCGGCGGCGGTGGCGAGTGCGTTGGCCTCTCCGGTCGTCGGGGAGGTCGGCGGAGTGGTCCATGGGGGCGACGAGGCGAGGGGGGGCTCTTGGTGGAGTCTGGTGAGCTCGGGGAGGGCTAGGGCGGGGCGCGAAAACGGCGGCGAAAATGGCGGCGGCGGGAGGCTCGGGCTCCGGCGACAGCGTGAGAGAGGAGGAGGGTTCCGCGAGGGGGAGGGGGGAATAAAAGGAGGGGCTTATATAGGCGGGGCCTCGGCGTGGCAAGGGAGGCGATCGGGGGGGGATCGGATCCCGGATTTCACGGATCCGCGATCGGCGGCGGCGGGCGTGGCGGGCGGGAGGTTGAAGGAGGGTGGGGTCCACTGGCAGAGAGAGAGGGGAGGGGGGAGGGCGGTCGACCGAGCCGAGTGGTTTCGGCGAGGGGTGGCTTTGGCGGTCTGGCTGGGGCTGGGCCGGGCGCCTGGTGGGCACTGGGCCGGGCGGCAGGTGGTGCGCTGGCGGCTCGCTGGCTGGATGGGTGGCCTGCTGGCTTGACTGGGGGGTTTTTTTCTATTTTATTTAAAAATAAATAAAACAGAGATATAATTTAAAATATAAATATTTTATATAGGACATATATATATCAAAATGATCAGGGGAATATTCCCTATCATTTGAACATTTTTCCAGAGGCAAAATCCAAAGTTTATAAAAATCATTTTTTTCAAATTCAAATAAAACTCAAATTTGAATTCAAAACTTTTGGCATTGTTTTCCTCTGATATTTTTGGAGTGTCATGTTTACTCCTCTCATACTTTTGCTCAAGTATTTATCAGCATAGTTTTGAAATGATTCCCACTTGCCAAAGTTTGAATTCAAATTCCAAAACTCAAAATCTTCTGAAACTCCAAATGGCACTTTCAAATGACTTTCAATTTGATACTTTTTAACTTCCAACTCATATTTCATATAATTGAAGAAGTCATTTTATCTTCCCTCATGAAAATCATTGAGTTGCATAAAGCTTTGAATTTGAAATATTCTCAAATGAAATTCAAATCTTTTCAAAACCCTTTTCATTCCAAATGGAAGAAGTCATGTCATCTTCACTCTAGGGTTTGGTGTTGGAATGAACTTGAATTCATTGAGATCCAAAAAGGCAAAGGGAAAGTTTGGGAAAGTCATTTCATTCCTCTCATTCAACTTTCAAAAGTTTTCAAATTCCACTCAGTTTCACTCAATCAATCAAACCAACAATCGACAACAAGCATAGTTATTTATCTAATATAACATTCCAAAATTTAGAATTTTGGGATGTTACAGATGTGGTAATTCACATATATGTTGTCTAACCAAACAGGACAACATGCGAGATATATGCTTCAACAGGTACCATTGCTCGCTCAAGACCTTGTTTTCACTCTAGATTTTTCCATAACGGCTCAAATGGCTGATACACATGAAGAGTAGTTCAATATACAGATTGTCGACAAATGGAATACATAATGAAAAAAAGATGGCATGAGATAATTCACATATATGATGCTGGCTCCATGGCGGTGCATAATTCACATATATGATAACTGGCTGAAAAACATGGCATTGCATAATTCACATATCGATATAGAAAGCAAATAGGAGGCATTCACACAAAGCATGTCTAATCTAAGCGGATGGCATGGCAATGCAAGACACCATATGCATGATATGTGCAATATAACCCAACCAAGTTAGAGCATGCACCTCGGGGGATACGATTGGTCATCTCTCTCTGAATCCTCCTCCGAGGAGCTATCAGAACCAACAAGAAATCTGCATCGACAGTAGCATGATCGCTCGAAGACCTTGTTTTCACCCAGATTTTCTCATGACCGACTCAAATGGCTGATGCACAGGAAGAGTAGATGAATGTATAAACATTGTTGACAAATGGAATACATTATGGAAAAAAATATGGCACGATACAATTCACATATACGATGACTAGCTAAACAGGATGGCATTGCATGATTCACATATATGATGCCTGGCTAAAGAAGATGGCATTTGCATAATTCCCATATACTCCCTCTGTTTCTAAATATTTCTCTTTTTAGAGATTTCAAATGGACTACCACATACGGATGTATATAGACATATTTTAGAGTGTAGATTCACTCATTTTGTTCCGTATGTAGTCACTTGTTGAAATCTCTAAAAAGACAAATATTTAGGAATGCTGGGAGTATGATATAGAAACCAAACATGTGGCATTCACACAAAACAAATCTAAACTAAGCTGATGACATATAAGATGTATAATGTAAGAATGCAAGGCGCCATATGCATGATATGACCAACATTAGCATGCCAGGTTAGAGCAAACACCTCGGGTGGTAAGCAGCGTGGTCGGCTCCTTACGAATCTCCATCGACAGTTATCTTCCTCTGGAATACAATCTGGAAATGCAGGAGAGGGGGGGCACTTAGCCCACCATGGAGCAGCGTCTGATGACATTATATTCGCATAACGGTCTTCTCTTTTCTCTACATGTTCAAGACGATTGTGTACAATATCGACATGGATAATAAAAAATAGTTAGATTTTGTAAGGCCTAAGGGTGCATGCAAAATCAAGACTGATGGTAGCAAACGAGTGGATGGATGCAAAACTAATGATAGTAGGTAGATTATAGCTTCAGTTTAAAAGATAGACAATGGATCATCTATTGTTTGTTGCCCACCCAACATGAACCACATAGAAGACCCCAGATGAACCAGATAGTAGATAGATACTATTCGTTTTTGGCTCGATATGAGACCCATGGGCAATTCAAAACTCAAGATTGAACGATAAAGTAGCAGGTAATAATAAACGATGTATAACGTAAGCAAACACGAAAGACTGCGACCTCTCTTCCGAAACTGTGTAGTCCTCAGGTTCATCTGCTCAGTCGATGATGGTAATGCAGTTGGTGTGGCTGCCGGCAACAGGGAATATGATCTGATGCGGCGAAATAAAGTCTGCAGGGGGGATCTCTGCTGCAGTGAACGCTTCTGCCGATGGTGCACCTCAGGTGGGGTGGATGACGGCACGGCAGGAGCAGGACATAACACACAGAGTTTTCTTTGACGCCAATCTAAAAATGAAGTAAATCTGCAAGGGCTCCTTAGAATTGGAGGATTCTATAAACGCGGGGACAGGGAAAACACTGGAATAGGATAGGAATGCACGTGCAAAACAGAGCATTTGGAAACATAGGATTTCAGTCAACCTGGGTGTTTGGCTCACATGAATTGGAACAACAGAGGAATGGAGAAACAAAGTGATGCGACGAGTGTACAACCTCTTTAGCATAGCCTTGTGGACCTCAACATCATTGGGTTGGACGTGGAGGATGGTGATGATGCTGGTGTGACTGTCGGAGGCGGGGAAGAAGATCCGAGGCCTCTGGAAACGGCGCCGAGGGTACTGCTCCGCTGTGATGGACGGTTCCGTTATTGGAGCAGCTCCGCTAAGGTGTACGGCGACGAGGCTGAAGCATGACAAGACAGACAATGTTAATCTGTAGTGGGACCCTAATATCATCTGCAATAGATGATGTAAAATACATCACCAAAAAGTGCTAGATGTAAAATGCATCAGCCGCGCCACGGTCGCTCCGACAGATGCTATAAGTACTGTTCACTCTGAACTTAACTGAAGAAAATGAACTTCACAGTCGAAACTGAATTTTACTGTTGAAACTGATTGAACTAGTAACAGAGCATTGCAATAGATGTTTAGGGCGTTTGAGCACTAGTAGCAGAGAAGCAGTGATCTGAATCAGCAGACGCTCGAGCAGCGAACGCACTAGCAGAGAGCAAGCCGTGCAGTAGCACACGAGCGAGTGCTAAAGCAGTAACTCCTGTAGCTGCTGAAGGTCGTGCAGCAGCAGCGCAAGCGAGAGCAAGAGCAGAGCAGCAGCACGAACGAAAGCAGGAGCAGTGAAGCAGCGCGACTGACAGCAAGAACAGAGCCGCAGCACGAGCGAGAGCCGGAGCAGCTGCAGCTAGTGCCGTTGTGGAAGTCGCCGCCCAGGAAGCAACGACATGGGGGAGATACGTCGTGGATGATGTGGCCGGCGACGGCGCCGTCGATGGAGACGCCATGTCTGCTCGGTATCGAGCACCGGCAGCCCCATGAGATCGAATAAAAGATAAAATGCAGCGGTGAGTGCAGAACCTCCTTGGTGGCGCCGAGTTGGCCTCGGCTTCATCGAAGGAATTGGTGAGGGTGTTGCGGTTCCGGTGGGGCAGGTCAAGACGGCGCTGTGGGGATTGAGGTGGCGCGATAGACGAGGCGAACGTCGGGGCAGCTCCTTGGAGGTGGAGGATGGGGCGGCTGATCCGGCGGGACGACGAGATCTACAACGGATCCTCATCTGGTGCGGTGGGTGAGGGACGGCGGCGATGGCGGTGGGCGGCGTGGTCGGGAAGAGTCTCGGCTGGGCGGCGGTCGGGAGGCCGATGGAGGCGTGGGGTTTGCGGGTTTTGGCGGCCTCGGTGTACGAATGGGGGGGGGGCGAAGGGGGGGGAGCCAAGCTTAGGGACGCGCTTGTCTGAAATGTAGGGTAAGTTACCATCGTACCCCCACCGGTTTTAACACCGCGACGTGGAGCTTCATTTCCGGCTGAGGGGTAGAAGCGGGATTTCGCTTGTCTGGGCTGCGGGAGCGATTTCGGATGAGGAGGGAGTTCTCGCACGCGTCCAAATTTCGGGATAACAAGGCGCGGCGCGGGTTGAAGAAGCAGGAGTTTCAAAGCAGGTGAGACAAAAGATACTCGAGCTTGAAAATTTCGGGATAACAAGGTGCGGATTCCTTGTTCGACAGAAAAACTTAACGTGTAAAAAAACAATTCATACAAGACACAAGAGAGTCATGTCCCCTTTTACTATATTGCTATAGATGCCATTGAAAAAACTACGATTCACACTTCCCTCAACAACAACAAAAAACAAATCAATTCCCACCAAAGAAAGAGTAATGTCCCTTTTTATATGATTACAGATGCCATGATCTTGAATTTCAATTTTTGAATCCACGTTATGTTCAATTCGAATATATCATTAGGTGACCTTGCGGTTTATAATTAATGTAGTCGTACATTTTGATCTTCCATCATATATGAACATTTTACTCCACCATGTGAACATATATATTGTCGTCTACCATATGGACTAAATTTGAATCAATTTTCCTTATTTGAATACAATTGTTGTCAAGTTATACAATAATTTAAATATTATCTTGATGACAAAAAGACATGCATATAGCAGTAATCATATTTCACTATGAACTACATGTACCATACGCTCTCCAATTCAAATATTTGTATCCATTTTATGTTGAATTCAAATCATAGTACATTATTGGTCTAGGTAGCGAGATGTTGGGATAATCTAAACCCTGTTTTCATACGTATAATTTTTGGCTGAATTGGGACAAGTTTTGGTATAAGCCTCTTGCAAAACCAGAGATTCTCTCAACAAGCCTCGTGGTTCGAGAGGAACGTGTCACCTTTTGTGTCTTGAAACGATATCGCTGCCTCCCCCTGATTTTATTTATAGAGGCAACATAGAACTATATGAGTGCCGTATTAAATTTTGGAATTATTTCGAGTTCATTTGGCCTTTTTATACATTAATTGAGTTTCTGGACTTTTAATGTGCATAATCTAAATATGAATTGCATGCACATGCTCCGGTGCACCAAAGTGGGTTGAAAAATCACATGTGTGTCATTGGTTGAATTTCTAGGTCCCATGGAAGAAATGAGAATGAAATTTAAACATCTGGGCGTCATGACTCTGCTGAGAACATCGAGAAACTTAGATTTTAAATTCATTTAAATCCAAAACTCAGCTGGAAATCATGAAACTTGGCATGGTGTCATGTCATGGCACTAACATGTTGTGGTAAAAAATTGGGCCGATTTGGAAGCTCGTGGTTCTAAGAGGGAACATGCTACCTTTGAGTGTGAAACGATATACGCTACCCCCCCCCCCCCTCGCGCCCTTGAGTTTCTTAACAAAGGCAACATAGAACTACATTAGTTCCTTGTTAAATTTTGGAATTATTCCGGGTTCGTTTGTCGTTTTTTATACATTAATTGAGTTTCTGGTCATTTAATGTGCATAAGTCAAATTTGAACTACAAGCACATGCTCTCGTGCACCAAAGTTGGTTGAAAAATCACATTTGTGTCCTCGGATGAATTTCTAGGTCCCATGCAAGAAATGAGAATAAAATTAAAACATTTGGGCATCATGGCTCGGCCGAGAACATTGAGAAACTTGGTTTTAAAATTCTTGTAAATCCAAAACACGTCTGAAAATCATGAAACTTGGCATGGATGTCATGTCCTGGTACTACCATGTTGTGGCAAAAAATGGCCGAATAGGAATAGATTTTGGTATAAGCTTCTTGCAAACTGAAGCTTCTCTCAAGAAGGCTCGTGGTTCTGAGAGGGAACGTGCCACCTTTGAGTGCGAAACGATATACGTTGTCCCCCTTGAGTTTATTTACAAAGGCAACATAGAACTACATGAGTGCCCTGTTAAATTTTAGAATTATTCCGGCTTCGTTTGGCCTTACTTACACATTAATTGAGTTTTTGGTCATTTAATGTGCATAATTCAAATTTGAACTACAAGCACATGCTCCCGTGCACCAAAGTTGGTTGAAAAATCACATTTGTGCCCTCTGGTGAATTTCTACTCCCTCCTTCCATCTATATAGGTCCTAATGCGTTTTTCGAGGCTAACTTTGACCAAACGTTAGAGCAATAATATATGACATGCAACTTACACAAAGCATACCTTCAAATTTGTATGTCAAAGGAGCTTCCAATAATATAATTTTCATAGTATACATCTCATGTGCTATTAATATTGTCAATAGTCAAAGGCTGTCTTGAAAAACACATTAGGCCCTATATAGATGGAAGGAGGGAGTAGGTCCCATGCAAAAAATGAGAATAAGATTCAAACATCTGGGCATCGTGGCTCGGTCGAGAACATTGAGAAACTTGGTTTTAAAATCATGAAACTTGGCATGGTGTCATGTCATGGTAGTACCATGCCGTGGTAAAAAAATTGGCTGAATAGGAACAAATTTTGGAATAAGCTTCTTGCAAATCATAGCTTCTCTCAAGAAGGCTCGTGGTTCTGGGAGGGAACGTGTCACCTTTGTGTGCGTAATTCAAATTTGAAATACAAGCACATGTTCCAGTGCACCAAAGTTGGTTGAAAAATCACATGTGTGTCCTCGGGTAAATTTCTAGGTTCCATGCAAGAAATGGGAATGAAATTCAAAATTCCGGGCGTCGTGGCTGGGTTGGAAACATTGAGAAACTTAGTTTTTTAATTCCTGTAAATCCAAAACACGCATGAAAATAATGAAACTTGGCTTGGTGCCATGACATGGCACCAACATGCACATTCCTGTAAATTTGTAGTCCGATTTGCGAAGGCGCACACATTAACAATCAACAAAGTCATTTTGGAACAAGTGTTGTCACGTTACAATCGGAAACACAAGTATTATTGAAACCGTGGGCGTTTTACTTACTAGTACCATTTACGTGCCGCCACGCGTCCCCATTTTTTATTAGCTAGGAGGCATCATGCAGGGTAGCTATTTGAGTACGAGAGGCGTGCGATCAGACCCCTGCGCGTGCTTATCAGGAGGAGAGCCCTTTGACCTCCATTTGCCGTCCACCTCTCTCCCAAGGTCTCCATTAATGGCGTGGTTATGTCTCACTCGACTGAGATTTAAGAGAGAAAAAAGAAAATCTGAAAGCACGGATCTTGATGTAAGATCCGACGGACCTATATAACATCTACTGCGACTTATAGCAAGACTGATGAATATATAAGGACGATTAATTTTTTTTGATCAAAGAAGGGCTTGCCCCTTCCAATTTTCATTACTGAAAACCACCACAATTCACAAGGAGTTCAGCACAACTCCAGCCTAACACGAAGGACTAAAAGCTACCAGATTGAAATCGCAACATCCCAAGAGGCCAACAAAGGCAAAACATCCGTGCTAGAACCCAACATTTCACAACCGATGACACAATCCACATCCTAAACCGATTATGACATCAAAAGCAGGAACTGAAGGAAGCCCAGCAGCAACTAGAAGAATAGCAACACCAGGGTCGCCACAGCAAGAGTTTTCTTCATTCCAGCCTCGCAACATTGATCTTCCACACTGCTTGAGAACATCCAAGGATTCCTCCACCAGCCTTTGGCGCTTGTTACGGAGCATGTCATTCTTGTCCATAAGTTTCTTGATGATGACGCCGGTCCTCTTCAACAAGGAACTGGTCTCCTCCTGCTGGTCTGCACTTCGGACGATCTTCTCCCTCACCAGGTCGCGCTCGGCCCGGAGCCTCTCATTGCCCTCCCTTAGTTGACGGATGACGCCGGTAGCCTGTTCAAACGAGGCTTTCACATCGTCCTGCAACCTCGCCCAGCCAGAGATCTGATCCATCTGGCTATGGATGATCGCATGCATGCGCCTGTAACAGTCGCCGCCTGCCCGCAAGAAATTTTTCCAAGCCGCCGCGGCGCGGCGGGACATCTCTGCTGCATTCGTGGCGCGGCATGACATCTCTGCTACTTCCGCGGCACGGCCGGACCAGTCTGCTGCATCGACGGTGCGGAGGGACCTTCGTGATACTTCAGCAGCGCGGCGGGACCTCTGTGCTACTACTTCCGCGCGGCGGGACATGTCGGCTGCTCTCGCAGCGAGGCGGGACATCTCTCGTGCTTCCGCTTCCATGCTCGCCTCTCCCTGGTGGCAATCTCTCGACCCAGAACTCACGCTGGCCATGGCAGACGCAGGGGAAGGATGCTGAATGACTTGTTTGTTTTTGTGGATGAGGAGTTGAGGAGGAATGTGCAGTCATCTTGGCATACTAGTATTTATAACCGAGTACTAATATGCTCCTAAGTGGGAAACCATTTAGGTTGTGATCGGTGTGAACAGGTTTGGAATTCAATATAGCGTGGTACTAGTACGCTCCTAAGTGGGAAACCGTTTAGGTTGTGATTGGTGTGAACAGGTTTGCAATTCAATATAGCGTGGAGTAATTTGGAATGTGACGAGACGCAAGCTCAAAATTTATTGACGGTTCTAGTTTCGAAGTGCGGCACTATTCCCGGATGGAGTACTTCTTTTTCTACTCCCTCCTTTCCGGTTTAATAGGGATTATCTCAAAATTTTAGTTTTTCCATTTTATAAGGCTCAATTTGGTTGTTCCCCAACACATGTTCAGATTCCAAGGTGCATTAAATCATTGCATGCAAGTATTAAGAGAAAATTGACCAATGCATGTACTTTATGCATGCATGCATTGCAATTAATGCATTGATAAACATAATTTTTTGAGAAAAACAAGAGCATTAATTAGGTGCTTTTGCAAACTACAAAAAACATTCCACCACTCACCATCTTGGTTGGTGAGATTTTTGAATTAAGCCCTATAAACCGGAAAGGAGGGAGTACTGCTATGTACGTGCAATAACTGGACCATCGTATACACATCTTATGGTTAATGGGGCGTTCGACAGGAATAGCCGCGTGGCGAGCTCTAGGCTAGTCCTTTTTTCAGACGCATTAAACCTATCTCTCGGGACTTCTCGCATGCACCATCGTGCCACCCACAAAAACTTGTACTCTGAGTTTAGTAGTACGTTATACAGGAAGAGAAGAGGTGCACGCACACACTCGTCCTCTCACACACGCGTCTGTTTTTTCTCGAAAAGGAGGATGATGACCCCCGGCCTCTGCATCTGGGAGTCACACACGCATCTGTAGCTACCAATTGTAGTGTTCTCAACCATCCGAGTGGCTCTATCATCGATGTACCTATATACTAAAACATGTCTAGATACATCTATATTTTGACAAATGGAAGGCATGTATTGTGGAACGGAGGGAGTGCTTGTCATCAAAATGGATAAAAAGGGACGTATCTAGAACTAAAATACGTCTGCATACATCTCCTTTTATCCATTTTGATGACAAGTAGTACTTCTTACCCAAAGGAACTTTATATCCAACAGACACAACATATCCGTTCGACTGTTGAAATTACTGATCTGATGTCGAAGTAATTCCTGCATCGCCACCAAAACCCACCATTTCTTAAGCTAAAGTAGACCAAGGTAATCCCTATATTAGCATATTACTAAGATAAACAGAAGGCACTATCAAAACATTTAGGACGTGAGCTTGTCAATCTGAATGTGGAGGGACACAAGCTTAGCCCCGGCCAGCAGCTTGGGCGGAACTGTCAAGAAGGTCAGCTCCCGCACGTCGATGTCGCCGGGATCCTTGCTTCTTGTCACCTCCATTTCCACCTTGACGGCGTCGGTCGTGCCTTTGGGCTCCACCGGCGGGCCGTCCGCCCACAGATTGGCCAAGTAGTGCGGCAGTGGGGATGCCCCCACTCTGATGCAGACGACCGACACGACGATAGGCGCGCCGATGTCGAGCACGCCGCCGACCAAGAAAAATGCGCGACGGTCCTCCTCCGCGAACAGCAAGAGTCGTGACTCCGACAGTGGCACTTGCAGCTGGAGCACCTTGCCGTACTGGATCCTATGCACGGGCATGGGATGCGCGGTGCTGATGTGGTGGTAGAGCGCCGGCGGCGGGACTTCGTAGCCGCAGACGGGCACGGGGCATTTGCAGGGCGCGAGCGGACACATGCTCTGGTGATCGGCGAGCTTTTGGTAAGTGACGTAGAGCCCACAGCCTTCATGCGGGCGCTCCACCCTCACCGATGAAAGGACGGAGTCCACCGCCGTGCTCCGCACGTCGAAGCCACCGCCGCGCTCGCACTTCTGGCACTGCCGCTGGTTCCTGGGGCGCTCGACGCGGCAGTCCGCGCAGGCCAGGTGCCCTCCCTTGCACTGCAGAAATCAATCGAACAACACATCAATCAAGAAACCTGCACCTTGCTCGATCAGCCGAACGGACGAGGTGTATTCGAACCTCATACACTGGAGCGTCAAGGGGTGGAGGCACAAGGGGCGTGGAGCACGGTGAGGTCCATCGAGACCTTAGAGAGCTCCATCGTCGGGTCTGTTCTGTTCGGTCTGCATGATCTCGCCCTCCTCGTGCACAACCATCTCTCGACTTGGGCCGGGTATTACAAACCTTTACCGTCACATATTTTATACTCCCTCCGTTCCTAAATGTAAGTCTTTATAGAGATTTCACTAGGTGGACTACATACGGAGCAAAATGAATGAATCCACACTTAAAATGCATCTATATACATCCGTATGTAATTCATAATGGAATCCCTACAAAGACTTATAATTTAGGAACGTAGGGAGTACTACTTCAAGGTGCATTAATGCATGCATGCATGCATTAATGTATGCGTTGTAATTAATGCATCGGTAAACGCAAATTATTGAAATATATCGAGTGCAGTGCTTTGATGCGTCGCGTCAACTCGTACATCAACGAGAAGTTTGATTATCCTCTCCCTCGCGGACTTAACTGCACCTGCCTTTGGCTGTATGACAGGTTGGCCATACGCCTGTCGGTCCCACCTGTCATACACGCAAAGGCAGGAGCGTCCCTCCCTCGCCCATGAGCGTGGTGGCTGGCAAGACTAGGAGAAGCTTTCACTACACGCTCTCCCTCCCGCACGCGGTGGACATGCAGCAGTTCAATCGGTGTCAGATGGCCAGAAGCGTACTGTAGTACTCCTCCAATGCAGTAGTACACCATCATTGTTTGACTTCCCGAAGAGGCGAAGAGCCAAGCACAGCCCGGACGCTCGTGTGACAGTTTCATGTGTAGAGTAGTCTAGGATAGCGTGTACCGTGCCTGTAAGCTTAATATCGTTGGGGTCGGCTCCATGCTATGTGGCCGTCTCGAAGTTTTTTTAAAATTAAAATAGTCTTCTGGCCCTACTTGTCACCCTGGTGATTGTAGTTTGCACGCTCATCTGGTCAAGACAGGAATATATATTTTAATTTGTTTTTTTTTCGAAAAGGGGGACTCCCCGGTGCATCAGAACAATGCATACGGCCACATATATTTTAATTTGTGGTGGCTAAGTGTTAGAGGTTGCAGCAAATATATTGTACACTGCGGGTCTTTCAGCCAAGTTTAGAGGCAAGCATGTGGGGCCAGTGCTATGATGTGTCGCGTCAACTCGTACATCGAGGAGAAGCTTGATTTTACTACACGCCTTCTCCCTCTCCCATGCGCGCGGTTGCTCGCAAACGAGGACATGCTTTTGCTTCGTAGTACTTCTACAACAAGCTATCCGTCCTGCTCGTGGTGGACGGACATGCAATGATGGATTCAACTTTGTAGAAGCGATAGTAGTAACATCATTATTCGTCTTCTCAAGAGGCGAAGAGCCAAGCGCAAACCGAACATTGCGATTCATGTAACATTGAGCACGATATAGCCGAGCTCTTGCATGAGACAAAATTGCTATGTGAGCCCACTATTGTACTAGTACGCATACAACTACTTGCTAGTATAGCCTGTAAACCGTAAAGGAGTATTTCCCCTTCTAGAGATTTCAACAAGTGACTAGACTACACCGAGACGGAGTACATATGGAGCAAAATGAGTGAATCTGCACCATAAATAAATACGTACTAGTTCTATCGTTTTCCTCTCCGAGGTGCACAATATTGAGTATCTTGACTAGTCTCTTTTGACATGCATTTACGTTTTTTGACACAGATGCACGCAAGCGCTCATATACACGCCATACACTCACCCCTATGAACGCATACACGCACGGCACTATCATCTTGAAATTTGAAGTCACCATAGGCACCTCGTCGTCGACGGGTCCATAGGTGCTTGAATGCCAAGGAGGTAGAGTGTAGCGGTTCCCGAGACGTTCAACGGTCAATGATGCATCCTCAATTACATGCGAGGGAATTAATTGGAGAAGCGAGAATAGAGCCAAAGACGATGTGAATGCAACAGAGTTTGGACTCTCATATAATAAAGGCGCCCCACCACTCTAATCCATCTACTCCCAAGTCTCTGCGCAACACTGCTCACTCCAATCCAAGACCAAGTGACCAGAAGCCACAAGCACCTATGGAGGCGATGGACGCGAGCGGCAGTCGACTGTGCCAAATCATCCAAGGCGCTGGCCTGCAGCCCCGCACCGCGCAGCGTTTCCAGACGGTGCTGGCGACCGCAGGCATCGTAGCCCTCGCCGACGCCGGCTTCGCCTCTCGCATGTACGACATGATGGTCAACTCCATCCGCAAGTTCACCTCCGTCAAGAAGCGCGCAGACGACCTTGCCGTACTGCTCCAGCCCGCGCGCCCAGGCTCCTCATTGCCTGCCATCCTCATCGGCTTACATGGTGACGAACTCTTTCAAGCCCTGGTGGCCCTGCAGGTTCCGGAGGTCGCGACGAAGAATGTGCACCTCGAGGCCGCGTTCGCCGCGCAGCGCCTTGCCATGCAAGAGACCGTCGACCTGCACATCCACGTCTACGAGGAAATCGTCTACATAGGCCACTACAAGGCAAGCGAGGACAGAAAGACGTTGGCCTTCTTCCAGCGGCTGGAATCTTTGGACGCCATTGTTCAGAAGCACGTCGACATGGTCACGAAAGCCGCTGCTACTTAGGCGCCGTTCGGTGGGCCGGCGCCCTGAGTCGAGAAGGTGGACGTCGTCGATGGATGCATCTCTTCTTCTTGCCTCCTGTAACCAACACTGCATCGCCTCGTGGCCTTAATGTTTTATTAGTATAGTACTCCCTCCGTTCCCAAATATAAGTCTTTCTAAAGATTCCAGCAAGTGACTACTACATACGGAGCAAAATGAGTGAATCTACACTCTAAAGTATGTCTACATACATCTGTATGTTGTATTCCATTTGAACTAGTATCTAAAAAGGCTTATATTTATGAACGGAGGGAGTATATGGCATTTTTATTCCAGTCGTAACGTTTTCACTGTGAGGTGGGGCCACAGTTGAGCAAACCCACCCCGCCCATCGGGCGTCGGCCGAGTTTAGAATTAGAAGAGAGAAACGAGGGAGGAGAGCTAGCTGTAGCACGGACGCTGTTGTCAGATGGGACTCGTGTTTATAGAATAGGAGTACTGAGCACTCGTGCCTCTTTTTATAGGAAAAAATTAGTCCTATGTCTAGTACTACCACTAGTTGGGTGCGTGCGACCTATAGCTGTCATCACTTTAGGTCTCCTTTTCGAACCGCGGCTACGCTTCACAGTACATATTTTTTCACGCATTTATCCTCCTATATGTACTCCTAGGCTATTTCCACGTGCTCCCATTTGCCAACATGTGGGACATAGAGCATCTGGGTCGTAGTGCATGCACGACTCGGAGCATATGTCGGGGTACTTTACATTTCAGACCTCACAAATTACATGCAAACCCCTCGCAGAAGAATAAATAAATGAATGAATTACTACATGAAACCGGATTATTTTTGTGGAAACCGGAGCACGTTCATTGAATTTTGGACATAACACGTTTATAAAAAATGACCGGACCTAAACCAGTCTAAGGGCCTCTTTGATTTTTCCCGCAAAAAAGGGCCTCTTTGATTCGCAGGATACTGAAAACACAGGAATGGGGAAAGTATGATGGCGATGAACCGAGACGAGGAGAACTCTAACTCAGTTAGAGTTTAGAGTTAGATTCTAACTCTGAACTAACTCTAAACCAAAGAGGTGTATGGATGGCAAGGTTAGATTGACAATAAATGCTCTATCTCAATCATTTGACTACTTTGGACCCTATTTTTAGTCAGACTAAAATAAGTCCCTTGGATCCAAGCACCCTCTTGGTGTGGTCGGCTCTTCTGTGGCCTCCTCCGCTCACAATTGACATAAACGAACCATCTATACAAATCAAGCATGCAAAACATGATAATTTTTACTTTGTCCATACAAATGAGATATCCCACTTAAACATACAAGTCGTCAATCAAGCTTCACCAAATAAAAAAACACTTCACGAAACAAAGAATGAGCTAACTCATCACGGAAGTCATTCACGATAGGGAGGGGTCCTTGAGCCCCTCATGCACCGAGGAGGAGCTCGCCATCGCCGCCTGGAGGAAGGCTCAGAGAGCCCAAGCCAGGAACCCTCCGACGCCTTGCCCTTATGAAGTTGAGGTCGACACCGGCATGGATAGCAGGGCCGCTTGCCGCCGACTGGGAACTTAATCTTTGGTACTCTAGAAATAATGCAAGCCTGTAATTAAAATACCTAGAAAGGTGAACTGAATCTTTGGGCCTCTTGAAATAATGCAAGCCTGAAACTGAAATACCTAGAAAGGTGAACTAAATCTTTGGGCCTCTAGAAATAATGCAAGCCTGAAACTAAAATACCTAGAAAGGTGAACTGAATCTTTGGGACTCTAGAAATAATGCAAGCCTGAAACTGAAATACCTAGAAAGGTGAACTGAATCTTTGGGCCTCTAGAAATAATGCAAGCCTGAAACTGAAATACATAGAAAGGTGAACTGAATCTTTGGGCCTCTAGAAATAATGCAAGCCTGAAACTGAAATACCTAGAAAGGAGAACTGAATCTTTGGGCCTCTAGAAAGATTTATTACCTCCTCAAGCAGCATCAAACAATTCCATGCGTGCACCATAAATCTATAGCAAGTTTGATCATGATCTACTTTTCCAAATTAGAATTAGCGCTAGAGCAAGCAAGATCAATGATATGGCTGTGAGACAGAGAAGGAACGAACAAACACACCCCTCTCGTGACCTCCCTTGTAGATGCGCCGCCGCCGCGCACGACAGAGGGAGAAAAATGACTAGTGAAGGGGGAGCGGGGCGACCTTCGAAGGTGGGACGGAGAGGGCGGTCGGAGTAGGGCGGCGGAGGCCGGAAGGAGAGGGCGGCCGGAGGAGAGAGAGGGCGAGCGGTGCTTGGGCGGGCGGCCCTATGGGGAACAGAGAGGAGTCGTGCGAGAGGGAGGAGCGATCTGGTGCGGGCAGGTGAGATTTTTTTTAATTCTGTTTTAGTGGGCCCGAGGATAACTAACCCAATTAGAACCTCTCCACCGGGCTAGTTTTTTTAGCTGGGTTAGAGCAAACTAGCTCAAACTAACCCCTCTTGTTTCGATAATTTGAGGCTATTTCAACCCAAACTAGCTCTAACTCAGGGATCCAAACAAAGAGGAGTGTTACTGTACATGCTACAGTGTGGACCATAGCACATTATTTTTATGGCCATATCACCACATTGTTTTCTACTGCTGGTTCACTGGGCTACCGTGGTTCGCACTGCTGGTTCACTGGGCTGCCGTGGTTCGCACTCCTCCGACCTGAGTAGTACTCCCTCCGTTCCTAAATATAAGTCTTCGTAGATATTTCACTATGGACCACATACGGATGTATATAGATGCATTTTATGTGTAGATTCACTCATTTTTCTCCGTATGTGGTCCATAGTGAAATCTCTCCAAAGACTTATATTTAGGAACGGAGGGAGTAGTATAGTACTAGTATATACCGTATCATTCTTTGCTCCTTCTTACTACTCCGACATGTGGGAGAGCCAGCATCCGGGTCTGTAAGTGCATCTAGTGCCCCTTAGTGATTTTGGTGTATTGAAGACTTATAGGTTAAGGGACTAATGTGTTTATGAGTGTACACAGGTCTATAAGTCTATGAGGAGTTTGATATTTATAGTGAAAGTCGACCCCTAAAAATGAAGTTCTTCGACTGAAGACTTTGATATTCTGAAGACTTTCTGAACACTTTGAAAGTGAAGAAATTGGTGTGACCTTGAAGACTTGGTATTCATTTGAGGAACATGAAGCGTGAAGACTTTTGTTTTCGTAGTTTCGTTTTCTCTTTCTTGAGTCATAGGAAACACCGTCTTCGTTAAAGGGGTCGAGGAAATACTAAGGAAAAATTTCCATGTGATGCTCAACTCAAAATCCTACACCTACCAATCCCTTCGAGTGAAGCCTTTGGAAATCTCATACATTCAGTCCATTTCTTTAGTGATGAGACGAAGTTCTTACATTGTTGAGGAATTTGTTCGACCGAGGAGTTAGGAATTCGCAGTCTGGATTGCCTACGATGAGGAACATGATAGCCCCGAGGAATTTGAGAGTCAAATTTCCGACCGTTCTTGTCTTGCGCCGCCACCTGTCCCAAAATATCTTATCCACCTAACGGTCATATCATTGAAGGGAATTTATGTCTTATCATGTCGGGCTGCTCCTAGGCTATAAATAGCCGCCCCTACAACCACTAGCTGGTTGGCTGCTCCGAGAGAAACTTGACACTTGTCATTTGAGAGCAACCCATCCTCCGAGGACTTTGAGCGAAAATCATCGAGTGAGGAAAACCCAAAACCAAACCCTACAAACCCAAAGTGATTGAGCATCATGAAGAAATTGATCCTGCGAGGATCCGACGCTTGTTACCTTTGAAGACTGTGCTTCTTCCAGACGGTTAGGCGTCATGGTCTAGAGCATCCAAGAGGAATTGTGGATCGCCGAGTGACCAGTCTGTGAAGGTTTGGAAGTCGCTCAAGACTTACCACGAGTGATTGGACGAGGTATGTGTGACCTTAGTTCAAGGAGAATACGGTGAGGACTTGGTATCTGAGCTGCTTGCTCAGCGATCGGGTGTCCGGACTGTGTGTCCTCGAGTTTAAATACTCGGCCGCTCCAACCAGATGTACAACCGAGATGAAGTTGGAACTGGTCTACCAAATCATTGTCTTCACCAACCTAACTGGTTCTATTTCCTCAACTCTTTCATTTCCTCATTCATTGTGTTGAGTGTTCATTCATATCTGTGTTTGAAGACTTTGGTGAGGACTTTCTCAATTTCCTCAGTTCAATTTCTTCATCTGTTTGTCTTCATCTTGTGATATCCTGTGTTTACGCTTTCTGTACTCTTTGTTTGTCTTCATTTCATCATGATGACCATGCCCGCATTCTCTTATGCTTACTTCGAGTACTTATTCCGCTGCAAGTAGTTCTTCGCTAAGGAATTTCCTCACCGCAAATTTCTCATTGAAGAATTCATAAAATCGCCTATTCACCCCCTCTAGTCGATATAACGCACTTTCAATTGGTATCAGAGAAAGGTACTCCCTTGTTCTGTGTAATTTTGGTTTAACCACCTGGAGTTTTAGTTATGTCGACCGCAGGTATGATCAAGGTCTCAGCAGGGTGTCCTACCTTTGATGGGACGGACTACCCCTACTGGAAGAATAAGATGCGAATGCATCTTAAGGCAATTGACAACGATCTACGGTATGTTGTGGAAAATGGTGTTCCTCACCACACCTTCTCCGAATGCTGCCGATGTGAAGAGATTCAAGCAACTCGATTCTCAAGCGAAGAATATCATATGTGGCCATCTGAGCAAAGGACAATATGGAAGAGTGAGTGCTTTGGAAACTGCCAAGCTCATCTGGGACATGTTGTCCAAAGTAAATGAAGGAGTCTCAACTCAGCGTTACTCTCGAGTTGATGTTCTTCGCAATCTCTTCAACTGCTTCAAAAGACTCGACAACGAAAATGTTCAACAAACCTTCGATCGCCTCACTGACATCTCAAATGAGGTTCAAGCGCTTGGTGCCATCGACATCACCGACCATGAGGTGGTGAAGAAATTGTTGAGATCGCTGATTCCTCATTTGATACTCCGCACCGATGATACAAGAGCGTCTGACTACAAGTCACTTGATCCAGCTGATATCCTCGAGAGGCTAAATACTCATGAGTTCCGACTTTTCAAAAGAGAGATCTCTATGGTTCTAGCTATGGAAAATCACGTGCCCTGAAGGCCAAGGCTGTGTCTGAATCTGATTGTGAAGACTCTGGTAGTAGCCTTGGAGATCTTGAAGAATTGAGCCAAGAGCTAGCACTGCTCGTGAAGAAATTCCAGAAGTTATCAAGACGTGGTCGCTTTGGAAAATCCTCAAGGAGCAGTGATTCCTCATCAAGTGACTATAAGAGAAGACTTTGCCACAAATGCAAGAAACCTGGTCACTACATCCAAGATTGTCCTCAGTGGGAAAAGGAATTAAAGAAGAAGAAATACAAGGATTACAGTTCTGATGACGCTAAGAAGAAGAAGAAATCGTCGAAATCTTCATCATCAAAATCCTCAAAGCCTTCTTCTCACAAGAAGAGCAGCTCCAAAAAGGCTCGGGCATTCATTGGCAAGGAAATGGACTCTGAAGCTGAATCTGAGGAACATGAGGAAGAGGAGGCATCAGAAGAATCTGAGTCTGGTGTGGCGAGTCTAGCTCTCGCTACTGCTTTCATCAGCAAGTCCATCTTCAACTCTGAAGAAAATGACCTCACCAACAAAGCTGATGAAGATAGTGATGACTACACTCCCACCTATTGCTTCATGGCAAAGGGTGCCAAGGTACTCAAATATACCTCCTCTGAATCTAGTGAAAATGAATCTGATGAAGATCTAAAGCCCGGCTACTCAAAACTTGCTAAGATTGCTGTAAAACAACAAAGGGCTTTTGAAAAGGTTCAAAACATGCTAGATAAAAGTGATGATATGTTAGGTGAAGAAATGGATCGCACTAAAGCCCTGACTGAAAATCTTTAGAGACTTCATTCTAGGTTTGACAACCTTCAAGGTCATGATAACACTCTCTTGTCTGATCATGAGAAACTTTCTTATGAATTTCTTCAAAGAAAGCAAGATCTTGAGAAGCTAAGAGTGAGTTATGAAGATCTTCAGAAGGAGCGTGATTCATTACTTGCTCAACAAATCAGCGCTTCTCAGGAAGAATTTGTTCCTCCATGCTTAAAGTGCATTGAACGTGAATCTGCTAATTCTTCACCTGAATGTTCAAATGCTTCAACTGTTACAAATTCTTCACCTGCCTCTGCTATCACTAATTCCTCATCCGAGGACATTGCTAGTATCCTCGACAATGCAGGGTTGAAGGAATTGTACATGAGCAGTGCATGTACAAAAGCCTCAAAGGGCATCGACTCTTTGTGATGTGCTTAAAAACAGATCCTCAACAGAACCCTAGGAAAGAGGGTATTGCCTTTGAGAGGAAACTCAATGCTGATGGAACATATTGGAAGCCTGAGCAGTACCCCAAAACCTCATGGGTTGCTGCAAAGGGACCTCCAGTTGATCCATCTAACTTATCTGGCTTTACATGCTAATCTCCTCATTCTTCCGATGAGTCATTTGACTCAACTATAAACTGTTCAAAAATCAGAATGGTGAAGTATTTGCTAGATATGTTGGCACTAATCGCAGGAACGGTTCCCCTATGAAGAAACTCTGGGTTCCCAAGAAGTGCCTTGAAAGTCTTCAGGTGAATGTCCTCATGACACCACCTGTGAAGAATAGGAACCCCAGATCAAATTCTTCATATGGACCAAATTCTTCATATGGATCCAAGTCCTCATACGGACCAAATTCCTCACGTGGATCAAATTCCTCAAAAGGATCAAAGTCCTCATATGATTATCATCGTGCTAACAACTCTGTTTCGCAGGTAGAGCTAAGGGCTATGAATATGTGCATTATTCTTCAAACCAATATGTTCATAAGTCCTCAAAAATTTCTCTCGCTTATTCATATGCTTACCCTAACCCCTCTTATGTGAAACAAAATGGATTGGCCTCTATGCCACCATTCTCATATGGTGCTCGCAGAGTGATGAACTCTTTGCCACCCTTCAGATGTGGGTGGTGAAGAAAAGAACTAACCTCTTCTCAGACGGTCAGGTCTCCGGACGTGCTTTAAACGTCTCAAGAATTTGCCGGGGCCTGAAAAATTGCTCGAAAGGACGCAGTTAATCATGAAGAAATGAACTTTCATTTCACACGCCCTCATACTACTTATCTGTTATATCGCTGCGATGAAATTCATCGATGAACTTGATATCATATTCTTCATCGATGAAGTATATGAGATCATAAGTTGCACTAATTCATCTGCAGGATGATCAACCCAAAGCCAATGAGTGGGTCCTCGATAGTGGATGTACAAATCACATGATTTGGTGACAAGAATCTATTGATGGATACTCCTTATCACCGTCACATCTGAAGCATATCATCTTTGCCGACAAAGGCAAAAGTCGTATTGGGTCTTGGTAAGGTTGCGATCTCTAAGGACATACACATGGACAAAGTCATGCTTGTTGAGTCCTTAGGATACAACCTCATGTCAGTCTCAATGCTTTGTGATCTTGATATGGTTGTTATCTTTGGCAAGTATCATTGTGTTGTGATTATGGAAGCTGACAATTCCAAAGTCTTCGAAGGCTTTAGGAGAGGAGACTTGTATATTGTTGATTTCTCTAAAGGACCACAACCAGCCGTGTGTCTACTTGCAAAAGCTTCAGAAGGCTGGCTATGGCATCGGCGACTTGGTCACGGAGGCATGAGGAATTTGCACATGCTTGCAAAGAAGAAGCATGTCATTGGCATTGAGAATGTCAAATTCCTCAAGGATCACTTGTGTGGAGCCCTGTGAAGCTGGAAAATGACCAAGGCCAAGCATCCAAAGCAAAGACTATCATGACCACTACTCGTCCTTCGAATTGCTTCACATGGACCTCTTTGGTCCTAATCATTACTCAGCAGTCACTAATGATGCATCTCTATATGGCTTTGTTATTGTTGATGATTACTCTCGTTACACATGGGTACACATTGTTACTTACAAAAATGAAGTGCGGAAGTCTTCAAACGATTTTCCTCGAGGGCTTCAACTAACTTTGGTGTGAAGATCGACACATCAGAGTGACAATGGAACTGAGTTCAAGAATTCGGTCTTGATGCCTATCTTGATGAACTTGGTATTACTCATGAGTTATCTGCTCCCTATACTCCTCAGCAAAATGACGTCGTGGAGCGCAAGAACAGAACTCTTGTTGAGATGGCTCGCACTATGCTTGATGAATACAAAACGCCTAGTCGTTTTTGGATTGATGCAATTGATACCGCGTGCCACGTCATCAACATAGTGTATCTTCACAAATTCTTCAACAAGACTGCCTATGAACTTCTCACTGACAAGAAACCCAATGTGAGTTATTTCAAAGTCTTCGGTGCTAAATGCTGGATTAGAGATCCTCATAACAGTTCTAAATTTGCACCGAAAGCACATGAAGGTTTTATGCTTGGTTACGGAAGGACTCGCACACCTACTGAGTCTTCAACATCGCTCTTCACAAGATTGTTGATATTGTAGATGTGCGGTTTGATGAAACTAATGGCTCGCAAAGAGAGCACCTACCTTACGTGTTAGATGAACCAGCTCCGAGGAATCTATCAAGTTCAAGGCAACCGAGGATGTCATTCCTATCAAGAATCTGCTGAAGAATTCATTCTGTCAGACGTGAAGAACGCCGAGCTGATGCACCAAGATAATGTCAAGACAATGGTCTTGAGGAAAATGATCAAATTCCTCGACGACAACCAGCTCATCCTCGCGTTGCAAAAGAAGTGCAAGTTGACAAGATCATCGATGACATTGAAGCGCCAGTCCTCTCACACGCCAAAAGCTTCACATTTATCTAACTTTTGTGGGCACTATGCTTTTGTCTCTATCACAGAGCCCACTAAGGTAGATGAAGCATTTCGAGCCCGAGTGGATTCAGGCCATGCAAGAAGAATTACATCGATTCGAGCTCAACAATGTCCGGGAACTGGTCAAACATCCAGATCCTCGCAAGCATAATATCATTGGCACAAAGTGGATCTACCGCAACAAGCAAGATGAAAATGGCCTTGTGGTGAGGAATAAGGCACGACTTGTAGCTCAAGGCTACACACAGTTGAAGGAATTGATTTAGATGAAACTTTTGCACTGTTGCTAGACTTGAGGCTATTAGATATTACTTGCTTATGCTAACCATCATAATATCACTTTATATCAAATGGATGTGAAAAGTGCATTCCTCAATGGTAAGCTTGAGGAAGAAGTATATGTTGCTCAACCCCCAGGTTTTGAAGATCCAAAGAATCTTGACAAAGTCTTCAGACTCAACAAGGCCCTCTATGGTCTCAAACAGGCCCCACAGGCGTGGTATGATACATTGAAGGAATTCTTCGTGAAGAATGGCTTCACACCCGGTTCACTCGACCCTACTCTCTTTACTAAATCATATGATGGTGAACTGTTTGTGTGCCAAATATATGTTGATGATATTATCTTTGGCTGTCTTGACCAACGTTATAGTGATGAATTTGCCTATATGATGAGTGAAGAATATCAAATGTCTATGATGGGAGAGTTGAAATTCTTCTTAGGTCTTCAAATTAATCAACAACACAATGGCATATTCATATCTCGGAGAAATACCTCAAAGATGTCCTGAAGAAATTGGCATGCAAGATTGCAAAGGTGTCAAAATTCCTATGCCCACAAATGGCCATCTATGCATTGATGAAAATGGTATTGACTTGATCACAAGGTATACCGCCCATGATTGGTTCTCTATTGTACTTATGTGCATCTAGGCAGATATAATGCTTAGTGTTTGCATGTGTGCCCGATTTCAAGCTACACGAAGGAATCACACCATAAGGTGTGAAGCATATTCTTCGATATCTAGCTCACACACCAACACTAGGATTATGGTACCCCAAGGGCTCTACTTTTGATCTCATTGGATATTACGACTCGACTATTTGGTGATCGTGTGGACCGCAAGTCAACATCTGGTACTTGTCATTTCCTCGGACAATCTTTGGTCTGTTGGTCCTCGAAGAAACAGAACTGCGTATCATTGTCTACTGCGGAAGCTGAATACATTGTTGCTGGCTCTTGTTGTGTTCAATTGCTGTGGATGAAGCAAACTCTCAAGGACTACGGCATCAATGTGAAGAATGTGCCTCTCTACTGTGACAATGAGAGTGCCATCAAGATTGTTCAGCACTCGAAGACAAAGCACATTCAAATTCGTCATCATTTTCTTCGTGATCATGTGTTGAAGGGCGACATCTCCATCGAGCATGTGAAGACTGAAGAACAACTAGCCGATATCTTCACAAAGCCCTTGGATGAGAAGAGATTTAGCAAGTTGCGGTGTGAGCTAAATATCTTAGAATCTTTGAATGTTCTTTGAAAAGGGCACACATCCTGACACATATGCAAAATTGATGACTTAGATGTGCAACACATGAAGAAACGTTTTCTTCAATCAATGAAGAATAACACTCTAAGTGTGAAGAAATTAATGAAGAATTTGATTCTCGTAACCCTACGACAATTGTACGCGTGTCTGAAATCATCATTCTTATACGGTGGGTCACGCCACCACCAAAGTTGAAAATCTTCAATTTGAGTTTTTCCTCGCTTTTGAAATTCTTCGTTTTTCAAATTCTTCAACTTTTCAAAATCTTCACTGCTTTCCATCGTTTTCTTCATTAGCTATATATATATATATATATATATATATGGGTTTATGTCCTCTACAGCATTCACTTATGGCTATTTCTTCAAGTCGCTATTTCTGCTAAGTGAATGTGATCGGACCCTTCCCCCTCTATGCTATACTCAACCCAATCCATTCACAAATTCTTCATGTGCGTTCTATTTGAAAGTTGTTCAAAATCTTCACTGTGTCCTTGTCAGCTGAAGAAATTGCGAATGGAACTTTAAAACTGATCTTATCCAAACTTTCGTTTTTGCCGCTCAAACCGTTCCGCATTCCACGATAGATTTATCTATTCACCCACGATCTAACACAATCTCCACTTCTCAGTACGTGGGTGACACATGTCAAGCGAATGAGAAGGGTCAGGGGCACGTTCGACCCAAATCTTCGGGCGAACAGTTTTTCACCGTGGCTATATATACCCCCTCTCCCCTTCCTCACTTCCTTTACTCCGCTCGACCGCTCTCTCTCGCCGAGCTTCTCAACCCTAGTACCGCCGCTTACTCCATCGTCACCGGTGAGGAAAAGCTTCATGCCTCGACCTCGTCATTGGCGTACTATGCGCCGACCGCATGAAATCTTCACCGCCGCCGTAGCTGTCTTCCTCCGCCAAGTTAGGGCGTGGAAGATCTAACCGACGAACTTCCCATCTGTTCTTCTAAGTTCGTCATGTTCTTCACCGGTAATTAAAAGTTACTTTTATTACTCGCTTTGATTCTCAAACCTTCCGAAAATCTTCAAAGGTGTTTATTCTTCAAATCTTCACACATATGAACACCTCAAACAAAATATGCTATTGATTCGTTTCTCTAAGCAATGATTTTCTTCAAGATTCCTCAATTGTGTGGATCCTCGATCTATACAACTCGAACCTAAGACAAAGATCGCTTAGTGAAATTCTTCAAGGCTCATCTGGTCAAATTCCTCAAACTAGTTCTTTTGAAAAAACTTTCGAGAACGATATGACCTCTCCAAATTCCTCGCAACTATACTCTGCTCACGGTACTCATGTCCGCTGCTGAATCACTAGGTTCTCATCAACTTAACTCATTTGCAGCGTTCCTCGAAGAAAAGTTGCATACTTCTTCAGAGAATTCGTTTGTTCAAATTCCTCACCTGAAGAATATGGCAGAAGGAAAGAAGCCACGAAAGGAGGAAAGAGGCCCGAGGTCATGACTGCGTTTGAGATCCCTCGAGGAAATATATGCTGATTATTGCACACCTGATGAAGCCGAGTTCGGCAAAGAAAACAAAAATCAGCGCAAGGTGCGCATTCAAAGGATTGAAAGGAGATGGGCAAGGGAATGGAGGGAGTACAGATATGTAACTCCAAAGTACATGAAGAAATTCGCTCTCAATCCTCCATGCCCAAGAGCTCCATTGGCACCGGTCAAGAAGTCGACCCCACCAAAGATCAAGCGTGGTGAGGACTTTCCAAGAATGGGCCAAGCGCCAAGCCAAATTGGCAAGACAAGCCAACGAGGCGGTGAGGAAATTTAATGAGGACTCACATGCTGCTGCCATCGAGGCCTCTGTCAAGACAAGAAAATCTATGGCAAAGAAGCCCGCACACAAGCCAAGTGCTTCACCAACATGCCCTCACCGCCAAGTTCTCATTTGTGCCCTCACGGCCAATTCCTCATGCTGCTCCTGCTCCTCCCAAATCCTCAGCTCCTACAAAGTCCTCAGCAGCTCCTCCCAAGTCCTCAACAGTTCCAACAAAGTCCTCAGCACCTGTGCATCTGGCCACGTGCCAAAGGACTGCAGGCATCTCCATTACCTCTGGTGTTTCAGCAAGTTCCTCAGCTGCACCAAATTCTTCATCTGGCCCAACTCTGCTGAAGACTAAGGCCACAGCTGGACGAGGTCCTCGGCCAAGTCCCAAGAAGAAACAGGTCGCCTTCCAAGAGCCACCTGAAGATGATGAGGCTGATGATGATGAACTTGCGGAAATCATCAGAGACCGCCAAGAAAGGGCCGCAAGAGCCAAAGGCACACCTGTGCCACTGCTGTTGGATCTAAGAGCGATCCTAGACTACATTGATCTCTGGCACAAGGACCCAAACACTCCTATGCATGACTTCAAGTTGACACCTGGCCAAAGTCACATGCTGACTCATTTCATCCAAGAGGAGAAATGGAAATTTGATACAGCCAGAGAGATCAAGAAATCGCAGTACAGAAAGGAGAAACTGCTGAAGAAAAACATTGTCAAGATGACAACTCAAGAACTTATCAAGATGCAGGCTGACATCAAAGCCCTCAGCGGAAATTTAACTCCTATTATGCTGATTGGCAAGGAGCCAAAGTCAGATTCGTCAACCTGACGAAGAAGTTCACCAATGTTGCTGCCCCAACGCAACATGAAATTCCTCAAGCTGGAGCCTCAGCTCAGCAGACTGAAGAACATGCCAGCACCGCTGATGAAGTTCAGGCTGCTGAAGACAATGCTAGTTCCAGGGCTGATGATCCCATTCCAACCGCTGAAGAAATTGCCAAGGCATCCACTAGTGGTGCGCCTGAAGAAACTGAACAAGTCAAGGCAACTGCATCAGTTGCGCCTGAGGAAAATCAACCAGATTCCTCAGCTCCTCCTGCGCCAACACCAACTTCAATTCTTCCATCTGCCTCTGATGTAAAGAAGACCAAGGCTGGAGAATGAGCTGTAGTGAAGAAACGGAAAGCATCAGCTGCGTCAAATTCTTCGGCTGCTAAGAAAATGAAGCCATTGACCAGCTCCTTTGAAAATCCTATTGATGCTGTTCCAATTTCCTCAATTCCATCAAAGGACCTTGTTCCTTTTGGTGAAGATTATGAGATCCCAAGCGGATCGATGAAGAAGATCATTACGCTGCTTCGTCGAGTAGATTGATGAAGAAATTGAAGTGGAAGCAATCCTTCAACCCCAATCATTTCTCGCCTATGCCTCGGTTCACGGTGAAGAGGCGGTGTTGAGGAAATTGAAGAAGATGTGGATATTGGAAGCACAACGCCAAGTGATGAACGATGACTTTGGGAAAGTCAGCATCCAAATTCTCCACTCTTCACCCCAATTCAACAGATTCCTCACCCCCGCTCCAACAGTTCTAATGGGCTCAAGAAACTCATCCCACTTCATCTGTCCATGAAGAAATTCCAGCCACTAGCGCCGATGAACTCTGCGCTGCTGATCCTCCGATCTGCACTGTAGAGGAACAAGAAATTCCTCACCAAGAACCTGAGATTGCGATTCCAGAGGTCGTGATGCAACTCATCGACACTCCACCGCCAAAGCCAAAGAATCCCTTCTCAACAAAGCAAAAGTTCAAGGCTGAAGATTTCTTGGCGAGCACGTATTCTTCATCGATTACAATCCATATGATTCGCTCGCATAAGGAAGAGGCGTTTTCGACTGCCACCAAGCCAATTTCTATTCCTCAGTGCTCTTCAACAAAGACAAAGTCTTCGATCATGCACATATTCCTCATGTGGACATGGAGTCTCTGCCAGGCTTCGAGCCAGTCCTCATTGTTCTTCACGACGCAGGACTTCTGAATTTCTGCACTGACGTCTGTGATTGGAATGAAGAACTCATTCTTCAATTCTATGCAATGCTGCACATCACAGGAGACGTGAACTCATGGGTGTTAGATTGGATGTCTGAAAATACTCACTACAAGGCACCAGCAACTGAATTGCTTCGTGCTCTACCACTCAGTCCTCCCCTTGATGGTGCTCGTTGTATCTACAACGAACCTGAGCTTTCAAATCACTATATGCAAGTGCTGATGAAGCCTTTGAAGCCAGGGCAGGCCCCAAGAACCAAATTCCTCGTCAAGGAATTATTGTATGTGCCTCGAACTGTCTATCGGATTCTGACGAAGACAATGAGTCCTATCAAAGGCCACGACTCAAATGATGAAGAAGTCGTTGGCATCATGAAGAATATGCTTTTCAATATCATTCATGGCGTTCCCGTCAACTTCCATGATTTCTTCATGAGGACTCTGGCAAACATTGCTATGTCACCATTTGAGCTGAAGCCTTATGCACCGTGGATTATGAGATTCATCAGAACAAGGTCTTCACTCAATTACAAGGCTGATACTCTGAACCACTGCAGCTACTTGCCCCCGATTGAAGTCCTCAAACGGACATTTACCTCAGCTGATGACAAGGGCAAGGCTACTGCTGTGATAGATGAAGGCATTCATCCATTGGATGGTCAGTTTCGCAAAGCTACATCCTACTCCACCAATGATGACTCTACCACACATGACTCTGCCGCAAATACCTCAGCCAAGCAAAGTCCTCAAGCCACAACACCCAGGGTGATGACTGATCGTGAGTTACTTCTCGGTCTTCATCGGAAGGTTGATCGCAATCATAAATGGGTCAAGCGCGGCTTGGTTCAATTCTTCACAACATGACCTCTACACACAATGCAAAGTGAAGAAAACCACTACTACCTCCATGAAACCTTCAAACGCACTGGGCTGTTCTTTCAAATGTCTACAAGACGGAAGAACTCGACGACAATGGGTCTCAAGGAAGAATTTGACTGGTCTGCACCTCCTCCGAAGAAATACAAGAAGGTCAAAGTTCCTTCCTTGGTGGCCAGCTCCTATTCTTCATCACGAGACACTGATGAAAATGAAGACTTGGACGACACTGCGGCAGGCCCCACTACGACAACCGACCCCAACAACACTGGCGCTCCTTCATCAACTTGAAATTCTTCAGGGGCGTTAGTCCTCAGTTTCGATCCTTTTGGTCATTTGATGACAAAGGGGGAGAAATGTGAGTTAGTCTTCAAGCGGCTCTATTATATGGGCAATTTTTGTTAAGTTACAACTCTCGTTCTTCTGAAACTTTTATTGGATCGAGTTGTAATCTTAAACCCGATGGTGTTTTGATACTCTTGATGCACCGTGCTCTGATACTCTTGATGCGTTATTTTGCATGCTTGTTCCTCATTAATGTTATCGCACGCATGCTGAATTTCATCAAGCACCATATTTCATCTTGCATTTCAAATTCTTCATATTATATGTCAAATGCGTGTATGAATTACAAGATATAGGGGGAGATCTCCATGATTCAACTCTTCAAATGTGCATTGCCTCAAAAGCAAATTCATCACTATGCACATCTTCAGGGGGAGTTCTTCTATATCTTGCAATCAAATTCCTCAACATCAGTATTTACACTTCATATGTTTATCCCCGTTGAAAACTTAACCTATATTGTCATCAATCACCAAAAAGGGGGAGATTGTAAGTGCATCTAGTGCCCCTTAGTGATTTTGGTGTATTGAAGACTTATAGGTTAAGGGACTAATGTGTTTATGAGTGTACATAGGTCTATAAGTCTATGAGGAGTTTGATATTTACAGTGAAAGTCGACCCTAAAAATGAAGTTCTTCGATCAAGACTTTGATATTCAAGACTTTTCAAGACTTTGAAAGTGAAGAAATTGGTGTGACCTTGAAGACTTGGTATTCATTTGAGGAACATGAAGCGTGAAGACATTTGTTTTCATAGTTTCGTTTTTCTCTTTCTTGAGTCATAGGAAACACCGTCATTGTTAAAGGGGGTCGAGGAAATACTAAGGAAAAATTTCCATGTGAAGCTCAACTCAAAATCCTACACCTACCAATCCCTTCGAGTGAAGCCTTTGGAAATCTCATATAGTTCAGTCAATTTCATTAGTGACTGAGACGAAGTTCTTACGTCACGAGGAATTTGTTCGACCGAGGAGTTAGGAATTCGCCAATCATGGATTGCCTACGAAGGAGGAACATGATAGCCCCGAGGAATTTGAGAGTCAAATTTCCGACCGTTCTTTGTCTGCACGCCACTGTCCCAAAATATCTTATCCACCTAACGGTCATATCATTGAAGGGCATTTATGTCTTATCATGTCGGGATGCTCCCTAGGCTATAAATAGCTGCCCCCTACAACCACTAGCTGGTTGGCTGCTCCGAGAGAAACTTGACACTTGTCATTTGAGAGCAACCCATCCTCTCAGGACTTTGAGCGAAAATCATTGAGTGAGGAAAAACCCAAAACCAAACCCCTACAAACCCAAAGTGATTGAGCATCACTGAAGAAATTGATCCTACGAGGATTCGACGCTTGTTACCTTTGAAGACTGTGCTTCTTCCAGACGGTTAGGCGTCATGGTCTAGAGCATCCAAGAGGAATTGTGGATCACCGAGTGACCAAGTCTGTGAAGGTTTGGAAGTCGCCTGAAGACTTACCACGAGTGATTGGACGAGGTCTGTGTGACCTTAGTTCAAGGAGAATACGGTGAGGACTTGGTGTCCTGAGCTGCGTGCTCAGCGACTGTGTGTCCTCGAGTTTAAATACTCAGCCGCTCCAACCAGACGTACAACTAAGACAGCAGTTGGAACTGGTCTACCAAATCATTGTCTTCACCAACCTAACTGGTTCTATTTCCTCAACTCTTTCATTTCCTCATTACTGTGTTGAGTGTTCATTCATATCTGTGTTTGAAGACTTTGATGAAGACTTTCTCAATTTCCTCGTTCAATTTCTTCATCTGTTTGTCTTCATCTTGTGCTATCCTGTGTTTACGCTTTTCTGTACTTTTGTTTGTCTTCATTTCATCATGATGACCATGCCCGCATTCTCTTATGCTTACTTCGAGTACTTATTCCGCTGCAAGTAGTTCTTCGCTAAGGAATTTCCTCACCGCAAATTTCTCGATGAAGAATTCATAAAATCGCCTATTCACCCCCTCTAGTCGATATAACACACTTTCAGGGTTGACGTGTCATGCACCAGATTAGAGCGCGGAGCGGAAGGGGGGCATCACCCCGGTCGGAGCGCCAGTAATTCATGACTATAGTGTGTGGTCATATCACAAGTCTTTCCAGCAGAAGCAGCGTCAAATCGCACAGCCCACTCGCCACCCTCCTCGCCTCTCATCAAACCGCCACCGAAAACTGCAGCGTGTCTTTGCCGGGAAAAGCCCGCCCTCAACTTTTAACTACGCGTAAATAGTTAGAGCTTGTTCGTTCTATATAAATACAGTACTTACTGTATGTTTATTCACCCGTGGGGTTGTTCAATGAATGGAGGGGCGGGGAGCACAAGTGAAAAATACTGTAGTACTCCCTCCGTCCGGAAATACTTGTTCTAGAAATGGTTGTATCTAGACTTATTTTAGTTATAGATACATCCATTTTATCCATTTCTAGGACAAGTATTTTAGGACGGAGGGAGTAGTAAGTAGGAGTCGTAGAGTAGTCACCTTAAATAGAGAGTTTCTTTTCTTTAATGCCACGTACACAAATTGAAACACTTGTTGTGGAGAGAAAAAAGATAATCACTCCACTATATATGGATGCAGGGGCCTGAGCGCTTGCTTTACTAGGGTTGCTCTCTTCATTCTCTCATCCTCTCCAGATATAAACAAGACAGCGGTAGCGACATTTCTCTCTCGCTCACCGCTGGTCACAGATCCGCCGGATCCCTTGAGACGGTGTGTGTAGAGGACTAAAAGGTGCATCGTTCACGCGGTCATCGCCGCCGAGGGAGGAAACCCACAGCTGTCGGAGGGGCCCGATCCTCTGCCCGTGCCGTTCTCTCCGACACAACGCCGGCTCGGGAGGTCCTCCGACCCTTCTTCCTCCCTGCCATATTGTCCGCAGATCCGACCCGCCGCCCGACAACCCGGCGACCATCAGGTATAAGTTCTTCGAAAGCGGCCATGCTCTACTGCCCCAGCTCCCCACTTGTCTGCATGTGCATCTTTTTCTACTCCCACCAGCTCTTCCAAAGCCACCTAAATTTTTAGTATTATTAGAGGTAAAGCTACTTCATGCATTCGAATCTAGGACTTTGTTCAAACAATGAAGAAAGGGGGGAAAGTTGTAGCATGAATATAGGACTTGATTCAAAGAGGAAATAATATGGTGAAAGTAGTAGAGACCGGATACCCAACCGGTCTCTTAGTTGAAAAGGAAAATAATGGGAAAACATAGTACAAACTGGATAAGGAACAGATCTATTATTGGTTGAAAAAAGGATAGAAAGTGGCGGCTGGTGGACAAGTCAACAGAGTATGTCCAGGATTAGATTTGCTGCCATCACATAGTAAAAGGTCTCCAGGATTAGATTTGCTTCCCTCACATAGTAAAAAGTGTCAGGATTAGATTTGCTGCCCTCACATAGTAAAAGGTCTCAGGATTAGATTTGCTGCCCTCACATAGTAAAAGGTCTCCAGGATTAGATTTGCTGCCCTCACATAGTAAAAGGTCTCCAGGATTAGATTTGCTGCCCTCACATAGTAAAAGGTCTCCAGGATTAGATTTGCTGCCCTCACATAGTACAAGGTCTCCAGGATTAGGTTTGCTGCCCTCACATAGCGTGAACAAGCTTGGCATCACCACTTCATGCCTCCTTGTAGGTACATTGTGCTGATGTGTCCACTGTGCATGTCCTTATACCAACCTTTTGCTGTTGTTAATGTAAGGGCGCATGTAAAATGAAGCGATCACACTGTTACCTTTGGGACATGTCTAACCAGTGTTATTGTTAATCTAATGCCTCCAGTGATAAGATGCAATTAAACTGTGTTACAAATGGCACTCCTGCTGTTTTCCCCGGTACGATAAGTAAGTTGCTCCTTTACGCTTTTGAGTACCTGGTGTCCCCACGGTCCCTCTCCCTTAAACCAATTCTTTAGCTGCTGTTGATTTACTATGTCTGGTAAACAAGCAATGACACCATTAAAGTAATCCCATATTTGAGGAATCTCATTGTTGATCGTAATGCTTCTGGTAACATGAAGCATTGCTGACGTTTTAAAATTTCTACTATCCTCGCGTGATTGCCATGAACATAATTAAGATGCTTCTTTTCATTTTGTATATGTTTCGTATATTCTTATTGACCAGCAACTGTTTACTTTATATCATTTTGTGCAGATAGGGATATCCATTTCACCTTGTTGCTATTGTGACCTTTTGGTGAACTGCACAAAACAATTTTGTTTGGAATGAGTGTCTTGTGCAGTTCAACTAAAATGTCACGTGGGCAACATCTCTCAATTTTGGTGGAACTGCACAAAATGGTGATTGGAGTTTCCAAAATCTCCGTCAAGTTCTGCTGGTAATCTCGTGCAACATTTTATTAGCCTTTGCAAGATGGAGCCGTCACTGTCACCACAATGGCACTTTATTTTAGTGGAACTGCACAAAAGGATAAGAAAATTATAGTTGCACCTTACATGAGCCGGACAACCAACCTTAATGTTCCTCAATTTTAGTTCAACTATTAAAGAAGAACCTGCCAGCTCACAAGAGCAAGTACTTCTTGCTAGCTGAATGATGCAATCTTTGCTTCATTCCGTGAACTGCAGAAAAAAGCGCATGAATTGAATCATGGAACTCAGTGCAGACCTCATCCTAGTTGAGCTGGAGGTTGAGTTCAAGGAGGCCGCTATTAAAGTGAAATCATGCTCTCCTGTCTCCTTGTTTGTGTCTTTGTGCAAACAGGAATACTCAACTACTGAGATGTTGTGACGGTCAAGAGCATTCGCCAAGTTCTTCGATTGTATGACATGGCTAGCCAAGATGGATTTAATCCGATATTCACATTATCAAAAGGCTCTAATGGGTTGGTTCGAATCTTGCAAGCTGGGAATCAATGAGATGTGTAGGCATCTTTGTTGTAATTATTATTTGAATCTTATTTGTTGGTTACGAATCTTGCAAGCTGGGAATCAATGAGATGTGTAGGCATCTTTGTTGTACTTATTATATGGATCTTATTTGTTGGTTCTGAATCTTGCAAGCTGGGAATCAATGAGATGTGTAGGCATCTGTTGTACTTATTATTTGGATCTTATTTGTTGGTTCTGAATCTTGCAAGCTGGGAAACACGGCATGATGATGCAGAGGACAACAACCATAACAAACAGTTTAAACTTGGTAGTATTATCTTTGTGAAAGTGCGACAAATGTGCTGATCATGTGCGTCTTGAGAATAATAATTCTAATTGTTGTGCATGTTGATCCCGTGGCACTGATAGAACGAGCCAATGCATTGCTTGTTTTAAGTATAAATTTCTATTAAAGCTAATTAAATTTAAGTAAAGTGACCACTAACTCCTGTTATTCTGATACCAATACAGACTGGCTCGTGAACCGGCGTGTGGCGGAGTAGGTTTCTTAATGGAGGCGTTTGAATGCGCCGAGGTGCATCTTTTGCAAGGCGTGCAGCGGGACGAGGAGGGTAGTAACTATTGTTGCTGTACACACTCAGCTTCATCGTTGAATCCAGTTCCCAAGAGCTGAAAAACGGCTGCTGCCGCACGCCTACACACTCGTTCACTCGAAGAGACTCAATGGCGATCCGAGGGGTGAGCCTGCTGGATATGGACTTCAGCAAGGAGTTAGTTCACCATTCAGTCATATGGCTGCACCAAGTTGAATGTGATGTACACCAACGATACGGACTCGGTGAAGCTCGCCGCCTCGATCCTATGGCTGCACCAGTTCGGAGCATTCGCCCGTTTCATCGGCAGCCGCCGATTGCACCTTCACTACGGTGGAGAGAAGGAAGAACGCGACGATTCGCCATCTGGTGCAACAAGCTTGTCGACATCCGAAGCAATACAAGATCATCACAGAAGGCGGGAGAAGGACTCCGTGGTTGACCTCGCCGAGACCATCATCGACCCCGACACGCCAACATGAAAGAAGACGACCTGAACACGTGGGAGGTACCTCTGAATCTAGCCTACATAACCTCGCGGCCAAGGATGCATCGCGTACTACGACATGTACAGCAGATCTTGGACATGAAGGCGTGTCGCTTCCGTAACCGGCAGTACACGGACAGCGGCGTCATGATCAAGCGTGCGTGAAGGTCTAGATGTTGTACTTTATCTGTTTATAAGCACCTTTATCATCTGAGTGTTTCATGCATTAGCCTATGTGTCGAATT